>ML685768.1:20741299-20882114 GCA_007922175.1 Pelusios castaneus
TCCTGTGACACCTTAAAGACTAACAAATTTCTTTGGACATAAGCTTTCCAAGCTTTTCAGATGCATTTGACAAAGTGGGTTGGAGCCCACGAAAGCTTATGCCCAAAGAAATTTGTTAGTCTTTAAGGTGCCACAGGACTCTCGTTTTTTGCTGTATACAGACCAACACGGCTACCCCTCTGAAAGAAACAAGGTGTGACTCTCAGAATCAAGAACTGATTCCTGCCTTGCACTGGGACAGTGCAGGCCATATGCAAGAACTTGTTTGTTCTCTTGTTTTCTTATATATATATGCACAGGCTCGCTGAATTGTTCTTCTCTTGTCCATATTATAGTCACAATAATCATTTGACATGTGTTTACAGTTGGTGCATTGATGACCAAGGTTCTGACATTTATAGGACTCTGGCAAGAAATTAATTTATTTTTATGGTTTTATGTTATTCTTCTCTCTTAACTTTGTTTTTCATTAGCCAACTTACTAAAGGCTGCATGACATATCTACGTATCATAAAGATTCATTGTCTGTGATTCCTTGCACATTTTCCAGTACATGTTTGTGAAAGCAAATTGGAACTTTTTATGGGTATAATAATGTCTTACTGCTAATCAGTTGTGATGCAAAGCTGCAGGTAACTTGAATGCAAACATGGCAATAATTTCCTGCTGGCAGCCCTTTTCCTAGGGCTTCTGCAAAATGTTGCATCTCTTCCTTATTATTGATGAGAATCTGAAGATGACGTGAGGAAGGCATATATGACAAAAACATTGCTTTACAACCATGTCTGAACTAACATCTAGATTAAATATTATCAGGGTTCAGACTTTTCTATACTATTCCCATATAAATCTAAAGTAACTCCACTAAATGCAAATGCCCAAGGGGTAGCCATGTTAGTCTAGTTCAGCAAACCAAACAAGGAGTCCTATGGCACTTTTAAAGACTAACAAATTTATTTTTCGCGTGAGCTTTCATGAGTGAAATCCCACTTCATCAGATACTAGAAAATGGAAAACTTACAGTATGGGAGGGAAGGCTAAATCCTGTGATCTGATCTGAGGCAGTGAAGTGTAATCACAGGATTTATCTTTCCCTCCCATATTATAAGTTTTTTCCATTTTCTAGCATCTGACGAAGTGGGACTTCACCCACAAAAGCTGATGCGAAAAATAAATTTGTTAGTCTTTAAAAATGCCACAGGACTCATTATTTGTTCCACAGAATGCAGTTATCTTGGATTTACACTGGACTAACGGCAGAACTGGGACTTCTGGGCCCAATTCTTTGTTGTCTTGCATAGTCAAAACCAGGGAAGATTATTATAGAACTGATTTGGTAACATTTTTGCACCTACTTTGCATTCATTTGATGTTAATGACTGCACGGGGTTCAAGTAGAATCAGGTCATTTGTCAGGGGCATCACTGACCCCAAAATAGGTTTGGGGCCCAGGCCTCCCCTGGCCCTTATCCATCCCAGGCTCCTTCCATCGCACCATCCCCTGGTCCTCGCTGGCTCGGTGCATGTGCCCTGTGTGTCCAGTGCCAGCAACACCCCTGTCATCTGTGTTTAAAATAATCTTTAAAAACCTTGGATTTCTAGCTGTCAATGAAAATAAGGGCCCATTGTCTCTAAGCACTTTGTTCAGGTCATCAGAAATAAAATAATATACCAATAAAATCAGGAGCCCCTGTGAGGGACAGTGAAACTGTACGTTAGAGGTGTGTAGCAAACTGTGGCTGAAGGGGAAGTGCCTGTTGGGAAGATTGGCTAGACGAAGTAGCTGGATAAAACTGGCCGTTCTCCAATGTAAATGAAGTGCTGAAACAGGAAAATAACTCATTCACATCTTGTGTCTGTATGACAGATTGTTTGGTCAATGCTGTGCTTTGCTAGACAGCCAGTTTGCAGCTTTCTTGCCTCCTGTAGTGACTAGTTACATGCATCTGCCTCCTATGGCTGCCAATGAAAACAAAGCTAATTCATCTGCTTTGTGGTTAACGGAAATACCTTTTGTTATTAGAGCTTCAGGGAGGCCACTACTATTCATCCAGTGTGTGAGCTCATGTCCAGCAGAGACAACATTGCCCTGTTTCTGCTGGTACCCTTGGGTGTCACCCTGCTGCTTCTATATTAAAGCAGCCAATTCACGTTACTCAAAGGATCAATAGGCAACTTGTAAAATGGAAGGAGCTTGTTGACTTTCTGTCCTTCCTAACATTAGGTGAGAGAATGCAAAGGCTAGGACTTCTTAGAGGCTTGAAGAGGCTGCAAAGACATTCTGGGTCTGTCACTGCAATATATTACAATAGACGTATATTAATTTACATGCATTTAGGGCTGCCACAGATGGTTTATTTAAATGAATTTATAATACAACTTGTCCCTACCAACCATGCCACAAGACCCTTTACAATATGCCTGCTGCCAGCCTGATCAAATGGGCCTGTTCCCTGACTCATTCCCATGCACAGTTCAGGGAAATGCACAAGAATGTAACTATTGTATAGCCTAATATGGGAACTGCACATGATTTAGGATGACCATACATCCTGTTTTTAAAGGTATAGTCCCTTATTTTAGCCCTCTGCCCTGTGTTCTGTATTTTTAGTTAAAAATGGATGAATTGTCCTGTATTTTGGTATTCCAGCTCCTCACGCAGCTGGGAGCTGGGGCTGGCCATGCCTGGACTGTGCAGGGTGGGAAATGGAATGCCACTGCAGGCTCTCTCTGTCTCCACTTTGATGAGTGTGGGCAAGGGGCTGGGAAGGGAGGAAGTGGGAGAAGGTGGCACAAGGTGCTGGGGGTAGCTGGGCAGGGTAGCAGAGGGTGTAAGGTGCCAGGGAGGGAGGGGGAAGCCAAGCCCGGATGCCACGGAGTGCTGAGAAGAGGGAGCTGGGCAGGGGAGCTGCTGCTGGGGGTGCCACAGGTGCAGGGAGAGGAGAGGGAGCTGCTGTAAAGGGCCACGGGGGTCAGTCCAAGGCAGATGGAGCAAATGAACTCAAGAGTTCATGATCTCCAGCATGGTATAGTGAACTGAGAACAGTGGTCCTGCCCAGCAAAACACTTAAGCACGTGAGTGGTTACATTGATTTCAACTAGGATTATTTATGTGCTTAAAGTTAGGCATGGCCTTAAAAGCTATTGCTAGATCAGACCATGTACTCAGTTCGTTAGAGCTTGTTGTCTTCAGAGCACAGAGAGATGGACACAAATAGCCAGCAATTGTGCAAACCAAGAAGCAGAAAACATTTACTGAAATATATTTTTCCCAATTTCCTTTTCTTCAGAATCTAGACCTGGATGATAAAAGCTCTGAGGAGCTCCCACTCTGGTTTCTCTCATGTCCATATCAGTGGTCCCCAACCTTTTTGGCTCGAGGGCCAGAGATATCACTTTTTACAGCCCTGAAGGGTCACCAGCCTCCACCAGCAAGGCCCCCCTCCTCCCAAAAAACCCAATTTTCCTCCTCACTGATCTCCCATCTCCCTAGCTGCAGCAAGAAACTAAACATATCCTGTAGCCTTGTGCACTCCACCTGGGTCCCTAGGCAACGGCTCCCTTCTGTAGCCAGGATGATGCAGCAGCAGGACCCCAGTGCCTATGGACTTACATGGATCACTTTGCCATGCTCTCTGCTACAATCAGTGGGAGGGAAGTGCTGATCTTCTGTCCCCTTCACGGCAGCAAGGAGCTCGCACCTGTCTTGTAGCACTACAGAAATGCGCTCCCACCTGGCTCCTTAGGGAGGCAGCAGGAGGGAAGCTGTGAACCACTTTGAAAGCCTATAGGGGCCATTTTTGGCTCACAGGCCTCAGGTTGGGAACTGCTAGTCTATAGAGTGTCATGAAAGCCTATTGTGCTATGTAAATAACACACGACAGTGGTACCTTGACTTACGAGTGTCCCAAATAACGAGTTTTTCGAGATATGAGCCGTCTCTTGGCCGATTTTTTGCTTTGAGTTGAGAGCTAAAATTCGGGTTACGAGCCAGCTTCAGATACCCCACCGCTAGTTGGCGCAGTGAACGCCACAACATCCGCCCAGCATCCCGTGTCTCACTCGTTCACTTTAAGCGGTTAGCTCGCAGTGGAAGCATCAGTGTCGTGCTCGCATTTGTGCTTGCAGTTATTTTGCAAAACTTCGTTTTTCCAACCATATGTCCGAAGAAAGTGAGTGTGAAGGACAGTGCTGAGAAGAAGAAGCAGATGATGTGCATTGAATTAAAGAAAGAAATTATTGAAAAACATGACCAAGGTGTGCGTGTAGTCGACTTGGCGAAGCAGTACGAGCGTAGCACTTCTACAATCTGCACCTTACTGAAGCAGAAGGAGTCGATAAAGGCTATAACGCCAGCCAAGGGCGTTAAAATAATTTCTAAACAGCGGACAGCTATCCATGAAAATATGGAGAAGCTGCTGATGGTGTGGTTGACGGAGAAGCAGCTCACAGGAGATACCGTGACGAAGGCTGTTATCTGTGAGAAGGCACAAGCTATTTACACTGATTTGCTGCAGCAGACCCCAGGCACTTCGACGGACGAGGCATCGGGCGAGCCGTTTAAAGCCAGTCGGGGCTGGTTCGAGAATTTTAAAAAGAGGACCAGCATTCACTCCGTTGTTAGGCATGGTGAGGCAGCGAGCGCAGATATGAAGGCAGCTAAGGGTTACCTCAAAACTTTCGCTGGAATTATAGCAGCTGAAGGATACATCCCCCAGCAAGTCTTCAACTGTGACGAGACAGGACTCTTCTGGAAGAAGATGCCAAGGAGGGCTTATATAACGGAAGAGGAGAAGAGGATGCCAGGCCACAAACCCATGAAGGATAGGCTAACCCTCACACTGTGCGCCAATGCGAGCGGCGACTGCAAGATTAAGCCGCTGCTCGTTTATCATTCGGAAAATCCCAGAGCCTTTAAGTCACATAAGATTCTGAAAGAAAAACTGCAGTTATGTGGAGGGCAAACCCGAGGGCGTGGGTCACCAGGCAGTTCTTTGTGGAGTGGGTGAATTTGGTCTTTGGTCCTGACGTTAAGAATTATCTCCAGGAAAATAACCTACCTCTGCAAGCCCTTCTCGTCCTGGACAATGCGCCCGTTCACCCACCTAACCTCGAAGATGACATCCTCGAAGAGTTCAAGTTTATAAAGGTTCTCTACATTCCACCCAACACCACCGCTAGCCTGCAGCCCATGGACCAGCAGGTGATTTCTAATTTCAAGAAGCTCTTCACCAAGCACCTGTTCCGTCGCTGCTTTGAGGTGACGGAGAGCACAAACCTCACCCTTCGAGAGTTCTGGAAGGACCACTATAACATCGTGATATGCCTCAGAATTATCAATATGCCCTGGCAGGGTGTTACAAAGAGGACCTTGACCTCTGCGTGGAAGAAGCTGTGGCCTGAGGTTGTGTCTGAAACGGACTTTGAAAGACTCAAACCCAAAGCGGCAGTGGTGGAGGAGATTGTATCCCTCGGCAAGTCCATGGGCCTGGACATGGATGAAGGTGACATCAACGAGCTCATTGAGGAGCACTCAGAGGAACTGACAACGGAGGAGCTAAAGGAGCTACAGACGCAGCAGCACACGGATGTTTTGCAGGAAATAGGTGACGCGGAGGAGTCGGAGGAGGTTATCTCTACAAGTGAGATAAAGGAAATGTTGGGAATGTGGGAGAAACTTTCAGACTTTATTCAAAAGAAACACCCAGAAAAAGTTGCAACTGGGTGTGCAACGGCGCTATTTAATGACACTTGCCTAACTCATTTCAGAAACATTCTGAAAAGGAGGATGAAACAGACCACATTGGACAGGTTTTTATCGAAAACCCCTGCAGATGAAAGTGAGGAAAGCATGGCGAAACGGGCAAAAATCAGTGAATAAGACTCAGTTATTCAGTTCAGCCTTTCTCCTCCACCTTCGTCAGCATCTTCAAGTCGTCTGATCTCCAAGGCAAATGATGTACATTATACTTAATAAAACCAGTTTATTGCAGTACATTCTATTGTATTGTGTTTTTATACAATATTCGTTATTTATAAGCACGTTTTTCTTATTTAAAAACGTAACAAAAAGATGCGGTGTTTTTTGGGGGTCCGGAACGGATTAATGGCATTTCAATTCATTTCAATGGGGAAAATTTATTTGACATACGAGTAATTTGAGTTACGAGCTCCGTCACGGAACGAGTTAAACTCGTAAGTCAAGGCACCACTGTACCAGCTTTATCAAGTATTTCCCAATTCCAGCTGAAGGAAGGGATTTATGTTTAGAAATAGCCGTCAGCTATTCAGGGGACTTCAGGATCAGTGTGTTATCAGATAAGAGCTATATTAATTCCTTTCCATAAGGAAATAAAATGAATATTTTATGAATGAAGCTTTCATTTCTGTTTAAAAAGGAGAAAAACATTGTCATGATATCCTAGGCTATGTCTACACTACAAAAAGTTAGGTTGACTTAATAAGGTTGACTTTAAGTCCACTTAAAGTTGACCTTATTAAATCGACTTAAAGTGGTGTCCATGTACGTGAACTAAGTCCATTTTGTTAAGTCGACCTAACTGCCCTTAGGTCAACTTAACAAAGTGGACTTACGTATCCACACTATGCTTAGGTTGACCTAAAGAAGGGTTAGGTCGACCTATCCTGCGGTTCTTATTAAGTCAACTTAAACTTTCATTAAGTCGACTTAAGGAATTTCTTAAGTCGACTTAATGAAAGTCTGGAGTGGACGGGGACTAAGTTAGGTCGACTTAAGCCTCCTTAAGTCGACCTAACTTGCATGTGTAGACATAGCCCTAGATTTTAACCTACTCTTGATTATGCCATTGTTTAGCTTGGGTTATGATTTATTGTGTTAGATTAAGAAGACCAGCTAAACAAACGAGGATGATCTGACTCTGTAAATATCACTTGCTAGGGCATTCAGAATTGCCAGCAATATTCTAAATCTAATGATGTGCCAGTTCTCTGACAATTTTTCAACCAGGATTATTATTTTCCTGAACAAGGGCTTTCCAGGTCAGCAGCTACATTTCTTACATTGACTGGCTTCAGCTGTAAAATGACACCATCAATTTCACATATAGAATTACCTTAATGATCACTCATAGATTGCTCTCTTGATTAACATTAATTATTTAGACTGAAATAGCCCCAACTTGCAATTGAGTAAAGAAACAAGATTTTGGAATTTTTTCTTCTAGTAAGAGAAGAGGTTTAACCTCTGCAATTAGATTAAGAATATGCTGAGGCCAAAGGCAGCAGAACTTTACAGTTCACTTTCAGCTTCCCCACAGAACATCCAAATTACTTAAATTTACTACATATTGTAAGAAACAACAAATTCTATTTAAAACATTAAAAAAAAATCAATGAACAGTAAAGGAAACATTCTGTTTACTGACCGCAACTGAGCTGGAGCTGATTTGCAATCTTGACACATTCAGAGTGGGTCTGAATAGGGACTTGGAATGGTTAGCACATTACAAAAAGTGATTGTTCTGTTCACACATTCTCTCCCTTTGATCAACTGGTGTGGAAAGGCCCCATCTGCTCTCTGAACATACTTCGCTAACACTTGCCTTCCTCCATCCTGGCATGTGTATATATACCTCTCAACTGTGGTTTCCATTTCATGCATCTGACGAAGTGGGTTATAGCCCATGAAAGTTTATGCCCGAAGTATTAGAACCTGAAAAGAATAGAGTAGAAGCATGGGCAATAGGTAAAAATAGCTTCCTTCCATTTCCATTGGAACTCATTAAAGGCCTCTCTACAGCAGAGATTGTGAGACACAACCCCATAGCTCATTAATTAGGGCACTCACGTTGAAGCAGGGAGCAGGGCTGTCCCGTGGGGGGAGCGGGGCCCAGGGCCAACTGGCCTAGGTGGGGCCCTGCCACGCCCCCCCCCACTGGAAGGGAGGCGGGCCGCTCCATCCCTCCAGGGAGCCAGCCTGGGCAGGGAGGCTGAGGCCGCCGGCGGGGAGCCGGCTCCAGCCCCGGCCCCAGAAGCAGGGGCTGCCAGCAGGGGGAGCCGGCATCAGCCTGGACCCCAGGCTGCTGCGCCCAGTGCCTCAGCCAGGGACCTGAGGCCACCGCCACCGGCGAGGGCTGGCCCTGGCTGCATGGGGCAGGCTAGCCCAGAGGCAGGCCCCAGCCACCTGCTCCGCCCCAGGGGCAGGGAGGGCTAGCCCAGAGGCTGGGTTTAGTACTCCCGGCCCGCCCCGCTGCCTTTGGCTCCCTGCCGAAGGCAACGGGGAGCAGGAAAGAGTGTGGCTATGAGGGGGCCGTGGTGCAGGCCCGGCACTGCCCCGCTGGGAGCAGGACAGCGCTTGGCCCATGTAACTGCGGGGCCTGGGGAGATCGCCCCGTTCGTCCCCCCCTAGGGACAGCCCTGGCAGGGAGACTTTGATTCAAGAATCTGCTCCATAGCAGACAGAGTCAGGATTTGAATGTAGGCTCCCACATCCCATATTCCCATATGCATACATTAATTTCTGGTCTAGTCTACTAGGCATAAGGGGATGGCACCAACACCACCTCTTTTTTATTTTTATTTTGTTTTGCAAAAGATGATTAACCAGGCTTGAGTGCCTCCTTCCAGGATAGGATTTATGGCTGTGAATCTTGAGCAGAGAGAGATGCTTCCCTCCCGCCTGGATTTAGGTGCCTAACTGTCTTTTCAGGGGAAAAGTGAAGGCTCCACTCCTCTCATCTGCATGTCCAACTGACTAATTTAAATGATTCCCTGCTATGCATGCTTCTGGGAACCCTTGCTTGAGGCACCTAACTCTCCTTGTTTATTATTTAAGGAGCCAGAATGCCTGACCCATGGTTGTTAACTCCATTGCACCTCCTAAATCCCCCCTTGTGAGTTTCACTATAAGTGAATTGCCCAGGGACATTCAGGAAGTATGTGGAAGAGGCAAAAATGAACCCAGATATCCTGAGTCCCCCTCCAATGCCTTAGCCACTGCTACACAATGAACCTATACTCCTCCCCATACTTGAAAGGGTGTTTGAGCGTAACTATGGTCTTCTGCAGTATTCTTGCCAGCAAATTATAGAAGTATTGGTTGGATTAATGGATTATAACGTAGATAGAAAGCTAGCTAGATCGGCAGGCTCAACTGGTAGCGATCAACAGCCTGATATTTAGTTGGCAACTGGTGTTAAGCAGAATATTCTAGGAGTCAGAGCTAAGGCTGGTTTTGTTCAGCATATTCATTAAGGATCTGGAGGATGGGGTAGATTGCACCCTCAGCAAGTTTGCAGATGACTCTAAGCTGGGGGATGTGGTAGATACATTGGAGGGTAACGATAGGAAATCCAGAGTGATCTAGACATATTGGAGAATTGGACCAAAAGAAATCTGATGAGGTTCAGAAGGAGAAGTGCAGCATCTTACACTTAGAATGGGAGAATCCCACGCACTGTTGCAGACTGGAGACCGACTGAGTAAGCGGTGCTTTTGCAGAAAAGGACCTGGCGGGTTACAGTGGACAAGAAGCTGGACATGAGTTGAACAGATTCCTTTTGTTGCCAATACTACTAATGGCACATTGGGCTGCATTAGTAGAAGTGTTGCCAGCAGATAGAGGTAAGTGATTAATTCCCTCCATTCAGCACTGGTGAGGCCACATCTGGATTATTGTGTCCCGTTTTGGCCCTCCGCCCGATGTAGAAAGGATGTGAACAAATTTGACAGAGTTCAGCGGAGGGCAATGAAAATGACTAGGGGGCTGGAGCACATGACTTACGAGGAGAGGCTGAGGGAACTGGGCTCACTTAGTCCGCAGAAGAGAAGTCGGGTGGGGGGGGGGGCATGGAATTTGATAGCAGTCTTCAACTACCTGTAGAGGAGTTCCAGAGTGGATTGTGATAGGCTATTCTCAGTGGTAGCAAATGGCACAACAAGGAGCAGTGGTCTCAAGTTGCAGTGGTGGAAGCCTAGGTTGGATATTAGGAAAAACTTACTTTTTTCACTTGTAGACTGGTGAAGTATTGTAATGGGTTACCTAGGTAGGTGCTGGAATCTCCATCCCTAGAGGTTTTTAAGGCCTGGCTTCACAATAGTTGGGGTTGGTCCTACTTTGAGCAGGGGGTTGGACTAGATGACCTCTGAAGGTCCCTTCCAAGCCTAATCTTCTATGATTCTATGAGTCTAAGCTTTGACATTAAAAGAAGAAATTTCATTTTTAAAATGTTGAAGCTATTTGATAAATTTGACTTGCATTCACAAACAGCTTGGGACAACTGAAACGGCATTCTTCAATGAATATTCAGTCAGCAATATCTGCAATGGCCTCTTGGAGCCATGTATCCACCCTCCCTGTCATTCCCTGAGATGTAAATCCTATTCCCAAACCACCTTGCTGAGTTAATCAGTCATGAACTCCATGGAGTTGTTACATATGTACATATGTGTATGTTGAAGTTAGACTTGAAAATGAACAAATAAAAGGACACACCCCTATTCTGACTATTAGAATGTATCTGATTTATTTCAAATCCCTGTCCTGTGATGCTCCTTACACCTTTGTAATAGGGATTTTTGAAGTAACAAGGAATAACAACAACCACACATCCTCACATTTTCCATAGGCCACTGTTTGCTAAATCAGCAATATATCCTTGCACACATAAACCCAGCCATCAGTGTCATCAGGAAGTGAGCCTTATGACACAGTCAATAGCACTTTGGAATTTACAAATCTTTTGTTACCAGTTTCAGTTATTATTAGTGCTTAACTGTTAGGCACTGGAGGGAAGACAAGCTAGATGGATTAGTAGATGGAACAAACAGGCCCATTACTTTTTATTTTAGGGTTCTCTTCATGTGGATTCTGGCCTTCAGTCTGATGTTTGTTATTTTAATACAAATTATTTTCACAGCTGGGAGGAGGTGAACCTCTCACATTTAGTGCTCCTTCTATACTACATTGCTGGCCTAATCAACTGAAGTGGAAATACCCACTCTAGGGTTTGACTAATCAGCAGGTGGCATAGGGAGCTTCATTTCTTTCCTGGAAATATAGTAATTTGTTTTAATTAAGTCATTATGTAATTATCCACTTCCTAACTCTCACACTCTACAAACTATTTTTGTTGCGAGTAGGCTTTTGATGACAACATTTTGATTTGGCTGATTTAGACATTCTGGTTCTAATTCCGTTATTCTGTGTATTATGATGTGAATGATAACAGTGCAGGGTACAATTATTCCATTATTTTCAGTAGAGGTTGTGTATATAACAACTGAGAGATAATTAGATGCCAATTAGTGATTAAAGATCTGATTTTTCCAGGGGTGTTGAATAGTCTATCTCCTGTTGTCTTCAAGCAAAGACGTAGGTCTCAGCATTTCTGAAAATAGGATTCTAACCGGGGTAAACTGAGAGATGGTAACACAATTTGCACCACTTTATTAGTCTCTGCTTGTGAAAAATGAGTGAAACTGGCACTACTAGTGGTGCAGAACAAGCTACATCAAGGAATTCTGAAATAAAGCAGCCTTTCTGTCCCTCACACTTTATCCTATTCCCTCCTGTTAGATAATTTTCCTTCGGCATATACACCCCTTCTGGATTGTAAATGATACTTGTGTTACAACCTGAGTGTAATTTGTATCACTCATTTCACTTCTGTTCTTATATCACTGCTGTTTCTGTCATCCCAGAGTTTGAACCCCCTTCTATTCACTCTGTAACGAAGTCAACATTCTTTGCTTTTAAAATGATTTTATGCCTCTGTCGATTCTTTAACCAAAGTCTGTAAGCCAAATCCTGCCTTACTGAAGTCAAGGGAAGTTTGGCCACTGACTTCAATGGGCCCAGGATTTGATCTATTATGTATGATATTTAAAGCCACCTAATAGATTTTGATGTCCAATTCCCATTAAAATATGTAACCAGAAGGGAGGGAATACATTGCAAGTTTTCTGTACTAAGTATTGGTAACTCAGTTGAGATTATAGGTATATGGAAGTGTTAAAGTTATTGCAAAATAAATAAATAAATAAATAAAATTTAAAAAAGAAACAAACAAACAAGAGAATCATTACTCTGCAGTATAAAAGGATTGATAGTAGGGTGACGGCCAAGAAAGGATCTTAGATTTGATAATACAACTTTAATTCGCATGGACAAATTTTTCAGGGAATACACAACAAATACACGTTCAAAGCTAACTGTTAAAAATGTTCAGAGGCTATTTTATCAACTTCCAGAATAAGTATTTCACTATAGGTAATAGTGAATGTAACCAATGAAAAACTAACCATTATTCAAGATTCCCCAAACGTTCTATGTACAGTATTTTGGATAATAATTTGTTTATAATAATAAATAATAATAATAATTAATAATGTATTTTCTGCTGTATAAGCATAATGACAGATGCTGTGTATTTTATACATGTGAGAGCCATCCATATTTTATATGAATTATCAACGATACTATAGAATATGTCATGTTAGACATAAGTAGGGCTAGCCAGAGAACAAGAATTCCATTTAGCAAGAAAAAATAGAGATTTTGAAATTTTGTTTTCATTCTGATGCAGACTGAAAATGAAATCTTTGAAAAAGTTTTATGAAAAACATAAGTGAGAGAAGGAAAGAGCCAATACCTCAAGCTAATGTCTACACTTGTCAAAATAAGTCGACTTTGCTAAGTTTACTTAGCATGTACACACTGTAAATGTAGGTCGACTTAAAGTCGACCGTGCCAAATCGACTTAGAGTGTCCACACTGGACGCCTAAGTCGACTTCTAGGGACCACCTGGGAATGGTCCATGGTGGGCGGGGGGCACCCCTTTAAAAGTGCCAGGGGCCCAGCATTTTCCCCATTGTACTAAAGTACATGGGGGCTGAGCAGGACAGGGGCAGGGTACGGGAGCGGGGTGGGCAGGGCTGTGTCCTGCCTTGTGGGAGGCATGCCAGGCTCTGGCTGTGCCAGGCACCCTGGCAGGAAGGTCAGTGAGTGAGCCCTGGAGACCCTTAAAGTCGACTTAGGGCTAAGCCACGTCTACACTGGCTTAAGTCAACTTAATAAAGTCAACTTAGCCAGTAAGTCAACTTTAAACTAGGTTTTATAAAGTCGACTTAAAATTCCTTAAGTTGACTTAAGCAGCAGCTTAAGTTGGTTTAAGGAAATTGTAGTGTAGATGCAGAGTAAATTAAGTCGACTTAAGCAGGCTTAAGTCGACTTAATTTACAAGTGTAGATGCACCCGCAGTGACAAGGGCACTCACCTGGGATGTGGGAGATCCAGGTTGAAGTCCCTTCTCTGCCCTAACCTCCAGGCTATAGACTCAGTCTCTCTGACCCAGTAAATACTTTAATTTATGCAAAATGAAACAGCTCGAACAGGAGAGACTGATTCGATGGCTTGGTTAGGGCACACAGCTTGGTTATGAACAATCCATATGCCTTCAGCATGATTTGGAGCAAGGAGTTTAGCTTGCTTTTCCCACAGCTCAAGTGAGTGTCCCATCTACCAGGCAGGGCTGGATTAACTGGCCCAGGGGCCCCAGGCTGCCCCCAACCATGGGACTCCCTTCCTGCCCCCCCAACTTCAGGGACCCACCTGCCTGCCTCCCGACCATGGGGGACCCCTGTCACTGGAGGGTCCCTGAGGCCAGAGGGCGCTCCCGCCCTGTCTCCACTCTGGCCAGTCAGCCGGGTTGGGGGATGGGGGACGGGACGGGACTGGGTGGCCAGGCCAGCTGAAGCAAGCAGAGAGACTGTGATTGGGTGGAACTGGTTTCAAACAGAGTGGGGTGGGGCCTAACCAGGCCCATCTGTAGCTATAAACATGGGTCGAACCCTCAGCTGGTATAAGCAGCTCTGCTGACATCAATTATACTGATTATACTGAGTCATGACTATTCCAGGATACTTATAGAGCGTCCAAATATACCACAAGTTGTTCTGCACATGATACATTGGCCAAATTCACCACTGACATAAGAAAATTTAATTGACTTTGGTTTGGCTCACTGTATAAAAATATTTTTTCATTAATATCAAAACTGTTTAAAATACTCACTTTTTAGTTTTTAACTGACCCATCATGGTTGTGTAATTAACGAAGAGTGGTATTAATAGTGTTTATAACCTATGCTTAGCCTCAGGGAAAATTTCCCTACAGAATGCAAGTGAAGAATTATCATGCTAAAGAGACATTCTAGTTAACTTGTGAATAAATGTCCTGTCTTACAAGAAGTTTAAATTTTCATAGATATGAGCCCAAACCAAATTCCAGAACCCAGACATCCACAACTTTAGTGTTGAAATCCAGATCCAACTTGGATAGTATGAACCCATCATTGAACCTGTATCCAGAACTCTGGCAAGAGGTCTATTAAAAGTGGAATCTTATATATACACAGAAGACAGTAAGCCTTAGGAGACAAAGATACTTTGAGTGAGACATTTGTCACCTCCGCCAACTACAATGGGCCTTTTTCTGATCTCACATTGATTCACATAGAGTAGTGTACAATATAACTCACTGATGTATGTGAAAAGAAAATCATGCTCAAAGGGCTTGATTTGTACGGAATTTATTGAAGCTTTTTATTGTTTCACTTCATATGAATTGGCACTTTAGAAGGTTTTTCCTGATATCTTTTTACACTGCTGCATACCAGAAGTAGCTCCACAGAAATCAGTGACTTACACCAAGATAAAATTATGATAAAAATCACACTCAAATCCCATGAGTTTGGGATCAAACAAACCCAGAGAGTGTCTTGTATGAGGAACGATTAAAAAGGCTAGGCCTCTTCAGCTTGGAAAAGAGGAGACTGAGGGGGGACATGATAGAAGTATATAAAATTATGACTGATGTGGAAAAAGTGGACAAGGAAAAGTTGTTTACTTACTCCCATAATACAAGAACCAGGGGTCACAAAATGAAACTGATAGGTAGCAGGTTCAAAACAAATAAAAGGAAGTTCTTCTTCACACAACGCACAGTCAACTTGTGGAACTCCTTACCTGAGGAGGTTGTGAAGGCTGGGACTATAACAATATTTAAAAGGGAACTGGATAAGTTCATGGTGGCTAAGTCCATAAATGGCTATTAGCCAGAAAGGGGTTAAGAATGGTGTCCCTAGCCTCTGTTTATCAGAGGATGGAGACGGATGGCAGGAGAGTGATCACTTGATCATTGCCTGTTAGGTTCACTCCCTCTGGGGCACCTGGCACTGGCCACTGTCGGTAGACAGATACTGGGCTGGATGGACCTCTGGTCTGACCCAGTACGGCCTTTCTTATGTTCTTATGTTCCAAAAGAAGAAAATGTGTTTAGTTTCAGGTTTAAAAAAAAAATGGAAAAATAATGCGCTTTCAGATTTAAAGCCATAAATTCCTCTCCATATTCAGGTTTATTTAAAGCTCAACTTGTGTTTGCTGAAAAGATCAGTCACCTTGGGTGACTTTGATCTAAATTTCATGTTTATGAAGAAATCCCAAATCAGGTTCATGATCTGAGATTTTTATTATCAAATATTCATGTATCTTTACATCTTGCCTTTGGGTGTTTTCAGTACTCCAAACTGTGATGGTAAAGATGTGGTGTTAGAAAAGGTTTGCAAATGAAATGAATTAATACAAATAATTCTCTGTCTGAATGGCTATTGCCATTTGCCCAAAGTGGGCCCGAATAGTAAGTCTTGCAGGAAGCAATAATTGTGTTCAGGTGGGAGCCTATGTAAAAAAAGATATTTATCCCCCAACTGGCCTGGAAAGAAGTTGGTCTGATGTTTCTGTATTTCACGCATTGAAGGTGCAGCTGAATTTAATTTTCCATAGTCATATGAAGAAGTATGTCTTCAGATAATGCACATTAATTAGACATACCTATCAGCTGCAGATGGGGGGGGGGATTTTTGTTATCTTTAGTTGTTAGTTTCTGTTTTACCACAACTATATTCACTAGAGGTTTGCTAACCAGAGATGCTAACTTTTATACAAATTGTTTTTCATGTTTTCCAGAAATGTTTTGGAGAAACTGGATGAGGACAACCAAATATTACAAGAAGAGTACAGAGAAGAGTCTCTCAGAATTAATAAAGTCTTCTATACTACTTTCAAAGTGAGAAACTGTGCTTTCAAATGAAAGACTGAGAGACAATAAGAAGTTGGCATCAAAGTTCTCGTTCAGTGACCTTGTGGGTGGTTACAGAAGAGCACTCACAGGTCTAAAGGAATGGGTTCTGAGAAATCTGAGAAAGACCTTAGAGCATTAGTATACAAAGACTATTCAGTAAGTTCAGTGAGGCAGTGAAGAAATTAACAGTATCTGCCAGCTACAAGATTCCTGGCTATCATCTTCAGCATCTTTTATAATATGCATGCTTCATTTCCAGTAAGCTAAGCAGACACCGGTACAGAAGAATTAATACTGTATGAGAGCTGATGCACTTAAACAAAATAACAAATGTAAGTTACATAGTTTCTTCCAAAGAAAGAATTTCTAACCTATTCTACTCTTTAGCATCTTGGCAAAAAGTAACTGTACTGTAGGTCTTGCTCTGGATTCTCATTCTACCCCCAGAGCACATCAGTAGTCATGCCACTGAAATAAATGTTTTTACACCAGTGGGAGTGAGAACAGAATCAGATTTCTTGTGTTTACTAACTCTATCTGATTTTTAATATCAAAACACAAGTATCTTACAATCTAAATAGACAGAAAAGAGTCCAAACACAAAATGTACCAGGTATTCCAAATATGACTCAGCGCACAAAAATATTTTGCTGTTTGGATGTTGTTAGAAGTGTGGCTGTGATTCACTGAAGTGGTTTAACACAGGCTTTGTAGAAAAAGTGAGTGCTACTGAGGGATTAAAATGTTGCCACCTTGTACGCAAAGAGCAAGAGAGAATTCCAGAAGCTATGGCAGAATATGCTAGTAATAACGAGGCAGCAAGGGAATAATCTCATAAAGAAAATCTTCAGAATGAATAAATTTGAAAAGAGAGAGAGAATTATAATATAATCTAGCTCTTTGATCTGGATTAGGTGTGCACATCACAGTTACAATTAGTATTAGCTAGCACTACTGATATTCCTAAAAAAGTGGACAGAATGTGTTCTGGAGATTAAAGTATTCTCCTATGGGCTCAGAGGGCACTAGAGGGGATGTTTGCATTGCACTGCTCACGCTACAACCATTCTGTAGATAGAAGATTTTAGTTCTCAGGGTTCTCAACCTAACATTTCTCACGAGCAGCAAATTGACATGTACATGTTTATATCAACTAGTTACCCACTCCTTTGTCACAGCCCCTGCTTCACCACATCCTTTTCTGGCTTCCTCTAAAGAAAACAAAGACAAAATTCATAAGGGCTTTTGGCTTTTTCCGAGCAGATCAATCCTTTCTCCCACAGCAACCTCCCCACCCTCCAGTAAATAACTTTCAGGTATTGCTGCTGATCTCACTACTTCACCACACATTTTATTATAGTATTTCTCAAAGTCTTTCTCTATAGAAAAAGGCTTGCTGAATACTCAGTTGGCACACCATTCGCAAGGGCAGATTCAGTTTGTGAAATGTGCCACGTGACCAGCAAACCCCAGCTCTGCTGAGAGGCACAGAAGTTTTTTCCTTTTCTGGCTCAGCACAAATGACGACTGTTACTAACGAAAATTGCACCAACTGGAAAGGTAAGGGGTCAGATCTTCTGCTGGCGTGAAACAGAGTCACTCCACTGACTTCTTTGGATCTGCAGTGACATGCACCAACAGAAGATTTGCCCCAAGAATTTTTCTGCTTTTAAAATAAATGGAAAAAATGTTTAATGAACTAAGAAAAAAAAAAGAGGGAAAGAAAAATTCTAGAAGTTCTGCCAAAACTAAATCACTACTGCTTTTACTTCTTTTCCCAGTAGAAAGGCAGATTGTGCAACTCTTACTCCAAGGGTTGAATACTTACAGTCAGAAGCACTCCCACTGACGTGAGTAAAAGTCACATAGTGTAACCCAAATTGTAGTGAGTAATCTTGCACTGGAAGGTCTTCTAACTGATATTTTTAATCATTTCATTTCCTTACTATGAATTATATGCAAACACACTGGAACTGGAAATAGTTCAGCTTTAATGGATCAACTGTCTGTAAATTGCCATTCCATGATCCTCTTTTCCTGCCACACTGTGGTAAATTGGTGTGAAAATTCCATTTTGACATCAATGCGATATCATCATGTAGCACATCCATTTGCAACTTGGGCAACTTGACCCTCCCAGAGAACTTGGGGAGACAAGAGCACCCTCCTTTCCATTAGAGCTAGGTGGGAAAGATGTTCCAATGCTTTTTTTCTTACTGTAACATAAGATGTGAGTATGGACAAGATTGAGAACCACTGAAGGTCAGAAAAATTGTGTTACTTAATTTTTGGATTTTGCCAGAGTATTTGGGGAAATCTTCATAACTGAAATGATAATTACAGGGGACAAAAGATAGCGGTATCTACGTACTTGTACAGCAGCTGATATAAAATAATTATATAAGGAAAACAATTTGATGTCTGTTAATGAGATAATCAACAAGCATATGAAGAATTTTAAGTACATTTGAAGTTTCTGATAAAAGTACTTTTTAAAAAAAATGTTCCAGAGGGACACCTTTATTTAAAAAAATGTTCATTCAGTTTATTCAAACTAGTGTTAACCTGGGAACATGATGACATGTACTTTTGTTCTGATTTCTGAGAATTAAATTATCTCAGAATACAGTAAAGTACAAGAAATTATTATTTCACCATTTTCAAACAGTTTTTAATAATTATTGTGCTCAGTGGTGATAAATAGGAAACAGACAACAGGGCTATAATTTTGAGCCTTTAGTTTGTTATAGCTAACCTACATTTCACGGACTGTAGATGTTCTGAAGAGTTCTTTATTATGAGGAAATTAGGAACTATCATACGATCTCCTCAGATGCAGAGTCACTCTTCTTCCAGATGGCCCTGGCAATTAGGCTCATGAAAACAACTTGCTGTGTGTTCTAATTGTGCTTAGAGATTTGGTTTTGTTCGATATTCTCAATCAAGCCTTCTCCAAACCCTCTGAATTCCAAAGCTGGTCTGAAAAGTATAATAGGTTCCAGTCCCCAGCCCAAAGATATTCTTGACAATCTCTTTACCAAGCCTGGAAATATTGTCTGAACAACTTCTCCTTCAGTATTTGAATACTTCTATTTCAAATCTGGGTGAAACTAGGAAAATGTTGAGATCCAGGAGACTGTGAAAAAGATAACTACTAGACTGGGTTAAAATTTTTTAAATTGTGAAATTGATTAAATGTAACAATTTTTTTAATTTCAAAGGGAAAAGAAAGAATTGATTTTTCATAAACATCTTCATGTAAGAGTGCCCCAGTTTTCAACTAGCTCTAGTAACTACTGTTACTCAGAACAGGTTTGCTTCAGATTCATGCAATTCAAAGGATGTACAAAGATTCTGGAAAATTCTTATCCAAAGTGGCTGACCAGTTCCTATTTTTTCCCCCCTCAGCTAGCCAAGGTGGGGAGAATCTTTTAAAAAGTCATTCTTTGAATGACAACCACATTTCAGATCTCATTCAAGAAGCCCCTGTAAGGTAGGTATGAAGCTATCAATCTCTGCATTATAGATTAATATATATATATATATATATATATATATATATAGATTAATAAATCTGTTAGTCTTTAAAAGTGCCACAAGACTCTGTTGCATTATAGAGTTCAGGATCAGGCTCTAACATAATTTACTCCTGCAGTTTGCATAAAGCAGAATGAGAAGGCATTAGCCTTGAAATATGGGAGTTCTGGAGCTCATTTACATGTTTCAATCCCTTGGCCACACCAGCATATTCTAAAACCAGAATCAATAGATGTAGAATGTTTCAGCTTTCTCTACAGCATGGGGTAAAGATCAGTGTTCAGAAGGCCCAACTAGATGATCATAATGGTCCTTTTCTATGAGTTTATGTTATTGATTAGCAATTTTGTGTTAGTATTTCTGTAAGTGGGCAGATGGATCCACTCTTAATATCAACAATGAGTGGGTGGTTTGGACAATAATTCTTTCTTGGGACAGGAAAAGAATTGTTAGCCCTTTTCTTTCTCAAAGTGTCATCTAATCTTCTTCCCTGCTACTCCATTCAAGTTGCAGATATTCTCAAATCGTCTTTCTGAATTTCATTAATTTTTTCTCATTACATCTGCAGACAATTATGTTTTTAAAATTGCAATGTCCAATTCTTGGCTCATTTATTAGAGTTTAAAAAACTCTGTTTCTTATCTATTTGTTCCATTTATTACCTTATACACATGAATCATTTAGTCATAAAGGGATATCTTTGTTCCTAATCTATTTTTGTAACATGGTTTAAGTTCTATTCTTGAATGTCAAAGCTGTGCAGAGGGGATTTTTCCACAGATAAGAAATGTACTGTGTTAATTTAATAAAATGAATGCTAGAAATGCCCTGTATTGTACAACCACTAAGAAAATCATGGCATGATTCAATCATTGTGGGCAGAGGAAGAACTGATTAGCAACTTCCCTCAAAATTTGTATGCAAATCAATCATTTTGATTTGAGGCTCCAAAAGTCTTCTCTAAATACCCATAGGCTTCTGTATTGATCATCATAATAAAACTCAGATGGAAAGGGAAGAAAATATGAATCATACTGAATAAAAGTGACATTTATAATCATAGCTATGGGAATACAAACTCACATGTAAGTGTGTACTATGTATTTTGATTCTATAGAAATAATGAGAAAAGAATTCTCTTAAATGCTGGCTCTAAATTTCTGAATAAAATTAAGCATCTTTTAAAATGATATTTGTTTAGGTAACAGAGTAGACCACGACAAAGTTCCCTTTCTAAGTATTGTTGCTCATCATCTTCCAGAATCCCATGAGATTTTGCCTGGTGTAGATACTGTAGAAAGTTGTTTCTGAGTTGGCTTTGGATCACTACATGACATTCATTTGAAAACAAAGGATGAACCAAAGGTCTGTAACACTTAGAGCTTCTGCAGCAGAAAACTGACAACTTCAGTGAGGTGTTTATTTGCTTGCTGTGGTGTGACTCTGTAAATAATTAGCATGGTCCAATTGCTTAAAACGAATGCAAAAGCAGCAATTTTCATTAAACTATAACAAGATAGGATGCTGTGACAATAGAATATGAATTATGGTTACTAATTAATGCCTACAGTGTTAGTTTCATCTTACATATCCCATATACTGCTTGCTATAACTTCTTTATCTTCTTTTCCTTTATGCTACTCTTTCTGGTTATGGTCATGGCAGCAGCATGCAGAGTAGGAAGAACCAGACCTCTCTTTCTTCCATAACAGATTCCAGCTCCTCCTGTGGGTTTCCCAGTCATTCCCAGGTCAGCCAGGAAATATAATCCCACCCAGCATGTTGGCCTTGGGTCTTCCTCCCAGGGGGTTGTGCCCAGTATAGTTCCAAAGGAAGTCTACTGTGTGCATCCTTATTAGGTGTCCAAACCACCTCAGCTGACTCCTCAATGTGCAGAAGCAGCAGCTCTGCTCTGAGGTTCTTCTGCATAGTTGAGCCCTTCATCCTATCTCCGAGAGTCAGTCCAGTCATTCTGCAGAGAAACTTCATTTCCACCACTTGTACTTGCAAACTTCTCCTTTTGGACATTACCCAAAGTTCATGGCCATAGATGAGAATGGGGACACAGACTGACCTATAAACCAAGAGCTTTGTCCAAAAATTTAGCTCTTGCTTCACCATCACAGATCGGTACAGTGCTCACATCACAGTCACTGCTGCACTAATCTGCTGGACAATTTCATGCTCCTACTTAGCATCACTTGTGAACAAGACCCCTAGATACTTAAACTCTTCCACTGCTCCCCCTTCACCTACAGAGAGCACTCTGCTTTCTTCAAAGAAAGAACAGTGACCTCTGATTTGGAGGTGCTGATTCTCAGCCCAGCCACTTCATACTCAGCAGCAAAACATTCAAGTGAACACTGGAGATCACAGTCTGAAGAAGCAAGGACAACATCATCTGTAAACAGCAGAAATTCCACCTACAAGTCCTCATACCGGATACACTCCCCAACTCATCTGTGTCTTCATGTCCTATACATGAAGATCATGAACAGGAGTGGGGACAGGACACACCCATTGGCAGAGTCCAGTGCCCACCTCGAATGAACTCATCTTAATGCCAAGGATACAGACACAACTCTCACTCCAGGAACAGAGGGACTAGATAGCATGCAGCAGTGGCACTTGCACCTCATCCTCCTGCAGCACTTCCCACAGAACATCTTGGGGAACATAGTCATGAGCCTTCTCCAGATCTACAAAACAAAGGTAGGGCAAACTCCCTTGATCCCTCAAGAGCAAAGTGCTGGTCCATTCTTCCATGTCCAGGACAAAAACTACATTGTTTCTCCTGAACCCAAGGTTCAACTAATGGGTGTCACCTCTTCTCCAACACCCTGGAACAAGCTTTGCTGGGGAGGCTCAGAAGTGTGATCCCCCGTATTGTTGGAACATACCGTCTCATCCTCTTTCTTAAAGATTGGGACCACTAGCCCTGTTTGCCATACCTGAGGTACCGCATCCTCTTTCCACCATGCAACAGTGAAAAGGTAAATTAATCATGATACCCTGACTTTGTCCAGTGATTTCAACATCACCAAATGAATCTCGTCCATCCCTGCTGCTTTACCACTGTGAAGACATTTTACCACCACAGTGACCTCCTCAACAGTAATAGATCCAATCCTACTGGTTGTTTCTGGAACTACCTTCTGAAAGGAAGGCATGTCCACTGCGTTAAGGAGTTCCTCAAAGTGCTCTTTCTTATAACAATTACAAAACCCAGTTCATTTAGTGTGGGAAAAAAATACATCGATCATAGTTAAGCATCTGACCTTCCTCCATGAAAGAATTTTGCTTCAGATGGAAGTTATGTAAAAGAAAAAAAGTATGCATTTTTCTCCTACTATTTAGTGTGATATAGTTCATAAATACTTTATAGAGAGATCACTCTGTCGCCATCATGCAGCTGGCTGCAGAGGAGACAAGGTGTTTAACTTCAATTCTGTTCTGATCAGGATGGTATTTAATGAAATGTCTAAATGGCAACTGGCTAACACAACGTTTATGCATGTGGCACATCCAAGCTAACTTGCTAAAAACAGGAGTGTAGACATGACAGTATGAACAACAGCTGAGAAAAGTGCTGCCCGGGTTCCATAGTTGGGTGGGTAGCCTGGGCTACTGCCTATGTGGCTGTTGTTGGCTGCTAATTTTAATGAGCTAGCTCCATCAAAGCTAGCTTGGATATCCCCACATATGTTTCCCCCATTATACTGTAGACACTTACAATCTTCTCACCAGAGCCGGTTGAACAGAAATCACTCCATTGCCAATATACACTAGTACTTTTTGGGCCCAATCCTGGTCCTATTGAAGTTAAATGGCAAAACTTCCATTGCAGTCTCAAATTAAAGTGGCCAAACTCTTGTTAATTTAGGTACAAGACATATTAGTAGAGCTGCAGTAACAAACAGCCTCGAACACCTCTTGCCTAACTCTTTTTTAGCTGTCGACTCATTGTTAAAGCTTCAAAATTTATTCAATAATCTCTACTAATCTAGAAATGGGATTCTCAGATTATAACAAGATGGTGGTTTTACAGGGACTCAAACATCCTTCTCTTGATGCTTTACAAACCCACCAAGACTTAACAAATATGTAACTTTCTAATTCTGATTTCATAAAAATACATTATTATTAAGCGCTGGCAGATATCCTCCTGTGGTTGTACTCTCTTTCCTGCGGGCATACTCAAAAATTGCTTTATCCATCAGTGATTTTAAGAAAATCTCCAGAGACTTATTTTTTTTTTCTTAATTTATTTTAGTAGCAGTGGCAATGATGCCCAAAATAAGTGAAAGTGATGTCAACTGCATCCACCCACTCTCAACAGGTTGATTATACTTTCAAAGTATAAATTGGAACTGGGGTGTCATAGAGAATGTTTTGTTGGGAGATAAAGGAAGCTGATGGAGATGCGAGAATAAAATAGGGCACCCTCCTTTTAAAAACTCTTATAATTGTACTTTTGTTGCTGCCTGCCTTTATTCTCCTCTATGGGGTAGGTTCCCCATCTGGATTACATTTTCAGATGAGGCAGTATGGCTACGGATTCCCATGATACACCACCATGCAAGCAAGATGTGAGATTGTGATGCATCTTAGAAGTTGCCATCCATCTAGAGAATCCAGCCCCATAGAGAAGAAGGGGTACATGAAGCACCATGGTGTTTTTCCTGAATCAAGATTTTTCAGATTTCAGCAGAAAATTTGGCTGAAAGTTTGACTGAAAGATACACAGTTCCAAAGTGCTGATACAGAACTTTCCCTTGAAAAGTTAGATGCAACGCTGCAGGAAACAGAGATACTAACTGTAAGTAAAAACAGAAATAGCCACTTACACTTTAGATAAATGCCATAGATAGCCACCCTTTCCATAGGTGGTAGTGTGTCACTTGTCCTTCTCATTGCCAGGTACAGTTCATTCTATGAGTAATCAGAGAAGTTAGCAATGGAAAAAGACCTATATTTGGATATCTTGTCCATCTTTCTGCCACTGCAGATTTATTCCTAGATGTGGGTGGGTACTGATTCTTTTTCCAGAAATGCTCATGTAAAAATTTAGATGACTGTGCACATGACTCTTGCATTCACTTGTCGAAAATAGTCTAATAAATAAATTTATTGACAGAAAGCTTCACCAAATAAACACAATTTTAAGCAACCATTAGAAAATACTTATGGAAAATAAATGTCAAATTTGCTACTGTGAGTTTTGCACCGAACACCTGACTTTACAACTTACACTTACACAATCAGGAAACAAGTTTTGTGACCTACACATTTGAGAGCATTAAAACAAACTGGTTGTTCCATATGGCCTGAAGTACGAAAGATGGTGATTAGCATAGACACTCTCCCTCTGTTGGTTCAGGGCTTAGCTTTATATCCACTGCCTAAAACTGTCTGAGGTGAATGTGGCTGTCATGAACCCTTTAATTATAAGGGACCATCATCAAAAGAGCTAAGAGCCCAGTAGGAGATGACACACATTTGTCCCCTAGGAAGAAGATCTCCTAAGCACATACTGCCAGCCATATAAGGAGAATACTTAGGAATACTGGCACAATCAGATACTCTTTCCAGGCTCACCCTATTCTATTGCTCTGGTTCTGACTTGTTTAATGCAACTATCCCTTTTACATCTGCAAATGGAGGTTGTGTTTATGCAATTGATGCTTGACAAATTTAATGGAGTGGTTCACAGTTTTGAAAATTTGCATTTTGAATTATGTGACTAAAATGTCCTCCATTTACAGAAGGCCGGTAAATTTTTAAAAGGCTTTAAAAGATTTTTAAATTGCCACAATCTTGAATTCCTCTATTTGAATGAGAGGTCTGGATGCAAGAAAAATGCAGGGTTGGGTCCTATGTCCCTGTGGCTATGTCTACACTGGCAAGTTAGTTCGAATTAAGGAAGCTTAATTAGAACTAACTAAAGCCATGGCTACACTAGGCTTTAATTAGTTCGAATTAAGGGCTTCCTTAATTCGAACTAATAAATTCGAATATGCTATTCAAACTAAGGGTTAATTCAAATAGGTAGTTCGAATTAACCAGTGTGGCCATGTTATTGCTTAGTTTGAACTAATTGCTTAGTTCGAACTAACTGGCCCATTGAACTCAATGCAATTCGCTAATTCAAACTAAGAAAGTGCACTATACCCCCCAAGATCCTTTTCTACATTATTACTGCCTTGCCATGTAAGCCTCGATTTGCTTCTTACCTGCCGTACTTTGCACTTGCCTTTTTTTATTTCTTTTGTTGATGTCAGACCAACTCTCCAGTTTACCCAGATCATTTCACATTCTAATCCTGCCCATGCTTAGGGATTATCTGATCACTATATATGGGGTGAGGAGGGGATTTTCCCACAGGGCAGATTGGCAGGGGTTCTGCGGGGGGGTTGCCTTCCCTTGTAGTGTAGGGCACAGGGCACTTGCTGATGGTTTCTCTGTAACTTGAAGTCTTTAAACCATGATTTGGGGACTTCAGTGACTCAATCATAGGTAAGGTATCTATGGCAGGAGTGGGAGGGAGGTTCTGTGGCCTTCATGGTGCAAGAGATCAGACTAGATGAACATAGTAGTTCCTTCTGACCTTAAAAGTCTATGAATCTATTCCAAAGCCAGAAGGAACCACTGCACCCATCCAGCCTGACCCTCTGCTTGCACGCTGCCCAGAGAATTTCTTCTGCAGGATGGATTAAATCTTATTTTTTAGAATAATATCTAATTTTGAATAATCCAGGCCACACTGAATTCAATACCCCTCCCCAGATAAGCTGTTCTAATGTTTAATCAGCCTCACATTTTGGATATTGTCATATTTCAAGACTGAATTTATTTAACTTCAGCTTTTAGCCATTGGATCTTGTTATGCCTTACCAGGAAGACTGAAAAAAACACCCACAGCCCAATATCTTTCCCATGTGTAAGTACTTAGACATAGTGATCAAGGCACCTCTTAACCTCAACCTTCAACCTCTAGGAGGTGGTTAAACACCTTATGTCAGACATTGCATAGTTTGTTTTCCAACCCCTGGATCATTCTTGAGAAGCCTTCGAGCTCTCTCCAGTGTTTCGTCATCCTTCTGGAAGCACAGAGACCAGACCTGGACACTGTATTCTAGCAGTAATTTTACCAGTGTACAGAGGCATGATCACTTCCCTAACTCTACTTGATATACCCCTTCTTATACATCTAAGGACTGCATTAGCCCTTTTTGCATCAGCATTGCACTGAAAGCTCATAGGGTGCATCTACACTTGTAAATTAAGTCGACTTAAGCTTGCTTAAGTCGACTTAATTTACTCTGCGTCTACTCTACCCTTTCCTTAAGTCGACTTAAGCAGCTGCTTAAGTCGACTTAAGGAAAAATTAAGTTGACTTTATAAAACCTCCTTTTAAGTCGACTTTTGGCTTAAGTCGACTTTCTAAAGTCAACTTAAGCCAGTGTAGACCTGGAGTAGCCCTAAGTCGACTCTAAGTCGATTTAGGGCTCTCCAGGACTCCCCCACTGCCCTCCCTGCCAGGGGGGCTGGCACAGGAAGCCTGGCATGCCCACCCTACCCCTATGCCCTGCCAGGGTCCCTGTCCCTCTTTGCTCGATTATACCCAGGTACAATGGAGCAAAGGCTGAGCCCCTTGGCACTTGACAAGGGGTGCCCCCCCCCCTTCCACCATGGACCTGTCCCAGGTCCACCTAGCCCCTAGAAGTCGGCCTAGGTGTCCAGTGTGGATGCTCTAGGTTGACTTTGTAGGGTCCCCCCAAAGTCGACTTAAAATTTAAGTGTAGACATGCTAAATCGATCTAAATTAACAAGTGTAGACATAGGCATAGTGAGATGATAATCTGTGATGATATTCAAGTTCTTCCGACTCATTTCTTTCCAAGATAGAATTGTCCATCCTATAGGTATAACATATTTGCTTGGTTTCCAGATGCATTAACTTGCATTTGGCTGTATTAAATATACTTTTTGTTGGAATGTGACCAGTCAATTAAGTGATTCAGATTGCACTAACGGTAAGAAGAAAAGTTTGTTTGATAAGACCTACCAACTATGAACCCATGCTGACTGAGTAATTATGAACAAAAATTAAAATTAGAAGTTAAAAATATAGAGTCCTGTATTAACCATTCCATTATTTTATCCAGAATCAACATCAGACTAATGACCAGTCTGTAGTTCTCTGGAGCATCTCTTTTATGTTGGCAGTCTTCCCATCCTTTGGAATTTCCCAGTTTTTCTAAGTTGTTAAATTATTTTTTTCAAAGCATGCAGTCTGGCATTTGTCTCCTGTTAAATTCTAATATAACATATTTTAAGGGTTCTCTGAGAAACTGTTTAATTCCCTAGGCGCCCTTCTTCAGTCATGTCATGTCACGCTCACACAAATCTTAAAAGGACTAATTCCCATGATTTTACTTTGACTTCTGGGATTAACATCTAGAAGATCTCCATCTCTTGCACATAGAGCAAGGATTTTATTGTGGAAGAGAAGTTGGTAAAAGCCAGTGTGCTGCATGAAAGCCCCAAATACATCCCCAAAGATGGCTACTTAAATGAAATTGTTATAGAGGCTTTCCACACTCACTGGTCCATAATATCATGATGAAATGTGTATAGTAACCTTATATGTAAAGATGGCCACCTAAGATGACAAAAGAAACAGCCTATGGACTTTTGGAGGAGATCCTGGCCTGAAATTTGGTCAGTCCTATTGCTGGGAGCATGTAGTAAGAATTTTATCTTGAACCACATCTAGTTTAAGTTTAACACTAGAAAGTGTTTTAGCTTTATTTTGCTTGTAATTGTTTCTGACCTTAATGCCTTATATTTGTACTCAAAATCTCTTTCTTTGTAATCAAATAAACTTGTTTTATTCTTTGATTAAAATGAATCTACTTTTGTGAATTGCTTGGGTAACTTCATTTAAGGTAGCAGACTGCTGAATACTGATCCCCTTAGAGGAACACCAAACCTAACATATCTGGACAGTCCAGAAGAGGGCTGGACACCGTAGAACACATGCTTTGGGGAAACCGTGGGACTGGGAGTGTGTTGGGGTCACCCTGCAAATGATTACTGAGGCTGGCAGAATCTGAGGTATGAATGATTTTTGGCTGGCAGACCACAGCTATACACAGACAGCCAGGGTGTTATCCACATGCTGGAGAACTGATTGTGAGGAGCTCAAGTGGGAGTTACAGCAGCAAAACTCTGAGGCACCTGAGTTTGCAGGGCAATGATGAGACAGCCTCTCACTGCTCTGTATTTCATCCTGCTACGTCATAGTGAGAAACAGAAAAATTAAATAGGTTGAATTCCACCAACATAAATAAAATGGAAATCTACTGGTATGCATTCATTATTACTTCTAAATAACTTAACTGGAAATGGCCTTGAGAACAATATTTATCTTTAGGGAGTAATGCATTAGTAAAGCTAGTTCACATTTTTCACTGAATGGAATTTTTTTTTTAAAATCACGAACACTAAAATATAACTCTCAGAAGACTTACTCCTGCCTTTAAATTGCAGAGCAACTGATGTGCACTTTGATACCTCTAAAGAGATATCTGAATATGAGCTTGATATGTTATTAAAACTAATCGGTTTTGAAAGCTTTAAGTGGGAAATGATTCATATCTATATTGAGCAGAAACTTTGGTTATAAAAAGCTTTGGGGTTTCATGTTTCCTGCAAAACAAACACATCTCATCATCTCTGAATAACTTGCATTTGCCAGACTATAATATGCAAAATGTTTTTCCCCCCTCCCATGATGGGAAATCACTGCTTTTCACTTATTAAAATATCATATGTACTCATATCAGAAGTTCTGGATTCAGTAGTGAAGTTTGAGTAATTAGAATCATCTCCTAGATATATGGAAATCAGAACTTAAAGCTTTTTTAAATGATTTGCCTGAGTCATTCTTAACTTTCCAGAGCAGCGTTGAATAGCGACAAATAAATTAGAATTCCTCTAGAAACAATGTAGTTGAATAGATCTTAATCAAGTAGAGAAGCCATAATATATTCAGAGTAGAGATGAGTATAGGATAAATTCATTGGGTGTTCTAGTCTGGTGATTTTAGTTCTGCTCATTATAACTATAAGGGCCCATTCAAAACCAGATCCATGCTTGGACTTCAAGCTCCCCCAAATTCAAACTATTGGGTTTAGGTCGATCTCTAATGTAAACTAATATTCCTGAAACTACCTTTGGTGTTGGGGTTTGATCAGAGAGGACCATTAACTTTGTTGTGAGTTTGTTAATTCCTGGTAATTCTTTCTCTCTTGCTGCCATAACTCTGAATATAGGGGACCAGCAATTTTCAATAGTGTGATGGCATATATACATTGCCATATCATATTGTATATACAAAGCATTAACGGATATTTTTGATGCCTCGGAACTTTAAAGCAGTAAATAATGGAATAAGATTGCTGTCTGTTGCCAAAAATTGCTCTAACTAAAGAAAGCAGCTTTTCTCGGTTCAAAGCATTGGAATCTTTGAGACAAACCTCCTGATTTGGTTCGTAAAGCTGAAGTTCAGCACAGGAATTACTATTTCTGATTACACAGAAGAAGGTCATTGCACTGAAAGTAATGACCAAGGCTAGAATACTGTTTTTTGAATATGGTTTGGCACTGCCCATATTGTCTGGCTCAAGCGTGTTAGAATCTGGTTTAGACATAACCAAAGTTGAATCAGAGGTTAGTTTCATAATCAAAGTCACCTGTAAGGTCTAACATAGGCCTTTAAATTGAAATTTCAATGTTCGTTTGAGATGGCATATCAAGTAAGTGACTTTGTCTATGCTGTTACAGCTTTTTTCCTTAGCACTAGACTTAGGAATAGGAAAGAAAAATTATAATGCACAAGTGGCATAAATGAAGGTCCAACCCTCTACATGTTGTTATTCCTTCTTGTCTTGGATAGTTGCTTCATTAAGTTTAACTCAATTACCTTGTCAATCACCCAGTCTTAGACTCAGACTCCAAGGTCAGAAAGGACCAATATGACCATATAGTCTGACCTCCTGCACAATGCAGGCCAAAAATCTCACCCACCCACTCCTCTAATAAGCCTCTAATCTATGAGTTAAAGACTTCAAATCATGATTTGAGACTTTAAAGAATAGAAAATCCACTAGCAAGTGAGCCATCCCCCATGCTACAGAAAAAGGTGAAAACCCCCCAGGGTGCATCTACACTTATAAATTAAGTCGAACTAAGCAGGCTTAAGTCAACTTAATTTATTCCATGTCTACACTGGGTTTTCCTTAATTCGACTTAAGCTGCTCCTTAAGTCGAATTAAGGAAAAACTAGTTTGAAATAATAACACCTCGTTATAATTTGTATAGATGACCTAAGTTGACTTGGTCAACCTAGGGTGTGGGGACAAGGGAGCCCCGCATGGCTCCCTTGTCCCCTGGGGAGCCCCTGCTCCCTTCTCCCCAGACCCGTGGCTTCCCTGCCAGAGAAGCTGTGGTCCCAGGGAGAAGGGCTCCCAGGCCAGGGCTCCAGCCGGAGAGGATCCCCCACTGGAACCCTGGCTAGAGAGCCCCGGCAGCTCCCTTCTCCCTGGGAAGCTGCTTGCGGCTCATCATGGGAAGAACCAGTCCCACACCGGGCTGGTTCTCCCCGAGACTAGGAAGTCACCAGACCCGAGCAGTCCTGGGGAAATAGGAGCATGGGGCTCTCTTCTGGCCGGGACAATGGGGTCCTGGGGAGAAGGGAGCCCCATGGTCCCTTCTTCCGGATTGCGCTACAGTGGATAGGGAAACCCCGGGGTTTCCCTATCCGCTGGAGTGCAGTCTGGGAGAAGGGACCATGGGGACTCCTTTCTCCCTGGAACCCCATTGTCCCGGCAGAAGGGAGCCCGCACTCCTTTCTTCCCGGGACCTGAGCGGTCCCAGGGAGAAGGCAGCCAGGAGAGCCGGCGGGGGCTTGCTGGTCTCTTGGAGAACCAGCCCCGCGGAGGGCTGGCTCTCCCTGGGATGAGTTGCTAGCGGCTTGAGCCAGCCCTCCCCCTCTCCTCCCTTCCCCCCCCCGTGAGGTTGGCTGTCTCCTGGACAAGCCCCCCTAGCCAGGGGAGCGGAGGCTCTGCTCCCCCTTGACCTAACCAGTTGACTTAGAGAGTCTAGTGTGGACTCTCTAGGTCGACTTCATAAGGTCTTCTTTAAGTCGACTTAAGAGTCTTGTGTAATAAGGTCAACCTAATAAAGTCGACCTAAGTTTCTAAATGTAGACATAGTCCCAGAGCCCTAGCCAATCCACCCTGTGGGAAAATTCTTTCCCAGCTGCAAATATGGTGATCAGTTAAACCCTGAGCACATGGGCAAGTCTCACTAGCCAGATACTCAAGAAAGAATTCTCTGTAATAACTCAGAACCCTTAATTCGAACTAACTAAAGCCTAGTGTAGACATGGCTTTAGTTAGTTCGAATTAAGCCTCCTTAATTCGAACTAACTTGCCAGTGTAGACATAGCCAAAGACGTTACTCCTGATTAGAACTTGGTTAAAATGAGTTCAGAATCAGACCCCTTTTATTCACTGCTTTCTTCCAAATGATTTTCTCACTACCTAAATTCAGTATTCTGTTGTTTTTAATGCAAAGACAGCGTGGTCAGAAGGCTTGGGGACAGAGCTACAAACACGTCCCTGCACTCCTCACAGAAACACAGATGTATCTTTTCTTAGCAGAGATGAGATAGAGAGTCTGAGTGTGAGAAGAATACAGGATTAGTGGTCACCACATGTTTATATGTGTCTGGCTCCAGACGCACAGAGAGAAGAACATACTAACATGGGTTACACAAATGCATAAACTGAAGTTATGCTTCTTGGACAAAGATGCAAAAGAAGAAATTCAAGTTTTAAGAAAGCTCATGGTACTTTCATTTAACTGACTATTTGAGGCTAAAATCCTGTTCTTCTGGAACAATAGGGGGAATAGGATCATGATACTTGTAAATAGTCAGGAGATGATAGCACCATTGCAGAGCAGGATACCTCAGAATAAGCTGGCACAACACATTTATCAGAAAGCAAGTTGCTGCTCCTCTCAGCAGAAGCAGAAGGCTCTCGTTAATGGTTTTATCCCTGAAAATTCACTATAGTTGGCTATTACTAACTGACTAGTAGTTACTAACTGACTGAGGAGCTGAATATACATGCCATTGTTCCTATGTGAGATGTCACACCTGCCCCCTTTGACAGCAAACTATCTGCCCACCAAATGGATGCATTCTACCTAGCCACCTGCCTGTTAGAGACCCTTTATTCCTTATTTCCACTCTCAGGTGCCTGTGGAATGGAGATAAGAATTTAACCTATGCAGGCTACACTAGGAAAGTTTTAGACTCCTCCATCCCAATGCAAACCCAAGTCCTGCATCAGTGATTCAACATTTTCCAGTAGCAGCTGCTTTTATACGTTGACGTTGTTTATGAACTTCATCATCAATCCGTAATAACTCTGTAGTCAGACGTTCATACTGCTCTGGTGTATAATAGTAGGTTAAAAAACAAAAGAGCTATTACTGGGGTTTTACTTTATTTTCTCTGATAGCCAACAGCTAATTAAAAGGATGGCAGCCCCATTTGCCACTATGGGATCAACTCCCACCACCCCTTCACCCATCCAGCAAACTGAAGATGTAAGAATTTCAATCAGCGGATCTGGCTTTGATCCTTCTTTACAAGTCAAGCTATACTTGGTAATTATTGGTTATAGAGGGTGATTAAACACCCTCCTGAACATGTGCAAATAATTCGTTGTGTCATCTTAACACTGTGAGGTTAGATTTTGTTTCCCCACCCTTCAATTAGGCATTAAAATGCCCCAGGGGGGTTGGTAATGGAAAAATAAGCAGCATTCAATTAGTTTATCAAAATCAATGTTCCAGATCAAAGCAAAGTTGTTATTCCCCAGGGTATAATTCATAATTCTCCCTGAGCCCCAGACTGTATGGAAATAGTTGTATGTTTAGATGCTTTTTCAAATGACTCTTGAAAACAGTAACAAAACAAACAAAGCTTTGCCTGGCAACCAGTGAAGTTGCCAGTGGCTGTATGTAAGCAGGTGTTTGACTCTTGATTCTGCATATTAGTAACAGCCTTTATCACAGTCTGAGGAATGCAATGATTTATTGTACAGCTTACGAGTCTTATGAAAGTTCAGCATGACCCAGCATAGAAGAGACCTTTATTAAATTGAACAACAATGTTTCATTCTTTTTAGCAAAGTAAAGAATTCACCTTAGTTTTAACGAAAGAATGGGTAAAGTAGCTAATGAATAACATGCTATGTATGTGAGTATGAGAGAGAAAGAAAGTGTGGAAAGGGAGGCTTACTCTGGGGGGAAAAAAATCTAGATTACAAGCTTTAAGAAAGACAGGGTGGGTGAAGTGATATTGTCTTCTGATGAAAGAAACAAGGTTTTCAGCTTCAGAGATGTCCTTCAACACTGGGGAAGGTAATTAGAGTACCCAGACTAAATACAGATTGTTGGGCAAATTGTTAAGCATAAGGGGTTCTCACATGTTGTAGGAGACCACTGAAAATGATGTGGATACTTCTACTGACATAGGACAAAGATGGGAAATAAGCAGGAAAGTGTGTTATAAATTATTGTAATGAGCTATAAAACCAGTGTCTTTGTTAAGCCCAAGGGTTTTAGTGTCCAGGAGAATTATGAATTTAAATTCCTAGCGTTTTCTTTTGAAGGTGGATAATATCTTCTGCACAGGGTCAGTGTAGAGTTGGCATAAAAGTTCTATACGCGTCCTTTCCCTGGCATAGGAAGTAGGTGGAGAGTTTGTGGATGGAGCATACTGCAGTATGGCTAGTGTTTACTTCCTGAGACTGTGGGAAGTGGAACATAGAGTAACCTCAGAGTTGCTCTCATTTTCACTCAGGGCAGGCAGGTTCCTGCCTGGGTCCAGAATATGGAGAGTGCCAAAGTGGTTTAAAAACTCTTTCAGCACACCCTACCACTACTTCAAGCTTGGGAATGAATTAAGAAAAATTGCCAACTCTCATGATGTTATCACATACTTGTAATATTTGGTGCTTGTCCCATTTTCTGGAAGCATCCTATTTTGTATGAAGCTCAATTTCATTTTTTTAAAAAAGAAAAAGATCAAGTCCTCCTGGTCCCTTGGAAATGTTATCCAAATGTACCTATAGACTCAGAAACCAGAAGATAAATAAGACCATGAAATTTTTTTTCTTACTATCACATGCTTTGGTGGGGATTCAGCTTTTAAAGTTTGAAGATGACAATACTGAGTAACTGTGAATCAACACGTCTATTTTATGGTTCATGAATAGCTCACAGAAACAATTATTTACTAGAGCTGGCCAGAAAATGGAATTTCCCTCTGATTAAAGTTTTCAAACTTTTTAAAAAAAATCTTGTCCTGAAGTAGGATAAAAAGTCAATTTTTTGAAATTTTCCAAGGAAGAAGTTTCTGAAGAATTCTACTTTAGGAGAACTGAAATTGAATTATTCAACTTGCTCCTGAGGTGGTTGACTCCCCAGGCTGGTGTTTCTCCACCACTGTGTCGGGACACATTACTGTGTCACCACACAGTGGTGTTTGTTACAGAGAGCCAGAGATATGTCTGGATTTGGCCTGGCATGGGTGGTCTAGTGTGTCCTTGTGATATTCTACCAAGTGTGTCACAACCTGCAAAAGGGGTGAGAACCACTGCTCCAGGCAGCTGGATCTCTGGGGAGGCTGTCCAGTCAAAAATCCATACAGACAGTCTACCCCGTCAGCCAGCCTGGATTCCAACAAAACTTTCAATGGAATCAATGCATTCCTATGGAATGTTTCAATTCCAATAAATCAGCATTTTCCAACAGAGTTGTTCCATCAGAAAATTTCACTAGCTCTGCTAAAGAGTTTAAACCCTTCTGTAACCAGCTAGGAAAACACACTAAGATGGATATATAAAAAAAAAACCATTTTCAGTAAATGGATAATAAAATAAAGAACATTCACAAGACTCAGTCCAGATTCCAGATTTTCTGGGATCTGCAGTCTTTGGGAAACACGTGTATTACAAGGCCTACCAGCAACTGCCATGGTAAACTCTTAATCCATTTAGATTTTTTCTGTCCTCCAAGAATGTTTTCTGAATCTGTAGTGGTGGGGTTGCAAAACAAGGCTTTAGGTTAGTTAAAAATAAGAAGTTATACCTAAATTCATATTTGTACAATGATAACATGAATCTCAAAAGGCCAATCTGAAGTCAGTGAGCACATATTACAACCAGGTTGATATGGAATAATTTATGCATGTATGGAACCTGCATGTATGTGGAACTAGTAACCCTGTTTACAATTCTCTTCAAAGTGATGACTCCATGAACAGATTTCTATGTATTTAGATTTAGGTCAAGGGATAAAGAGATAATTTAACAAATCCTGGTTTATTCACTGTGTCAGTTCCCATTTCCATAAGCACACAATGGTTGCCTATACACTATAATGATGGGCCTCCATATAAGAACATGGATAAATGTGGTAGGCCTTTATACAACACAACATCTTTAATGAACCAAAATAATACAGTTCAAAAGACTGCTTTTGGCATGAATGATATATGTGCTTCACATCTGAGTTTTGTGTATTAGCATCATGTACTGCATATGCCTCACTGAAAAGTGATCAATTACAAGAGGAAGAAATATTGTGCAGTACTTCACTTGATAAATATTAATGTAACTTGTTGAAATAAGTGATAGATCTAACAGCAAATGCTATAAATTTATAGGGCACATTAGAAAATAGTTGCTCTGTCAGGTGAAATATATATATATATATAAAATGGCCCAAGAAGAGTTCAACTGTCTAGGAGAACATGCCCTATTGGCTAGTGGCTAACACACTGTGCCCCTTAACCCACCATTAAGATGGTGTAGGTCAGATGATATGAACTACACAGCTGAAGGAGCCATGTTCCATGAAGATTTTTGGAAAGGCTTTCCATTATTCCTGATGTTTATCATGTGACTGACTATTTTAACTATATTGACTTGATTTTGTGGCTCTAAGAAAGTATAATTTAAGATTTTAATTCTCTAATGATTAGTAGACAGATCACATCATCCCTGTTACCCTCATCCCATGAACTGTGTGGCAGGGTGCCTCCTAACTCGTGCCACGTACCAGCTGTTTTCCCTGGCACCATAGGCCTGTGGTAAATCGGCCCCCTCCTGGTAGGCTTGTACTGGGGTTCCCAGACCTCGGCTTTACCTTTGGGTGGGTCCCTCGGTGGGGCCTTGGCTGTACTGGCTCTCTGCGGGGGAGGTGAGGTCTTAAGCCTTTGTCTGTGGGCCTGGGACAGTCCTTAATTAGGCCCAGGTGCTCCCAATTGTCCTGCAGTAACCTGTGCTCTGCCTATAGGGAATAGGGCTTTTAGCAGCCTTGGGCTTACGTATCTGCCCTGGCATGCCCTACGGTAGCCATCTTGCCTGTCTTTATCACAACTGCAAAAGACAAGATTCAAAACTGCCTGTGCAAATACCCTTTCTACTTTTTGACATTAGGCTCCATATGTATAGATCCGTTAGTAGGGATCCTATTTTCATGTGAGTTTGCACAGCAGCTGGCACAAGGAGGCCTGATAGTGTTTGTGGTCTCTTGGGGTATGTCTACACTAGAAAAGCTAAGTTGACCCTCTTAAGTCGACTTACCAAGGGCGACTTAAGTCGACTTAAAGTCGACCTTGTTAAGTCGACAAAGAGTCTACACTAGAAATTTAAGTCAACTGCCTGAGTCCACACAGGCAGGTGTTAAGTCAACAGAGAACCCTAGGTCAACTTAGGGAATTAAGTGGACCTACGGCGTCCACATTGGTTTTAGGTCGACTTAACAAATCGACTTAGCCGTTAAGTTGACCTAAAGAGCAGTAGTTATTAAGTCGACTTAAGGAAGGACTTAAGTCGACTTAATGAAAGTCTGGTGTGGACTCAGCATTCTTTAGGTCGACTTTAGCATCCTGAAGTAGACCTAACTTGCAAGTGTAGACATACTCTTGGTGCTGTGGCCTGCCTCCCCAGGCCGTGGCTTCGGCTCCCCGGGCTTGGGGCCATGGCGGCATTTCCCTGCTGCCCAGCCCGCGGCCACGGCTCTCCGCCGCATGGCAGGTCTCCATGGCTTCCAGGGCTAACTTCCCAGGGGGGCGACCGGGGTCCCTGGGGGCGGAGCAGACTGTCCCCGCCTCGCACTCCCCACCAGCATGGGGGTGGGGGTGGGGGCCCTGCCTTGACCTATTGGCCCTGGGCCCTGCTCCCCCCAGGGATGGCCCTGCTGTCCACACTTGCCTTAAGTTGACTTAGTAAATCGACTTAAGCCTTAAGGCGACCTAAAGAGTGGACGTTATTAAGTTGACTTAAGGAAGCACTTAAGTAGACTTAATAAGTGCCCAGTGTGGACAGAGAGTTCTGTAGGTTGATCTGAGCATCCTTAAGTCAACCTGTTGCAAGTGTAGACATACCCTTAAAGACTAACACATTTATTTATTGCATGAGTTTTTGTGGGAGAAAATCCCACCTCATCAGATGCTTTGAAGATGGTGAACTTTATCTTAGAACATGGAAAATTTACCCCACATCCCTTAGAAATTTTTTCCAATGGTAAATCACTTCCACTCTTTAAAATGTGTGCCTTATTCCCAGTTGGAATTAGTCTAGCTTCAACTTTCAGCCATTGTTTCTTGTTACAACTTGCTCTGTTTGATGGAAGAGCTTGTTGTACCTGACATTTCCTCCCTGTGAAGGTGCTTGTACACTACAATCAAGCCACTTCTCAATATTAATAAATTAAACAGCTTGAGCTCTTTATGTCTCTACTTGGGAAACAGTCTCCAGTCCTTGAATCATTTTTGTGATTCTTTTCTGCAACCCATTAAATTTTCCTCATATCCTTTTTAAAAATGGTGACACCACAACCGGATACTGCATTCCATTATCAGCCTCATCAACACTGTATATCAGAAGTCAGCAACCTATGGCAGCCCCTGTGCCAGGCCCGCCCACCACACTCTCAGCAGGTGCCGGGGGCAGGGCCAGCAGGTGCTGGGGAGAGGGACAGGGACTCCTCCTTGCTAGCCCTGCCCCTGTGGGTGGGGCTCCTGTCCCCTGCTCACCGCACTCTTTAGTGGGGGGCGGGGCCAGCAGGGAACAGGAGTCATGGCATGAACTCAGCTCTTGTGGCCCCAAGCCCCACTGGGGGGGGGGCAGTGGCGGAGCAGCAGCGGCTCTGCTTGCAGCTTGGAATAGGCATGCATTGTGTTGCCAACCCCTGCATAGAGGTAAAATTGCCTCCATAATTGAACTCACTGCTCCCTTGTTTATACATGCAAGGATTGCATTAGCCCTTCATGCCAAAGCATTACATTGGGAGCTCATGTTGACTCAAAATACTTTTCAGAGTTATTGCTATCCAGGATACAGTCGGTTACTCCGCATTTTTTATTCCTCGATGTATCTCTTTGCATTTGGTTGAATTAAAATAGGTTTTCTTTGCATGAACCCAGCTTACCGACTGATCTAGATTGCTCTGCATGACTGCTCGGTTCTCATCTTTATTTACCATTCTGCCAATCGCTATGTCATTTAAAATTTGATCAGAAGTGATTCTATGTACTTATATTGTAAGCCCCTTAGGGCAAGCAGCACCTCTTTGGTGCGTGTTTGAACAGCACCTAGCAGTATGAAGTCCTTGTCTATGCCTTAGGCTCCAATGTGCTATGGTAATACAAATAGATTAATAAATAAAAGAATATTTACTTTCAGATCATCGATGAAAATGTTGAATAATGTCAAGCCTAGTACCAATCCCCGTAGAATCCCATTAGAAACATCCCCAATTTGATCTTCCCCCATTGACAACTTCTTTGAAACCTGTTATTTAACCAGTTCTTAATCCTTTTAATATATGCTTTATTGATGCCGTATGACGCTCCTTTTTAATATTGGAATATGATGTGGTACTAAGTAAAACACCTTACAAAAGTCTAATTATATATATTAGGGCTACAGAGTTACTTTTATCAACCACACTCCTCAAAGAATGAAATCCATCTTGCTTAACAAGATAAACTTTCCATAAAACCATCTTGACTAGCATTAATTATAATCCTATCCTTACATTCTTTATTTATTGAATCCTATTGCTCTTCCTGTGAATGCTGAGACCAGATTCTTGCACACCACCCAGAAAACACACTCCATAGGGGCTAAATCCAGTCCAGACTCTTCCCAGTTCCCAAATAATGTTGGGAAGGTAAAGTGTAATGCTGTAAAACTCTTAACAGCATCATGAATAATTAAAGAGTACCAAAAGAGATGACAGCCTGACAATGTTTGGTGCCCCACTATCTGAAGCAGGGGGCAGATAAAATCTTCAAATGAAATACAGTTATAAACCAAGGTTCTCTAATGATTTATCTACTACAAATCTTAAGACAGGAAATTAATAGAGAGTTCTTTGAAATTCCTCACAGCTCACACATCAACACAAGCTGCAAAAATTCCATGTAAGGAAACAGGCAGATCTGACCATACCTCTTTTTTGAGGAATGTTACTTACTCAGTTTGGTCCTAAAGCCCCTTATGTTCCACAGAAATTTAGTGTCCCTCATTTTTATTGAAAATTATTTTAACTGAAAATAAAGACTAGTGAGAAAGATTAAAAGAAATGTTATATACACTACAAGAATTATTCCTGCAGATTTTATCTCTCTAACATCAAGATATTTAGTGTCACAAGTTGTGTTCCACATTTCGGCATTGGCAGGGCTGCATTTTTTTTCTTTTTTCTCAGCAAGGAAGAAATCATAGGAATACACTTTGGTGCCAAATAACCAAGTTGACTAAACATACACAAAAATGCAAGGCTGACCTACATATATACTGGGGCTTTGACTGGCATCTTCTAAAACTGAACACATTGAGCACGACTAATGGGGCAGTACATTCTTGTACACTACAGGTAGGTTGAGAGACATATCTGACATAGGTAAACAACCAAGGCAGGAACATCGGGTAGAGAAGAAAGAAGAAGAATCATAGAAGAAGATTAGGATTCGAAGGGACTTCAGGAGGTCATTCAGTCCAACTATCTACTCACAGCAGGACCAAATCAACTAACTCATTTCAGCCAGGGCTTTGTCGAGCCAGACTTTGCATCACCTCCCTAGATAACCCATTCCAACATGTCACCAGCTGCCTATGAAAAAGGGTTTTCGTAATATTCAACCTAGGTCTTCACCACTACAACTTGAGACCATTGATCCTTGTTCTATCAGCTGTCTCCATTGAGAACAGTCTTGCTCCATCCCCCCTGGAACGCCCCTTCAGCAGGGCCAGATTAACCAAGGGGCTTTAGTGGCTGAAGCCCCAGACTCAAGGGGGCCCTGCTGCCTCGAGCCCTGCAAAAATAAGTTGGGCGCCAGCTGTCCCAAGCACTGCCAGCCTGCACTGCGTCACATGTGGGTGGGCTGGTCTGCTGGGTCACAGTGCCTCTCCACTCCTGCAGCCAGCCTGTCTGTGAGCCTGAGTCCCCCACACTGGCTGGACCCCAACATTGAGTGCTGGCTTTCCCTGCCCCCACAGGTGGCCTATCTGTGGGCCCTGGGCTTTCTGTGGCAGGTGGGTCAGCCCCACCACCGCAGCTGGCGGTCTGCAGGCCCCCAAACCTTCAACATCAGCTGTTCCCCAGCGCTGAGCACCACCCTGTCTGTCCCCCAGTTGGCTGGTCTGTGGGCCCTGAGCCAGCTGCACCCCTTTCCCCGTTTGCCAGGCAGGCCCTAGTGCTGAGCACCAGCCTGCAGGCCGCAGGCTGGGTGCTGCCACAGTACGGGGGGAGGGGGGGGGAGGCACAAAAGTGGCCAGCCAAAGGCCCCCAGAAGCCTTAATCTGGCCCTGTCCTTCAGGTGGTTGAAGGCCACTATCAAATTCCCCCTCAATCTTCTCTTCTGCAGATGAAACAATCCCAGTTCCCTCAGGTTCTCCTCATAAATCATGTGCTACAGCCCGTAATCATTTTTTATGCCCTCCACTATATTCTATCCAATTTATCCACATCTTTCCTGTAGTGGAGGACCCAAAACTGGACATAATACTCCAAATATGGCCTGACCAGTGCTGAATAGAGGGGAATAATCACTTCTCTTGATCTGCTGGCAATGCTCCTACTAATGCAGCCCAATATGCTGTTCCCCTTCTTGGCAATAAAGTACACTGTTGACTCGTATCCAACTTCTTCTCCACTGCATTCCCAGGTCCTTTTCTGCAGAACTGCTGCCTAGCCAGTTGGTCTGCACTCTTTATCAGTGCATGGGAGGGGGGGGAGAAGGAGGGAGAATGGGAGAAATGGGAATAATGATTGCCTGAAGTCCATTCTATCCCTACATTTTTACAATTTTAAAATGTATCAGATAAATTGGCAATTATACTGCACTTTCCTAAATGGCATTTTTCATTTTTGGAGCTGCATTTGTTACCTATATTCTTCCTGAAGGATGTATTTTGGAGGGCTCTTGTGATACCACAATCCCGCCCAAGAAGACTTTCTGATTCTATGAAGAGAAGAAGGATTGACTTGAGGGTAAGGCCCTAGATTGGGACCAGGAGACCTGGGGTCTGCTCCTTGATCTCCCAGATTTCAGTGTGATTTTGGGCCAGTCACATGATTTTTTAATGCTTCAGTTGCCCATCAGTAAAATAAGGGTAATAATACTTCCCTCGCAGAGGCGGCGGGGGTTGGGGTGGAGGTGGTGAGGTGACTGTGAGAATAAGCTTATTAATGTTGATGAAGCACTCAGGTACTACAATGCTGAAGTCCATATAAATGCTTAGTTTGATAGGAACCTTACATCTGTGGAAGCTAGCAGATTCCATGCGTTAATCTAATCACATGTGAATTAAAAGACAGAACTGTCTCTTCCTTCTTTTGTAAAAAGTATTGTCTTTTATATAAAGCAATAGGAATTTGAGCCTTTTACCCAGTGTCTCTGCTGACAGTAGACTCTGGCAGTAGTGTTCAATTTTTTTGCTAGCCTATTATTTTTCCCCAAATAAAGTTTCTCTGTTTGTTTTCAGAAGCTCTTGCACTGTTTTTTTCACTGTGTGCCTTACAAACCTATTTAACAGAAGCATTCTTCTCTTCATAAAACTGCTGCTATATTGATAAGGCATCAACTTGAAAGTTCAAAAGGAAAGAAGCAATTCTCAATGTGAACAAACAGTACTTAAAAATAGCTATAATGAGGGTCAAAACTTCAGCTGAAATAAAAAACTATCTTGATGAGAAGTGGCAAGCATGGTAAGCCACTGAGAGATTATAAACCAACTTCCTATTTCCTTACATACTGGATTCAGAATCAAAAGAACTGTAGACATCTTGATCAGATCACTACTATTTCCTCTAAATCAGATGAATATGAAAAAGCAACATGAATAAATCACTGGGCATACAAAATTAACCTGAGTTCAGAATTTTTTCTAATATGACCACCACTTTCCATGGTTCTCTAGTATTTCCTTTAAGATATTCATGTAATTATAAACACATACATTATGTACTTGTGGTCAATGGTTCTGGCATGACTGTATAAGAGGCAAGAATCCTCTGTTTACAGACTAAATGTGATATTGTGCCTACCAATTAGCCCTTGTCAGTGCCAACAGTGCCAGATGAAGGGTTTGAGGTGTTTTGACATCTTCTAGGATCAGGACAGAGACTACTCTAAGCTCATTTTATACAGTATATTGCATAGTCATCACACAGCAACTAGTTTCATTTTCTGTTCTCTTTAAGAGCATCCTTAATGTAGTAAGAGAACTGCTAGAAAGCTATTCACCTCCTTCACAGATAAACCATACATACTTCCCATAGTGCAGGCCCCCTCGGGTCACAAATTCTACAAAGTATTAATTAAGTGCCCAGAAACACTCTTGAAGCTTTCTAGTATTTTATTTTTCCCATTCCAGGATAAGGAAATTCAACATATATCACTAAACATTGACTTTTACAAGAAGACCATTGTACTAATGAGAAGGCAGGTAAGAGTGCATCAAGTATTTCTCTATAAATAGCATAGCAAAATCCACCTTTAGTTTTAGAGGGAGATACAATCTTGTATCTCTCAGGGGACATGTTCAGAGAAAGATGTGTTGTTTTCATAACCACTGTCTTTGGAAGGTTACCTAAGTGGAGGCAGTTTAAATTCATCAGGGGTTCCATGAGAGCTATGCAAATAGAAGCTGGAGCAGTAATATTCTGAATTAGTTCACTTGTCTCCTGGATACTATACATTCAGGCAAGTGGAAGCTGATAGAAAACAAGGATGAATTTAGCCCATAGATTCATCACCACTCTGTGCTATTAGAAAGTAGTATTCATTTGCCACCAACCAAACCTGTCACCTGAATAACTATTCCAGAGGGAAGACTCCTGCCAATGACAGATATGAAAGACATAAAGGATACTCATTTAATTTTCATTTCCCATGGCATTATACTGGATAATTACACAAAATGCTAGTCACCTTTCTATTGAAAAAATGCAACATGCTTGATTTTACCAAGTAGCCAACTAAATCTCCCACCTATTTACACCAAAAAGAAGAACAATGGGGTAGATGCACAATTTAGAGAGGGAATGCAAGTCAGCAACTAAATTTATTGAAAGGGAAGAAAGACCAGATTATCAATGCATGTCAGCATGCAGCCTGTGTTGAGTTCATTGGCAAACAAAGAACCACATTTTTAAAAGCGGCAGTTTCTGCATAAGGATCACCTGCACATGTGGGTTTTGAACACTGCTATTTTGCATAGAGTTAACAGCACAACTGGGTGCTAGTCTTTGGAAAGGCACCAATGGAGGCAACTCTTGGCTGAGGATACAACATGCAAAACAAATAATATTCCACCACCAATCACATGGAGCTGATTCCTAATCTCATATGACCACTCATTCTAACTACCAAAATATAGTTCAGAAAAATCAGAAATCTTACAAGGTTTTATATAATCCCCATCCTCTCATACACACTTTTAACCAGAAAATATACACTGAAACCTGCACCTGAGTTTAAGGGTAGTTTAAACCATCACCATTTCCAGTTCCTGGATGACAGTCGTAGTTTTAATGTAAAACTAGTGATTAATTATTGATCTTGATAGCTATTTACCTGCAGTTGATCATTCTTCATCATAACTGATACAATCATAATTCAGCTATTTATTTTATCCTTTGATCTCATTTACAGTTAGGTTATAAAAGTTGTGCTATGGTATGCTATAATAACCCCTATAGTTGCTCAGTCAATCCCTTACTATATGTCACAATCACTTATAGCTCAACTGAGTCACTTACATTTAACCTATTCAATATGTAAAATAGTAGAATTCACTGAAAAAATTCCATCTGAACAAGTTTCTGTTGGAAATTGCCAATTCAATTAAATTAATGTTTTTAGGTGCAGGCATATCGATTTTGGTCAAAAAGGAAAAGTTGATGAAAAATTATCAGAGCATTTCCATTTTGACTATTACAATGCATTAAGCAATTTATAAAATAAAAATATACAGTGAAAACAAACCTCTTTGACTTTATCAAAACAAAGCACTTCAATAAGGTTGTTTCAGTATTTCCAAACTTATCTGGGGGTGGGGAGGGAATTTTTGTTTTACAGGAAATTTCAAAATTTTGACATTTTGGTTTGTTTCTGGACAAAAGGAAATTTTGAAATGTAGAAATTTCCTGTGGAAAAGGCATTCTAAGTTTTGACCAGTTCTATCAAGATCCTGCTATGCTACTAACAATGCCATGAATATCAGTCCTATGGCACTTTTAAAGACTAACAGGATTCCTTGTTTATTTTGCTGACCTAGACTAACACAGCTACCCCCCTGGAACTCATGAATTTTAAAACTCCATTTTAAAAACATGGCTTGCCTAGAAGTTCAAACAGTATCTTGTACCCATCTTTACACTCTCCCCAAATCTCTGGGAATCAAACTCCAAAATAAACAAAAATAAATGTCAGGAGGCTAGCTAACCTCCCCATTCACAAAATGTATTACCTAATAAGTGAGGGTCCAGAAGGGGTCTGGATGCCTGTATGCATCTCCCTGCCCACAATACTGCCCACAAACAAGGAGAAGACTTTGAGAATTTTCTTGGTCGCAATGTGTCCTCTCTCCTCCACGAGCTGACATTTCCATTTCAGAGTTGTTAGTCTGTATACAGGAGGCCACCTTACTGTATCCTCAGCCATCAGAGGACACCACTCTCCCATCCTCTGCCATGTAAAAGGGACAGAGGATCAGGCAGTCTCTCACAGGACTAGCCGGTTGCATAGCAGGTAGGTGGCCTCACTCAGGACTGAAGTTGCACTCTATGGGTGAAGAGCCTGCCTAGGCTATGGAGCTCTGAGTCAGTATTTTTCCCCAGTAAACCTGTACCAACCAAGTTGTTTAGAATACAACCTAAAATGATTAACAGAAAAAAAAGAAGAGGTGTGAGGAGAAGAGATTTGGTCATTTCTTTCAGAGTGAAAGTAGAAGAAATTGCATGTGAGGGAAGAGACTACTTAATGGCCAGAATTCCTAGTATTAACTGTGGTACTTCATTTCTATTAGTGTCCAATGTGTTCAGCAAGAATCACTCTGAAAGTAGTTCCCCACTTGCCAGAAGGGAATGCACCTCTTCCACAATAAACCCCTCATTCTAGTTATCCATTAGGTACTCCAAACTGTCTTTAAGTAATGAAAAACAAAAAAAGGGGGGCTCTATTTATCTGTCCCCTCTAGTTCCATATGAAGGTTCATCTTTCAGTATTTTTACCTGATATCTACTAGTTGCACTTCAGTAGCATAAATCACTCCACTTGCACATCACATTTCTTTCCACAGCAAACAAACAAGAGGGATGATCGATCATAGACAGTGTCAGTGAGATTAACTACCTAGTGTTCTGCTTGAGAAACTGAAGGATGAACATGCTTTCCATAAACCAGAAATATGCCAGGAAATACATATTATTTCCTTATGCTTACCATTCTGATTCATTGACCATGGGCTTATAGTCTTTCTAATACTCAGCCCCTCTCGCATAAGGAATGTATCCTACCAGGTCAGTGCTTCCTGATTGAGCATGTACAGAAGAAAGCTATTCTCAAGGATGTATATCCTGATTTAGGATAACTCCACCAGAGTGGGGCAAAGAGAAAAAGGATAAGCCATTTGGCAGTTGTCCCATGCTGCTTTTTCAACACATCTGTTACAATGTACTTTTAAAAATCTGTACAACCAGTATGTTGCGTGTTTCATTTAACTGTACCCTTTACCAAAGTGCTTGGAAAACCAGATATTCAGCAAGTTATTACCTATACACAATCATTAATCTGATTACTGGACCATTTATCAGTAGGCATATGATTTTTTCACTTCAGACACTTAACCCTTTGCTACTGATTGGAGAATTTGGGACACCTTTAGCTGGAAGATAATAAGTGCTATACATTGTTGCCTAAATATATAGAAGGAAAGTGAATTTCCTGATCTGAAGCCCACTGAAATCAATGTGAGTTGAATCAGGCTCATAAAACCTTTTGAACAACTTTGCCTTTTGTATAGGATATGCCCTGCCATCCCTATCACATTAGCCAGCACTCCTCACACAGCAGTAGCCAAACAGCATCAATTCAATGATCTTCCCCCCTCTCAATATTTAAAATTGTTCTACTGTAGTTCTAGAGGCAATGAGAGAGGTGAAAACAATGGTGAAACTAAATGTTCTGTAGCACAATGGACAGAGTTAGTAAATTGGATGCAAAATGCTACCTCAATAATCATGGCTTTGGAGGGCCATGTTTCTTTCATACTCTTCCTGCTCAACTTCACTAACACTGGGGCAATGTTCACTCAACTGCTGACACATTGGTACTTCCAAGGGAAAAAAATGGCATCAGATACTTTGGGCAGCTGTGGATCTGCACTTTGCCCTTTTGATCAGACTCTGTAGATTAGTTTGTTTAAAGTTGCACTTCTAGGGAGCACCTGGTTATCATGAGCTGTGTTGCTGATTTAATATAAATATTATTTTGATCACATCCAGAGGCATGCTGTGCACATACCTTGTTCTGAGTCTGCTGCACTGGACTTTACTATAGCAATGCAGCTACCTATCCTCCTCCTGGCTATATCTTCATTAGAAACAAAGCTGTGCGAATTGTTTAGGCCAGGATTAAGATTTGATATGCAACTCGTTATTGGTTCTGTAGAGATCAGGCCTTGATCGTCCATAGCTTGGAAACTTACGTAGTCACTGCCACCTGTGCAAAGTGGGCACAGAAATCTGATAACTTTGATTTTACTCACATGGCAATGATTACGCAAGTTACTGAAGAATTGGGAACACGGATGAGAGCAGTGAACTAAGGCAGGTGGATGTCTACTCTCCCACAGGAAACCACAGAGTACTCAATAGCAAAGTAAAGAGGCTGGAGCTTCCCCAGTGCACCCAAGGAGATGCCAGAGTCACATGACAACCTATAAGGGCTTTCCTGGTCACACTTGAACTTGGAAAAGTAAAATATTGAAGCACAAGACCATTAACCAGAAGTTTTTTTGGTTTTTTTCTTAAAGACACATCCCCTGCCCCAAATTACTAGGCTGGTAGAGCAAACCAGCTAATGAGACTGGTTGTTAGGACTGAGTCCTGCATGATTGTCTGTTTGAATTCAGAATCAGTAAGAAATAGCGGAATATGAAGGCTTTTTATTCGCCCTAGAATGGGAAGGAATCTTGCTGCAATGATGAGACTTCCTGATAGAAACATCTTTTGGATTTGCAGTATATTTAAGATTTTAACTAGACCGACCTTTAGAAGTAGTTGCCTGCTGGTTTACCATTTATGTACCAGTATAGTTTTTTTCTGTAGCAAAAGTAGAAGTGCTGTTTCACCAAGGATACACGTGAGCCTGTGGACTGTAATAAACAGGGCAATAGATTAGCCACCAGAAGATGAGAATTTTCTTCTTCATTCAGTCATTCATCTGCTGTGTGACCTCGGACAAGTCATTACATTTCTCTCAACTTTGGATTCCTTGTTTGCTAAATTGGGATAATGATACTTACTTTTCCTTTGTAAGTGTGATAAGTGTATTATTACTCATAGTGAGAGGATATAAAAAGCTTTTCTTAAAAGTAGCTGTGTCTTCTGAGAATAAGAAACCCTAATCTCAATCTTTCAGCACAGATGTGGTGGAAAACTTCATTTAACAAATCTCATTATTAGGTAGTTTCGTTAAACAATGTAAATGCCTGCAGGACTAGGGCCCAAGTATAGAAATGCATAACTTACACCACTGCAGCATTATCTTTATCTTAGTTTGAAATGACACAATTGGTGAGCAGTATTTTCTAATATGCAAATCACCAAGCATCCTATGAGTTTATTTCTGAGTTGGCGGTCTGCTGGTAACAGCTGCAATTTATGATTTTTAATTCTGAAATTTCTTTTAAGTATGCCTAATTTTGCAGGCAGAGGAAAGAAAGTAAGTTCTGTTCCTCTAGGCCTGCTTTGAAGAGATAAAGATACCAAGTTGAGTTTTCAAGTTCCTAACAAATCAATATCATGATTTTCAAGCTGGGTTTTCAAGACCAATATTTTCAAAAGTGATTAGTGATTCTGGGTGCGCAAATGGAGATATTTGGTTTCCAGAAAGTTCTAAGCACTCCCTTATAAAAATGAGACTTCTTGAAGGTATCTCAGGCAGGGTGCCCAAACATGGAGGCACACAAAGTCACTTCTGAACACCTTGGCCTTCAAATCTTCCCTCTGCTAGGTTTTGCTAAGAAACTTGGTATTTCAAATTGTTTTAAGTATTTCCTTGGAAAAAGGTGAGACAAGGAAGAGGCGTGATGCCTCTTAATTTACTGCCTAGATGAAAAACAGACAGAGTCCTGTGGCACTTTTAAAGACTAATAGATTTATTTATCACATGAGCTTTTGTGGGAGAAAATCCCACTTTGTCAGATGCTTTGAAGATGGGAAATTTACTATCTTCAAAGCATCTGACGAAGTGGGATTTTCTGCCACAAAAGCTCATATGATAAATAAATCTGTTAGTCTTTAAAAGTGCCACAGGACTCTGTTCATTTTTCTGCAATAGACTAACATGGCTACCCCTTTGGAACTTGCCTAGATGAAGTCAACCATTGACAAAAAAAAATTCCTCTCTTAGGAGAAAGATCAAAGAAAGCAAGAAGAATGAGTGCTTTTTACTAACCCAAGTTTATCTTTGATGCTTATTTCTGATGTTGTTTGGAGGCTAAATACCAGAAAAATAAGATGACAATTTAGGAGCTGTTTACTTATTCAAGACCCACACTGTAATCCCACTGAAGTTTATGGGAAAACTTCTATAGAGGCTTCAGAGGATTTGCCTCTAAACAAGTAGATATTACTAATAAAAATAGTCTTACCTTTTAATAGAGCCACGTAGGACAAGTAGGAAAAAAGAGGTGGCCACATGATTTCAAATGCTCAGAAATACCCACACCTGGAGCTAGATATTCTAAATAGCTGAGAAGCCAGTTAGGCACCTAAATAAGGACTATATTTTCTAAAGTACTAGGCCTTTGATGCGTATTCAATCTAATGAATGGAGCTGGTTGAAATTCTGACTGAAACATGTTTCCAGCTGAAAAAAATGGGATTTCATTAAAAACAAACATTTCCATTTGAACCAAACCAAGCATTTTAATTCAATTCAAAATGAAACAAGTGCTTTGGTTTGAGATTTTCCTGAAAAAATAAAATAAACAAACATTTCAAATAATTTTTTATCATTTTTTTTTCTGGAGAAAAGATTGAGTTTCTTGGGCAATTCTTATGAGGTGTATTTTTGAAAACCTGTTCCTGATTGTATATGTACAAACAGTTCCTTGTTAGTATGTATTACAACTTCCCAGTTGCGTGCAATCTGCATAGGATATATTAATATCTCAGCCTCAGTTAGAGTCTTTAGTTCAAGTTCTAGCAGTTTGTGCATTTATTTCTGGAGGTCCCCAGTTTAATTCCTGGAGTGTGGGACTAAAGATCATGGCCAGCATGTCACACATGCTGAGGCTTTCTGACAATGTCCACCCCTAAAGTCAAGATTCTACGAGTAATTTGTATAAGCAAGAGTCAAGAAATCTTCACCCAAAATGCCCTGAATCTAATCTCATTATTTTTAACCTGGGGCATGTTAGATTAAGTGCCTTTACTGATCACAGCTGCAGCAACAGTCCATTGGGAGAGGCCACTTTTTCAGTGATGTCAATCAACTGTGATGAGAAAGTATAGCACTTGAAGGTAATTTTAATTGAGTGAAAGTACATGTTTTTCATCTATAAGATTTAAAGTAAAACATTATAACTAACCAGAACAATTCTTCTGAGGAACATTACTGTATTTATTTCTGGTGATAGGTTTTGAATGAAAACTACTTCCATGGGTTGGGCAGCTTGCTGGTTTTGCAAAATTGACATTACAATTAATTTACCCATAAGAACCTTAATCAGAAGCTTAAAAGCAAAGCAAATAGCAGATGATGTCACTCAAATAACCCTTAGGTATAGTAATTCTTTGCCCTTCTGTAGTATCTTCCATCTCAAAGTGCTTTATAAAACATTAATATAGTTTCACAACATAGTCTCCAGTAGCCAAATTATCTCTGTTTTACACTGAAAGAAATTGAGTCACAGGCTGGCAGGAGTACTCAAATGTATCCCATACAAACTTGGTATAAAAGTTAGAGATGAGGTCCTGTTAAATCATCTAATCCATCCCCTTGTTAGTGCAGGAATTAGTTGTGTACTGTAGTATGTTTTCTAATGTTTTTATCCAGCCTAATTTTACATGTCTCACTCGGTGACATCTCCACTACTTTCCTTGTAAGATTATTCCCAATTCAAAATGAAACAAAAAACCAATTTGTTTACATTTTTCATATTTAACTTAGATTTTCCTTCCCTGAATTTTACTACATTACTTTCTTCTTAGTACTTAAATGAGGCTTTTTGTTTTCAAAGCATTTTGCAAAGCTTAGCTAATTAACTTTCTCAACTGCCCTGTGTGACTGGTAAGTAGCTATTATCCTCATTTTGCATGCAAGGAAATGAGACAGAGTTTATTATTTTCTCCAGGCCACAGGCTTTCTCAAGGCTTTGTGCATATACCTGTGATGTCATCCACTAGCAGCTGGCCCACAAGGAGACTAAGGGACCTTGTACTATGTTAAAGGTGATCTCTTAGATCAGACTGTAGCTGCCTGATTTTTGGTGCAGATGGATCTCCCCTTTTACATCCTGCTGCCATGCAAATGAATGATTGAATGAGGAGAACGTGTGTATATTACTTTGTATGCAGCATTGCTGTAGCCGTGTCAGTTCCAGGATATTAGAGAGACAAGGGTGAGGTAATATCTTTTACTGAACTAACTTCTATTGGTGAGAGAGCCACTTACACACGTAAGAAAGGACTGGTCTTACTCAGATTGTCACAGTTCCTGAAGAAGAGAAGAGCCCTGTGTAAACTGGGAAGCAAAAGAAGTTGGTCCAATAAAAGATATTACCTCACCCTATTTGTCTTTGCATATTACATTATACTTTCCGAGTTAGTTGCAACCCAGTTCATGTTCAAGAGAAAAAGCTTTATCTTTCAGTGGTCAAGAGTTAAAGTAGCCTTGCATGTTTCATTGAACTCTCCCAAAAGAAAAAGCTTTTACTACCACCTGGGTAGGCTATTTCTGTGTTATCATTTCAATCAGAATTTCATGGATAAATAAAAAAAGGAACAAACAGTGAAGAAGAAAAAAAAAAAAACAAAGCTATTTTAGTACAAGGGAAGGGGGAAGTTATATGGCTTTTTATTCAAGTAATGATTTATTATTTGACGATATAGTCTATGGGAGCCGTGCTGCTAACATTTCCCAGCAGCCAAATAACTGAGATAACCTTATATGCTGCCACCATTGGACAGCATTTTGCATAACACAAGGACACCGTTGTTGCCAATTACTAAGCTAAACAACTGAGTTGTACTGCACAGCGAGGCTGATGACTCTTCGTCTTATGTTAATTGCCCCTGAATTTCTCAGCTATTCACAAACAAACCACTTTGAATTCAACTGTTGTGAAGATCCATCGTTGGTACTTCGACTTCAGTAATTACACCAGTTGAGATCTGGCCCAACAGATCTGGAAGTTAATGGTGAAGAAGATTCCCCACTGCCATCACTGACTGCACGCCAGCTACCCAACCAGGCTGGGTTTTCCCCGTTGTTGCTTTCTGTACTAGAAATACATTGTTGGGTGTATACAGTGTGAAGTGTAAAACCAGAAGTGGAAACCGGAAGTGCCTGCCAAAATTAGGCGATCTTAGCGTCACACAGTGAAGGGGCTGTGTGGTCAGGCGAGAGTAGAAAAACTTCAGCACTCTCCAGGGGATGAATTCTAAACAAAAGCTTTCCCCAGTACTTCCACATGCCAGAACCATACCATTTGGTTTCCAGGGTGTAGAGGTCAACATTTACCAGGTAACTGCTAGCACTGCAAAAGGAGACAGTTTAATGGAAACAGCTGTAAGATGAAATGCAAAGGATTGAGAATTTACTGCTGAGCAAGAAGTAGCCTTGCTATTTTCACAGCTGAACAACTCCCAGGGTGCAATGCAGATGGCTGTCATTACCAAAACCAGCCACTAGATGATGCTTTAAAAGGAAAAATATTCTCATTACAATTGGTAGTATTCTTATTACGTCTTTAGAATCAGCCTTGGTGACAGGCAGTTTGCAACTGCTGCCATTGACCTGAGAAGGAACAGTTATTTTCTAGATCCCTTCATGACCTCAGGGAGAAGTCACTTCCTGTAGTCTTTTGTTGGAACTTATTTCCCTCCCTTACACACACAAGTCCTCCTGCTCAGGGGATGGAAGAAGCCCTGGGTGTGAAATCCCTGTCTGTCACTTGTATGGAGAGCTGTTATGAGGGAAACACCAACATGGCTGCAGTTCCCATTTCGTATGTGTGCAATTGTTCCTTGTATGTATTGTGCTTATTATCTAGTTATACAGGAATTCTTGTGTTACTTTGAAATTAATTACAGTCATTTGAAATGTCATGTGGAGGCGAAGGAGGATGTTACTCTGTTCCATAACACAGCTGAAAATGTCAATGTGACAATTTCACTTTCATACTTTTGGGAGTCAACTTCCACTATCTCTTTAGAGCCTATCAAAGATCCACTTCTATGTCTTGTCAAATGTTTTTGCCTGATAGATGTACCCAATGATGCGACAATAGAAGTAGTGACTCAGAAGAAAAGCTTTCCAACCATTGCTTTTATCTTGCTTTCTAAAGAACATGGATGTTCATGAAATGACCAGATTTCAAACAGAGCAAAATGCTCTGGTTTTGTTCTGCAGTAAAGTTTTGTCTGGTTTTGTCATCTGAAATCAGGATTCTACTTTGTTTCTGGTTGTTGTTGTGAATTCACCAGTCGTCACAGGATAGAACATCAAGAAATTACTGAGAAAAATTGGAAAGATTACAAAACTTAGGAAAATTGCACTTTTTGTTGCATTCATAAATGATAGAAGAAAAAAGCCCTCAAATAATTTTCCCTTTGGAATATATGTACACCAACCACAGAAACAAAATAATTGGGAATTACAATGATATGAACTTTGCAGCCTTTTAAAAAAATTACCTTTTATTTAAGAAACTTTGTGCTAAGTACCAGAAGATTAGCGTACTGAAGATAAATAATAAACTTGTCTCTATATCCATAGCAAAAGACAGAGGCAGTATATTCAATTTCAACCACAGCGCCATGGATGATACCAAGGGAAGAGATTTTTTTCCACAAACAAGCCTATTCCTAAATACCATAATAATGGATTATAGTAAATAGCATTGCTTTGAGGATTAGTGTATCACTTTTAAACTAATGGCTCTATTTTGGTTTTCTGGCTTCCCACTTTGAAGGACCTTTTTTCTAGTGGTGTGATTAGATATACAGCTCACTGTTCAGGGTGTTGGCTGCAGAGATAGTGGAGGATTGTGTTGAAAAGATCATATCAAGGATCAGGTTTTACACCACAGGTGCCAGTTCCCTCCTGCATGAATCACCACACTATCATTATTTATTTAAGAATAAGGGCTTGCCCAATGTTTTCAGAAGGTGTTTGTCCAAGACCTTCAGTAAACAAGCTATGTTTTGCCCTCACTGTTACTGTACTTGATATAAGGAAATATATGCTTTAATGAACCTTCAAATAAAAACGTGTCACTCACCACTGAAGTCTAGACTCAAAAACTCCAGTTAAAGTGACCCGAACTGTTTACCAACGTATCAAACTCTGTTGAACAAACTACAGGATCAAGAAAAGTCTGTTTCACCACAACCTGCTTCCTTCTTCCTGTTCTATTTTAATCTCACTTTCCTTCTTTTTCCACAACATTCCCCAAACTTCTTCTCCAGCATCAAATTAGTGTGCCTTTCACATTCCTTTATATTATTTGTTGCATTTCCCTGGTACTTTAGTCCACATAGTTAGTAATTACACAAAAGAGCTATGTTAGCCCTATAAAAACTCTTCAGTCTCATGAGCAGTTATTAATAGTTCATGATGGGAAATAAAGCACTGCCTTGGATCAGAAGCTGTCTAAAAAGACAGAAATCAAGGAATAGGAATAAACAGCCAATTATCAAAATGGAAAAAGGTTCATAGTGCACTGCCTCAGGGTTCTGGTCCAGTGCTGATTAATTTAAGTAGTAATGATCTGAAAAAGGGAGTGAGCTCTTCTTAATAAAGTACTGAAGTTAGAATCCAGAATCCCAATGTAATCTGTTATGTGAACTTTTTTCACTCTACCACTGAGTCCTATTCCTTTAAAGTCTTATCAAAGTGAAGAATTTAGGTAAATTGCCTGCATCACTACCTATTATAATTTTAATCTTTTCTGTTTGATTACTTATAAATCTCTTTTCCACTGAAATTAATCCTGAATCCCTACACTTTTCCTCATAACTAAGGGTATTTCTACATGTTAAAAATACTCCATGGCAAAGAGAAATGGGCTATGTAATTTTAAGTGTACTTTAACTAAGTCAACTTAGTGAGTCTACGCTTAAAATTAAAGTCGACTTAAAGGGGAACTTACAAAGTCGACCTAGAGCGTCCACACTGGGTCAACTTCTAGGGGCTAGGGGGACCTTGGGCAAGTCCACGGTGGCAGGGGGGGAGCCCCTTGTGTACAATGGGGCAAAAGCGGACAGGGACCCTGGCAGGGCATGTGGGCAGGGTGTGATGCTGTCCAGATTTACTTTAACTTTACTTTAACTTGTGTGATTCTGGGGAAACACCCCAGACAGGCTGTCTAGAACCATTGTGTCCTTAATGTTAAGGAAGCTCCCAGGTACAATGGGCCCAGGGAGAAACCTGATGAGCCATTAAGGACACAATGGTTGTAGACAGCCTGTCTGGGGTGTTTCCCCAGAATCACGCAAGTTGAAGTATAGATATAACAACCATATTCCTAACTTCTAATACAAATACAATTCCTATACATAAACTATATAATCATTCCCAGCAAATTACTACTTTTCTATTGATACCAAACATGACATAGTTCCTATGGATTATAGCATTTATGAGATATTAATAGAAAATATCATCAATGGTTCCCTAAATCTGGACAGTGTCACACAGGGCTCTGCCCTGCCCTTTGCAGGGGCATGCCAGGCTCCCCCTGTGCCCCCCTGGCAGGGAGGGCATTGGTGTAGTCCTGGGGTAGCCCTAAGTCAACTTAGGGCTACCCCACATCTACATTGGCTTAATTCGACTTTAAAAAGTCAAATTAAGCCTTAAGTCGAATTAAACCTAGGTTTAATAAAGTTGACTTAATTTTCATTGTCGACTTTATTTTCCTTAAGTCGACTTAAGAAAACTGTAGTGTAGACGCAGCCTTAGAGCCTTGTTTCAAACACTCAGGCTTGTGAGGCTTGCACTAGGGTGCTAAATATAGTCAGATCAACATTCTGACTTGGGTTGGATCCCAATCTATAAAGCCCAGGGCTCTCCTCTCCTGCACCCCACTTACAGTTTGTTGTCAGAGATGAGTGAAGTTCTGTAATCCAGGAGTAATCTCAGGTGCGTTCATCTCCAGCTGCTGGGGAAAAATAAGCAATGCCTCCATCCCTACTGCTTTACTGCTGTCACAGAGCTAGCTCAGTTTTTAGCACTTTCGGCTTGTCAGCTTTAATTGGATACAGGGAAACCACTTTTCTCTGTCATCTTCCAACTCAACACTGTCTCCATACTAGGCCTAAGGCTCAGCCCTGTGGACTATCTTAATGATTTTAGCTCTGTTTATCACTTTGATGAGATAAAGACTTGCAGCTGAGCAGCTCTTGCTTTAAACGCTAAAAGGCTATGTCTACACTAGCAATTTAGGTCGACTTAAGGAGGCTTAAGTCGACGCTAAATTACTCCCTGGCTACACCAGACTTTCATTATTTCAACTTAAGAAATTCCTTAAGTCAACTTAATGAAAGCTTAAGTCGACTTAATAAGAACCACGCCTTAGGTCAACTTAAGCCTTAAATTGACTCCTTAAGTCAACTTAACGACGGTGTGGACGTGGAGTAACCCTTAAGTTGACTTTATTAAGTCGACTTAAGGGTGATTAGGTTGACTTAACAAAGTGGACTAAGTCGACTTAAAGTTTAAGTTAAGTCAACTTAGTCCACTTTGTTAAGTTGACCTAAATAAGGTCGGCTTTAAGTTGACTTAACAAAGTCGACTTAACTTTTTCTAGTGTAGACATAGCCAAAGGGCTGAATCAAATGGTCTCTAGAACTCTCAAATACTCCTCACCCCCTGCAACTTTTATCTGGAGATGACTCACTACCCCCATCCATAAAGAGTGAAGGTAAAGCTATGTCAACGATAACTAATATATCTCTGTTAGGACATATTCATACAGTTCTTCTGCTTTGCAGTCATATAATAAGGATAACAACATTTCATTACCCCTGCATCCAAGTTTTAGGTTAATGTTAAACCAAAATGACTAAAATTGATCACTTTGATGAAGTAGGTATATCTATGCATGAAATCTTTTTCTCCAGTTCAGCAATAGATGGCAGGAGAGAGCTCATTCAGACCACTGATTTACATATGTTACGCTAGGACCAGACCCATGTATGGATTTGAATGAAATTAAATCTCTTATGACCAATATAATACCCCTTAATACACCTCTCAAATATTGTTCATGTAATATGCTTTTCATCTTGTAACACAAAATGAAAGGCTAGCCAAAGGGTGTTTTGTTTTTTAAATGTAGCTTTTTTGTTCTATTGTTCTTCTATTGGGAAGGTTTCATCCTTTTACAAAGACACAAATCTGACATCAGAAATAACAACATTAAAAAACTGATAGAGGAATATTTCAATATCCCTGCTCACTCCATTGACAATATGTTAATTGCTGTACTTAGCAAACTGATTACAAATCAAAGTTTCAGAGAGAAAGTTGGAATTTATATGCAGATTTGAACCATTGCCTTAGGGTTAAATAGGGATTTTGGTTGGTTTTCTTATTACAACAGATGATTTGGCCTTCTTTTTACGCCCCTCCCTCTAGTCTAATATGCTGTTCCCACTGTTTGAATCTAAACAACTGCTTTGGTTTGCTGTAACAGTCTGACCTAATCCTATGACTTACACTTCCCTGCATTTACTTTCCTCCCTTTCTGTAAATTCAAAAAATTATTGCTTTCTCACATTAGATTCCTGCCTTACAGGAGTCTGCTATGATAATACATGGATAGAGCCTTTAGGTGGGTATTTTTACACGAAATCAGCATCTTGCTCCATGGTTTTTAATACAAACTTACAAAATCATCACAGCAAAAAAGATTGCTTTAATAATTGCTATTATTTCTCCTTCTCCAGGAACACAAAGAATCCTTACTGTGAGCACAGAATTGTAGCTGGGGGAAATACAAGACATCATTTGAACAAGTAGTAGACCATCTCCAGGCGGTCCCCTCCATCTTTGTTATTTGCGCTTATTATGGCTTTATTTGGAAAGTCAAGCTGCTTAAGAAAGCAAATTGCCAGCAATTCAAGAACATGTAAGAGATGGACTGAACTGATCAATGCTCATTGGAGTTAATGGGTGTCTTCCACTGATTTTGATGGGTGGTATGTTTCCTGAATGTTTTAAGTTCTCTTTGCAGACTACTGAATTGTTTACTAGGAAGCAAATCAAAGGTGTGGTGAAAGGCATTAAAATCTTTCCACTTCCAACAAACAAGGATGAAATGGATTGAACACAATCAACACCAATTAGTCAGAGACAAGAAAAATACTAAAAGCTGTTGTTTCTCTTGTTGCTTCCTGCATTTGGGATGATGTGGAGCTGCACTGCACTAGCAAGAGCATTGTGCTGCTGGGAGACATCATTAGAGCCCTGCGTGGATACAAACATGTGTATCCGTAAATGGTCTGCGGATATCCGCGTTTTATCCGCATTTGCAAGATATCCGTGGATATAATGCGGATATCCGTGGATTTGCAGGGCTCTAGACATCATGCTCCCTTACCCTAGAGCCCTCAGCTGTGCAGAAGAACTCTGCAGCATGTGCTTTCCTTTGTTGTGCCAGCATTTTCCCACAATGGCGTGATGTGTGGGATGCTGATGGAATGCAAAGACAGTGATGATGGCCAGATTTTGCTTGGGAGCACGTGAAAGGTATTAGAAATCTTCTTTCATCCCACCTACCCCATGCCCCAGACCCAATAACAGTGTGTTTCTACAGGAATAATATACTCCTCCGTGTAAAAATATTGTGAGACAAATCCTGCACTCTAATCCATGGCTGTGCAGTGCTCTAGATGCAGTGCAGCACTTAGGAATGAGGAATCAACTAGCTGACCTCAGCAGAAATCTCTAACTGGCCAGATCTCCTGATGGGCTGCAGCATTGCCAGGATGGCCTATTAAGTCTCATAGACTTTAAGGTCAGAAGGGACCAGTACAATCATCTAGTCTCACCTCCTGCAAAATGCAGGCCTCAAGACCTCACCCACCCACTCCAGCAATAGGCCACCAACCTATGACTGAGTTATTTACCTCCTTAAATCATGATTTAAGGACTTCAAGATACAGAGAATTCACCAGTAGGTGAACCATGCCCTGTGCTACAGAGGAAGGTGAAAAACCCCCAGAGCCCAGTCCTATCAGCCCTGGGGGAAAATTCCTTCCTGACCCCAAATATGGTGATCAGTTAAACGCTGAGCACATGGGCAGTCCTGCAGTAGCACTTAGTTTGTGGCTAATCCACACATGTGACTACAGCCGTGATCTTGTCTTTGTTGGCTTTGTTCCCAGCATTGCTCCAGCCTGACCCCAGTTCTGCTCTTGACTCCTATTCATCTCTGCCTTCCTCAGTCCAGCCTCCTTCCTGGTTCCAGCTCTGATCCTTGGCGTGGCTCTTAACTACAGTTCTGGCTACTAGACCTTATCCCTTGCATCCTGGTCTGTGACAGCAGTTCCAGTGCAAAGGGGATCAAATTTTGTCACACTCACACTGAGTATCCATGCCACCTTCATCATAGACTCACCTCTGATGGGGCAACCAAAGTATCTCAATGCTTCTGGGCTGGAGTAGAGAAGAGGACCCTGGGACTGAGCTGTTGGATCTGCTTCTACACAGATCCACCTGCTATTGCCTATCATAGGGAAAAGGTGCATGCATAACAGGTACTACTGCCGTCTTAGAGCAGCAGCTGAAGACACAGAGTAACTCCATAGCCTGAAGGAATTAGGGAGGGGCAAGGATTCCTTTTCCCTTTAGCCCCTTTGCAGTCTTTGTAGACCACCCCTGAGCATTTCATGTAGGCCTACAGGAATTACAGGCTTCTCTAAAAGTACCTCACAAACAAATTATGCCAGCTGCAGTTACACAAGCATTTCCTGTTTGAGAGACCTCACTGGAACTCAAACACAGCGTAATGTCTCCTTTCACTTGTCAGTCCTTTTATGAAACACAGACAACAAAGTCTTTTAGGGTCTGCATTTGTGATTCAGGGGCATGGGAGGGAGGGGATTTGGAGCCCCATCCTGCACTGCTCACACAGACCAAATTCCAATTGAATTCAGTGAGGCTTTTTCCTGATCAGGGAAGTCAAAGTAACAGCAGGCCCTGGTTGGCTTGTTTCACACTGTACAGGAGAAATGACATGAGCCTCATGTTAACCTCCCTCATCCGGGATTCTCTGAGTACACCCAAAGCCATAATAAATAGGGGATGGGTACATATGACAACACTGGAGGAAGACTGTTTAATCTAGACTATTACATCCATAATATAACTGTTATGCAGTCTAACATTGTCTTGTTCTATATAATTTAATTACTGAGAGTTCTAATACCACAGAAATAAGGTAATCAGAGGGAAAATCAGATAACGATTACCACTTGCGCTTATCTAAGTAACAGGCCTTCTATATTATGGTGTTGGATGAACTATTAATACATATAAGGCCCAATAGCACCAGGATTTAGACATGTGCCTATCTTAAACCAGTGAGCAGTCCCATTGAAGTAATTGGGATTATATACATGCTTAAAGCTAAGCATGCATACAAAGCTTTGCAAGATCAGTGCCATAAGTAGGTACAAAGAGAACTAAGATAAGATCTGTAAAATGTGATTGTTCCTCACAAACTAAAATAAAAGATTGGTTTGGAAACTTAACATTGCTTAATGTTGGGTATTTTTAGTCAGCTGAGTGGTGTTTTATTCTGTAGTCTAAATGAGAACCTATTAGGCACCAATCCTGCAAATAAGTGTGCTATTCTAGACCTGCACAGATGACAAATGGATTCTGCATTAACATAAGGGTCTGCACTGGCCTATCTATTTGCTTGGATGAGGGCCTTTGTTTTTAAATAAAATTACCTGAGATGTGGCTACAGTTGGTTGGACAAAAAAGGTAAATATTTTAAATGATATATTTTCATGTGTTCCAGTAAAGGATAATAACATTTATTTTTTCTTTTTCACTCATTACTATTGAGTTAATTAAGATCAGCCTTCTGAATCCTAGCTGAGTAAAGAAAAGTGTACTCTAAAACAGCGGTTCCCAACTTTTTTGGGTAAAACACATGCACACCCTAACCCATCCCCTAACAGGCCATAAACATATATAACCCCTATAAACACATCTGATAATAACACTAAATTACATAAATAATAATATAAATTACTCTGATCCAAGTAAGAAGCTAAGCCTTCCCTGGTGCAGCCTCCGCTGTTTGACCCCTGTGGCCCGGCCTCCTCTGTCCTTCAGGGACTGAGGGTAATGGAGGCAGGTCCTGGCAGGTTGGCTGGAGCTGTGCCAGCACCCCGGCACATGGTTGCTCCTCTCCGGCTGATTGCTCGCCCAGTGTGGGTTGGGGAAGGCTGCTCTGGTGCTCCAGCTGGAGTGGAGTTCAGGGGGCTGTGTCCAGCTGGCATAGAGTTCGGGGGGGGGGGCTAAATTACCTCAATATTACTGATCTAATCTTTGGTGCCCCCCAACCCAGAGGGTCCCACACCCCAGGTTGGGAACCGTTGGTCTAAAAAGAAGAAATGTGACAAATGAGAGTGAGAAAAGGCCAGGTGTAATGGGGATAGTGCTTTGAAAATTTCTAGATAAAAAGCAACTTTCAAGCTGATCACTTATGACTAGATTCTGTGAATGGATCAATTTAGTCGCTGTTTTGTGCTTGCAAGGAACATATTGCACCTGGACAGGTCCATGGACAGGGTCAAGCCCTATACACATAACACATTCACTGATGGCATTATGCTGCTTTGGATTTTCTGTAGGAGTAGTTACCCTTTAGGTATGAGCTAAAATTCCTTGTCACTGACTGCAGAGATGAAAAAAACAAAGTAACTGTACCATCTGACTCTGATAATCAAGCCCTTACTCAAGGTCTCTATTACCTTACTAAAAACTACAGGACCTATTACCAAGACATGGACAGACTCATGGACATCATCCATATCATCAGGAGGAACAAGGGGCATAAGACACCTTTTTAATCATGAGCTGGACCGCCACTCCCTGCCTATAGGGTTAGTAGACTTTTCAGACCTGCTATGTACCCTCTTCACACAGGTGGGTGGGAAAAAGGAGAGGAAATTATAAAGAGTTTAAGTCTTAGGTTCATCTTCAAGATGTCCAACTTTTATGTATGGTATCTATATTAGTATTATAGAGAGGATGTTCTGCACCATTATAGACTTCTTGCCATGCACTTCCCTGAGCAGGGAAAGTGTGACTGTGGCAATCATGGTCTCCCATGTTGGGTGCTCTTGTTGAAAGCAGTTCCCAAAGCAACAATCCACGCCAGAGATAGTGATGTCACACTAACTTAGATATGGATAATCTCAAACTCAGCAAATAGACCAAGATGAATCTGAAGTTAAAAAAAATCACTGTCATCAAATGATACTTTTAGAATGAAAAATATCTTCACTGGTTTTATCATCTCTGTGATACTGGATTTTAAAGGACCAGTAAAATTGTTTTCCTGGATAACTGAGTTGAGAAGCAGCCAATCTTTTTTCATGTTTTGCTATTCAAAAAATATACATAGCTGTTACATTTAGAGAATTCAGCGCTGTTAGATGACATCAGGCTGCCAGAAGGGGAGCTTTGCATTCTCTAGCCATATGTCAGGAATCACTTGGGCAGTTGCCGTGGAAACCTCCCTACATAAGCCCACCAACGTAGCTCAGCACTCTTGTGTAGGGGCACATACTGGGGATAAAGAGAGAATTCATCTTTTATACTTATTCAGGGTCAATTCACCCCTCTGTAGGTGGCTACTGCAAGCGCACTGTGCAGAGGACCAGGACAAGGGTGAACTTTACATTCCACCTTTGGCCTCTCTACTGAGAGCATTGAAAAGGGAGACAATGAATGTCGTTTATGATGGTGCTGTTGGCCATGTGAACATTTCTTGATTAGGGTCCAACTCAACATTCATTGCACTCAGCAGGAGTCTTTCCACTGACTTCCCCAGAAAATGAGCTGAGAGCACCAGAACATCTCACATATGCCAGTTACCCTTCAACTGTCTGTCACTACCAATCTGATCTAGTGACTTAGTGTTGAAAAGTTCAGTACTCATTAATCATTAACAACTATGAATCGATGAACTATTCAGTCGTCGTTCCTAAGTTTCTGGGTGAACTGAACATAAAGGACCCCTTTCTAAGTGAGTGGAAGCTGCTCAAGATTTACCTATAGTGGGAATTAGGGTTGCCATAGAAATAAATACCCTACTATATTATGTATATACATAATACATTATTCTAGCAAACATATACTCTAGCAAAGTGAATTGTACTATACAAATGTGCCATGTGATGCTGCATCCTTTTTCTAGTTATTATTAGAAGAGAACATTTTGGTTAAATGGGGAAATATATTAATGGACTCCACTGTCTCTCATTGTCTCCTCTCTTTGCAGGTAGCCCTGCTCCCTGGCGTTTATGTGAAACTAAAGTCCTTAGTTAAAATGTTGTCAACACCTCTCTGACGGGGAGGAAAAGTACCAGAGAAACATACATCAGAAGATCTGACTAGTGGAATATTCCACTTGACCCATTAATCTCCAGAATATAGCTGAAGTTTTTCTTTTCTGTTTTTTTTAAAGTAATGTGGGAGGAGGTAAGTAGTATGGACTGCAGACTTTGGCTTTCAAACTGCTGCATTTTCATATGCTCATATTTTCAAAAATAGCCTGAGGAAGATGCTTATCATAATTTAAATCTATTCTTTTTGGTTTAGCTCTATTGCTAACTGCAAAAGAGTAAATTCTTATCTAATTATATATTAAATGCACACACACAAATAACAAATATTTTGTCAACTACCATTTCACTCACCACTGAACCCTAACCTCAAAAACCTAGAGTTAAAATGAGCTGAGCTGTTTGTCACAGCATCAAATCCTCTTGAACAAACATGTCTAATTTAAAAAACAAAGCAAAACCAGCAGCTTGTGTCTTTTGGAGTTGTTTTCAGAGAAACTATTATGCTGAAAACTATGTGGACATAATTCCGGCAGGGTATATTCCAGCTACAGTGAATCCACCAGTGTCAGCAAAAGACATAGGTTTTCCTGCTCCCACCTCTACATCACTGAACCCCTAAACAGACCACTCAGTGGGCAACCAAGGATAGAAACTACTGAAAAGCATACTAAGGCATGCATGGTGTTCCTCATACACCCTGGCCTAGCAAAGGCAGAAATAATTCAGCTTTGGTGTGTCTGTTTGGCTGCTGGTGGTGATTACAAAATATATCCTGTCTATTAGTATAAGAGAAATACACATCTTCTTCATGTCACTTTTCCTGGTAAGGGTCGTGATGGTGGCATGGACAGTAGGGAGGACCAGACATCCCCTATTCCACAACAGATTTCTACTCCTCCTGGAGTATTCCCAGGCATTCCTAGGCCAGCTGGGAGATAAAATCCCTTCACAGTATCTGAGTCAACCTCAGGGCCTCCTTCCAAAGGGATGTATCCAGTATAGTTCCAAAGAAGCCTGAGGTGCCCAGACCACCTTAGCTGACTCCACTTGATCCAGAGTAGTAGCGGCTCTACTCTGAGGCTCTTCTGAAATAGCCAGATCACTTACCCTACCTCAAAGACTCAGCCCAGCCACCCTATGGAGAAACTTCATTTCGACCACATAGAGACACAATATAGGCACGTGTGACTGCTGACTTCACAACAGTTGCATATTCATTTTTGAGGACAAACAGCACATTTGTATTTGGCCCCACTACCTTTATCAGCTCCTTCCCAGCTGAGGCAGGCTGACAACCCTGAAATCTGCTATTTATCTACAAGGCAAGTATGAGGGTAGTGCCAGCTTCCCCACCAATGTACAGCAATTGTCTCTAGGGGACCATCTGCCAGTTGAGGGTAGCCTCAATGCAGTCCACTCTGACAACTACTGCTTGGTGCCAAGGACCACAATAATGCTTGACAAAAAAGCAAGCTATGCCCATTGCGGAATATCCCATAGAAAGTCCCCAGCAGGGAAGACAGGGCTAGAGTCCATTCACTTTGCACCTTCAGAGCTGTGCAGCAGCACAGGGCACAGAAATTAAACCCCACATCTTTCTGTTACCATTTCTTGGCAGCTGTGTGACTCTGTGGCAGATTATATAACTTAAATTAGACATAGGCACTGCAGTACTAATAGTCTTTATGAAATATTGTTCCATAATTGTACTGTGGCCTTTAAGATCAATCTTACTGATTCTCCTGCAAACCAACCCTAGGTAAATAAAATGTCCGTGTTGCAACCCATTATGTTTCTGAAGCAAACATGAGACAGATTCATTCTATTTACCAGCTGTCAGGCAATAACCACAATTCCACTTGCACTAATTGTAATAAATTCTTTGTTAATGAGTCAGCAATTCAGCTCAGGTCACTCCATTTCCCAAAACCCCCTTCTGAGTCAATATGACATTCTTTAAAACCAAACACACTGTGCTGGGATAAAAAAGGGACAGGTGTCAACAACTCCTGATATTACTCTTGATCTCTTCTGTTTCCCCCTCATCCTGTTCTTTCCCTGACTAGCACCTAACAATGCAGATGACTTGCTTGAAGATTCTTCTTGAGTGTAAATGTATTAACATGTGCTTCAGGCTTGCCATGACTCACAGATACAGTAAATATTGTTGTATCTATTTAAATGAGCTGGAAAACATGGCAAATAACAGGTGGAATTAGCTGCAGAAAATATAATTACCCCAGATACAACTGAAGTGATGACTTTGATCTCTAATTCCCTAAATATTTTGTATCATTGGTTATCTGAGAAATCATTGTTCTTTCTCTTAGACATGATGGCAGCTGAGGTCAGGTAGGGCACTCTAGGGAGCAGTCCCCAAAATAAATAGTTTGTGGCTGGGGTGTGAGAAATTGTCAGTTTCCTTCCCTTCATCCTAGAATTAACCTCTCCAGCTGGTCTAGATAGAATCATAGAAGATTAGGATTGGAAGGGATCTTGGGAGGTCATATAGTCCAACCCCTTGCTCAAAGCAGGATCAAATTCAACTAAATCATCCCAGCAAGACTTTGTCAAGCTGTACCTTAGAAGCCTCTAAGAATGGAGATTCCACCACGTCCCTAGGTAACCCATTCAAGTTCTTTACCACCCTCCTAGTGGAAAAAGTTTTTCCTAATATCCAGTCTAAATCTTCCCCATTCCAACTTAAGACAATTGTTCCTCATTCTGTCATCTACTACCACTGAAATCATCCTAGCTCCCTCCTCCTTGGAACCCCCTTTCAGATAGTTAAAGTCTTTTATCAAATCCCCCCCTTATTCTTCTCTTCTGCAAACTAAACAAACCTAGTTCTTTCAGCCTTTCCTCATGAGATATGTGCTGCAGCCCCTAATCATTTTTGTTGCCCTCTGCTGGATTCATTCAAATTTGTCCACGTCCTTTCTGTAGTGGGGGGGGGAGGGGGGAGGAGGGGTGCAAATCTGGACACAATACTCCGAATGTGGCACACCAATGCTGAATAGAGGGGAAAAATCACTTCCCTGGATTTTCTGGCAATGCTCCTACAAATGCAGCCCAATATGCTGTTTCCCTTCTTGGCAATAAGGATACACTGTTGACTTATATGCAGCTTCTTGTCCACTGTAACCCCCAGGTGCTTTTCTGCAGAACTACTGCCTACCCAGTTGGTCCCCAGTCTGGAGCAGTACATGGGGACCATGTATAAAAACATCTACAAAGTATAGAACTCTGCACTTGTCCTGTTGAACTTCCTGAGATTTTTTTTTTTTTGGCCAAATCCTCCAATTTGTCTAGGTTACTCTGTATCCTATCCCAACACTTGAGGGCATCTAACACTCTCCCTGCAGCTTAGTGTCAACTGTAAACTTGCTGAGGGTGCAATCTACCCCATCCTCCAGATCATTAATGAAAATGTGGCCAAAAACCAGCCCCAGCACTGACCCCTGGCCCACTCCACTTGTTTCCAACTGCCAACTGGACATCAAGCCATTGAGTACTACCCATTGAGCTTGATGATCTAACCAGCTTTCTATCCATCTTATAGTCTATTCATCCAATCCATATTTGTTTAACTTGCTGATAAGAATATTGTGGGACACCGGAGTCATTGTTTGTTGACTCTTAGGTCACCATGCAAGGCCCATCTCTTTTTTTCAGTCTTGTGTGAAGACTGGGGGGAGCTAGGTTGTTTGGAGGCTTGTATTTTCTGTTTGTATAGATACTGTGTCCTTAAAAGTGTATCCTGAGTTTGGCTAACATAATGCCTTTGGGCAGTGGTTATCAAACTATGGGGCAGGCCTCCCTGGGTAAATGCAAGAACATGTCAAGGGAAACACAATGTGGCTGGGGCCCATTTAGAAAGGCCATTCACATGCGGGAGGAGGCAGAGACTTGGGGGATAGCTGGAGCTTCACCACCAGGGCTCAAGCTTTTCCCTCCCCAGTCCCTCACCTGGAGCTCTGGCTGTCAACCCTGGGGTGGCAGCAGCCGCACAGCACAGCAATGGAGTGCCAAGTCTGCTGTGAAAAGAGATATTGATTAAGTGAAGTGATATTGATCACTTTTCATGTTGCCATTCTCATTTCTGTGTTGCTGCCGGTGCAGTGCTCCCTTCTGGTCCCAAGGCACAAAAACACTCCAGTCACTCATTCCCCAGTCCTAAAACCACCAAAAAATTAAATTATGTCAGGATTCAGTGGGAGGTATATTCCAAAGACACTAACATCATGCAGCCAGAGGGGACACTGTAGCAAACGTACTACATGGCATGGAAGCTGCAGATCTCCCTATAAAATTCTTCAAACATTGAATTCAACTATCAAGTTTACTCAATAACTAATAAATATGGATCCTAGAAATCTATTTGTCCAAGAAAAATAGGGAATTGGCAATTTTATAGAAACTGTTTTGTTTTTACATTTTGTGAAAAAATAAAAACCTGTATTAATTATTAACTAGATTTTACAGAAAGAACCAGTGCCACTTATTCTATGTGCACAACCTCCCCTTCTTGTGGTTGATTTTTGAATGCTTTTTAAATTTTCATTGCTAAACATACTCCAATAAACTGCTTCGGGCATAGAGAGGTTTCTTAATGGTATATTGGAGCTTCTTGTTGTAATGTATCTCAACGTTTCACGTCAGCCTTCAGAACTAACTCAAAGTGAGTAATGTTAATATAAAAGCAATTTTCACTTTATTTTAGTTCATTAAATTTTTCACTTTATTATTAGTGCATTTTTCTGAAAACATGGGCTACAGACATAGAAGCATTTGGTATATGTAAGAAATACAAATTGCAACTCTATTAATTTTATTTTATAATGATTGATGGCACTTGTAGGCACTGAACTTGCTTCAAAGTTGTAAATGTGTCAATAAATGTATATATAAGTTGTAAATGTATCAATAAAACATGGTGTTCAACTGATACCTATTTATATTGTGACTTGGAAAATAAAGTTCACCATTTCATTTTAATCATGGAAAACCATAGTTTTTTTATATTTGGTTTTTATTTTAAATCAGAGAATTTTTTTGGGGGGGTTGTATTATGGAAAACCAGGATCTCTGCTAATAAATTAAGCAAACTATTAAAAAGGAGGCAGGAAGTAGTACTTTAACTTTACAGGAAGCATTAATTATTAGTAATATTCACTCCTCTGTGCAAACTTTAAAATGAATAAATATATTTGTAAATAGTGTAATTAATTAATTAATGATGTTTCTCAGGCAATTGCATACAGTATACATGGCCTCATGTTCATCGCGCATCTAATGTAGTGTAAAGAAGAAATAAAGCAAGAGGGAATGGTCAAGATAGGTAAACACAATACTAGTAGAAAAGGGAATAAAGGGAATAAAAATTTGTAATTTGCAAGGCTAGAAGATCTTGGATGTTGGGCACCACATGAAATTAATTATTAAAATAAAGCAATTGGTCCCATTGTCCAACGAATAGTTGAGGAACAAGAAATTGGGGTCAGTTCTGTACAAGTAATGAAGACACAAATATGGGTTGTACCAGAGGAGGGGAGCTAGCACCTTTTCAGTCTTACTTTGAGCCCAGTTTTAATGGTAGTTCAAATTATTACAATTACTGTGGTCTTATGTATGTGTGATGAGTAATACTTTTGAAAAAACACAGAAAGTAAAAAATACAATGTAAACGAAAGAAATGCTAAAATAAAAAGGACAAGCAAAAGGTATTGGAATGTAGGTAGACCCTATCTGACAAGAGTAATTAAACATATGGGAGTGGTCTTATTCTCTTTGGTTATGTCTACACTTGGAAATTTAGGTCAACTTTCGAGTTAGTGAGTCTACACTTAAATTTTAAGTTGACTTTGGGGGGAACTTACAAAGTCGACCTAGATCATCCACACTGGACGCCTAGGTCAACTTCTAGGGGCTAGGGGGACCTAGGGCAGGTCCACGGTGCCGGGGGGGCACCCCTTCCCCAGTGCCAGGGGGCTCAGCCTTTGCCCCATTGTACATAGGTACAATGGGGCAAAGGGGGACAGGGACCCTGGCAGGGCATAGGGGCAGGGTGGGCAGGTCTCTGCCCTGCCCTGTGGGGGGGCATGCCAGGTTCCCCCTGTGCCCCCCCCCCCAGCAGGGAGGGCATTGGTGCAGTCCCAGGGTAGCCCTAAGTCGACTTAGGGAGTCGACTGAAACCTTAAGTCGAATTAAAACAAGGTTTAACAAAGTTGACTTAATTTTCATTAAGTCAACTTTATTTTCCTTAAGTTGACTTTATTTTCCTTAAGTTGACTTAAGCAAGTTGCTTAAGTCGACTTAAGGAAACTGTAGTGTAGACGCAGGGTAAATTAAGTCAATGTAAGCAATCTTAAATCGACTTAATTTACATGTGTAGACGCACCCTTTAGGATTAAGCAGATAATTAAATCATTAGTGCTAACTAAAATAAGTAAATGGGTCAGTAGGATAAAAACACAGAATGTCTGGGCGAGCTAAAATAAGACGGAGAACATCAAGCAAACTATTTATCATGAACAGAATAACAGTGGATGAGTTAGAAATGTAGAGATGAGGTAAAGAGTAGGCTGAGTGTAAAGAGAGCATGCTGCACCAGGATTGGTTCCTACAAAGTAACTAAGCCAAACCAAAAATGTGTAATACATTGTATAGGAAACACAATGAAATGTACAAATGTATATAAAGGGAGAGGGTTTCTGTATAACATTGTTGTGTTGTACCTGTTATCCATTCTCCTTTTGTCTGAGTCAGCTCAACTTAACATAGAATTTCTGTATCCCAAATAAAGATACCTGAATGATGAAGTTTGGAAGCAAGTGGAAAGAGGTCTGAAAGGGAACCCAAACACAAAGATATAAATTAGGATAACCCTACACAATAACTCATTCACAGCCCTCTCTTCCCCTTCATCATCACAGAAATTAGTTAACAATAAACATTAAACTTGCTCTGGGCTTCCCAGAGTTGTCTTTCTTCTTAGCATTTCCCTCACTGATTGCTTTTAGAGGCAGAGGATGTCTTTATTTTTATAGTGGTACAGTGCTAAGTGCTGTTGGCAGTCAAACCATCCTAAATAATCATAATTTAATAAATTAGTAAGGACATAAATGTCAGGAAGACATGGAATCATTTGCTGTGGTTTTTTTAAATGTACTGATAAATAAGTGCACTCAGAAAAACAATGAAGCCAAAAGGTCTCAAAACCAGAAGCCCTTCTGCCCATGCTACAGAAAAGAGAAACAGAAAGTGCTCAGAAATCCCACAGAAACTCATTTCCAAAGCCAGAGGAAGCCTTATCTGATGGGTAATCTCTACTCTGGGACAGCAGCTTGATTTATCCAAACCTCTAGATCTGTGGTTCTTATCCTTTTGTGGGTGATCATACACTTTTCGCCATGTGCAACTCTACAGGACAATCCACCCGTGTTCTCCATAACGCACTGACCTCTGTATGGCAATACAATAATGTGTCCTGAAACAGTGGTTGAGAACCACTGCTCTAGATGACCTTCTGAGGTCCCTTTCAACCCCAGTCTTCTATGATTCTCTTCATCTGGGGTGGTTGATTTGAGTTTCTCCCATTGTGAGGATATTTCTGGCTACTCTATGGATGAAGCCAAGTGGATTCAAATGAAGTTGTCTGCTTCCAGGAATGCAGGTTGAGATCTCATCTGGAGTAGATAAAAGTGGCTGGAAGTTCAGGCCACTGAGTTGGAGGAGGTATCAGTAGCCTTCTGGTCTCTGGCCTCTCATTTGAATCTGTCACTCCTGTATGGCAGAGACTGCTAATGTCTCCCTTAAGGAAAGCAGGTGGCTGGCCTCTCTTATAGAACTGGTTGTGCAGACTTTGCTCAAATAAATCATAGAATCATAGGGCTGGAAGGGACCTCATGAGGTCATCTAGTCCAACCCCTGATAAAAGCAGGACCACTCCCCCTAAATCATCCCATCTAGGGTTTTGTCTAACCGAACTTTAAATATCTCCAAAGATGGAGATTCCACCACCTCCCTAGGCAACCCATTCCAATACTTCACCACCCTCCTAGTGAGAAAGTTTTTCCTAATATCCAACCTTGAGCTCCCCAGCTGCAACTTGAAACCATTGTTCCTTGTTCTGTGCTCTGTTACTCCTGAGAACAGCCTAGCTCCCTCCTCTTTGGAGCACCCATTCAAGTAGTTGAAGGTTGCTATCAAATCTCCCCTCAATGTTCTTTTCTGCAGACTAAATACACCTACTTCCTTCAGTCTCTCGTTGTAAGTCATGTGCCCCAGCCCCATCATCATTTGACCAACAATCTGGCAGCTGTTGCCTGGTATCTATTCTTCTATTCTTATCAATATAAGAACTTAAATAATCAGATGAGACACCTGTTTGTCCTGAGTCAAGCTAATTACAGACCTATATATGACACAGAAATTGTGCTGGTGAATGATCTGCTCCTGCTAATGTATGAAGTTCAGATATCCATGAGATACTATTAGATCTATCAGCTTCCCTGGATCCAATTGATTATGAGGCCCTTACCTGTAGATCAAAGCAGGAGGGAGAACAAATAAAGAGCACTGGACAAGATTCCCCTCTCACACTAGATTTACAGTGTAATTCTATTTAATGGTGTGAGAAGAGAAATGGGACCAGTGACCAAGATCCTCGCCTGGTAAAAATCATCACAGCTTCACGGACTTCAACAGAGTTGCACTGATTTGCACCAGACCACTGTAAAAGTAAATGGTAACACTATGTAATGGTAGGGGATAGTTACAAAATCTGTAGCTGCAAGTCAAAAGGATTGTTGTTTCATGGATTTCAGTGGTTTGTGTACATGATCATAAATAGGGTAATAAAAACTTCTATAATGAGTGTGTTTTGTCAAAGAGCATTTTACAATCATTCAGTGCTATTTAGTTTTTGTCAGATTTGGGGAAATGCATCCAGGATAACTGGTATTGTGCAACCAAACCTTGAGTTCTCCACTTTTTAGCAATGTATTTTTACTTGCGAGGTTTTGAAAACTCAAATATTTCTTCATCAGAATAATCCTTTGCTTACTTGTTGAGCTGTTTGCCAATAGATGTCACTTTTCCTGTTTGTCTATCTTCATTTACTATGTAAAATGGGATTATTTCTAACAATAAAGGAAAAGATATTTAGGATTTGGCATTTGTGAATTCAACATATTTAGGATTAGAGAAGGCAGTTAAGGAAGAAGGGGAGTAAAAGGAATAAAATAAGAATCACCAGGGGACTCTAAATGAAGGAGACCAAAGAAACTTCAGTTATTTTAATATCTTAGGCTATGTCTACACTTACTAAAGTTAGTTTGAATTAGTTAATTCGAACTAACTAATTCAAACTAATTTTAGTTAGTTCGAATTAACTTAATTCAAACTAGCAAAATTTAGTTCGAACTAAGCAAGTGCCATTCATGGTACTTGCTTAGTTCGAACTAGCGAATTGTATTCAGTTCAATGGGCCGGTTAGTTCGAACTAAGCAATTAGTTCGAACTAACATGGCCACATTGGTTAATTCGAACTAACTAGCTCAAATTAACCCTTAGTTCAAATGGCATATTCAAATTTATTAGTTAGAATTACGGAATCCCTTAATTTGAATTAATTAAAGCCTAGTGTAGCCATTTCTTTAGTTTGTTCGAATTAAGCTTCCTTAATTCACACTAACTTGCCAGTGTCGACATAGCCTTAGACATTCAATATAATTTAAACTTCTAGCTCACATTACTGCTGTTCCAAGAGCTCTAGAGAAACCAGCCTTGAATATAGTAGAGTACTAGGGATAAGCCTAAATTGCAAACTTTGTATCTTTATCCATAGATCTCCAAAGTTCAGGACTGGGAGGAGATTTAGACCCAAGGATTTGATTATGCAGCATTCGAGTCACAAGAAGTTTTTAAAGAAAAGGTTAGACAAACACTTGTCAAGGATTGTCTAGATACACTTAGTCTTGCCTCAACTCATGGGGATGGACTAGGTGATGTTTCAAGGTCCCTTCCAGCCCAACGTTTCTGTGATTCTATAATTATAGCAATAATGGCCAAAGTTCAGGAGGTGGAGAGTTTAGTTCAAGAGTTTGGATTCAGGACTCTTGTCTATAGTAAATACTAAAAAGCTAGACAGATAAATACTGTGAGAAATATAGGAAATTCTAGTTCATATCAGCAATCATCTATTAGTAAAAAACATGGATTTCAATAATTAACAGATCCTACTATTATTGTATTGTTTATATTATAGTAGTATCAAGAGGTCCCAATAAGTAGGTGATAGGTATCACCTGTTAGGCTCCAGTTCTTCAATTAGTTTTCATGGAAGGACTCAGAACCATGTGAAGCCTCACTGACTTCATTGAGAGTGTGGGATCATATTGTATAAAGGCAAGCCCTGAATTTACAGGGTATCTGAAGATAAGATGCAAATGTGGGGGTGAGGGGCAGGGTAAGGGGGAGGAGATGGAATAAACAATGGATGGGGAAGAGTGAAAGGAACAGTTGGCTTGGATCCTAACTTCTATTTTGATTTGCTGTTACCGCCTAACCTCATCCTATGTCATACACTCCCCTGCATTTAATTTCCTCCCATTCTGTAAGTTTCCCATCTTCAAAGCATCTGACGAAGTGGGATTTTCTCCCACGAAAGCTCATGCGATAAATAAATCTGTTAGTCTTTAAAAGTGCCACAGTACTCTGTTGTTTTTCTACAATAGACTAACATGGCTACCCCTTTGGAAGCTGGTTACATATGCATCATTTTAGGTTTCCAGTGATATTGATTCATATCTCTTTTTAAAATGATAAATAAATACATTTTAATGATCCTCTATTAGTCATCATTATTAGCTGACAGTACCATTTCCATTATAAAGTGGAAACATAGAGTTTATAATTTATACCATTTTCCTTTTCTTAATATTTCAAGTTAATGTTTGGAAATGTGTGTCCAACTCTGATTTATATCAGTGTAAATGTGGAGCAATCCCACCATCATTAGTGAACACAAAGTGGAACATTAAAATTAAAATACAGAGCTTCAGCTCAGTAGTTACTTCTACCACTTGAGCCCCACTCCTAAAATTGTTCCAATAATAGTTAACGTTAATTGGATTGAACATGTTTTAGTTTAGTTAAGAAAAATCTAATTGAAAATTGTTTTGATCATCTCTCTCCTTTCATAATGAGACCAAAGACCTGGTTGGGCGTAACAGTTACCTCAGCTATAAAATCATATTGTCTGCATATTGGATGTGTTATGCTGAATGTTTTGTGGTTTTGATGTATTCAGTAAAAATGTCCTTATTCCTAGATAATCAGCTCCTATTATTGCGTCTTATAGCAGATGGGAACAGTGAAGTATTTACACTGTACTCCTCCCACCACATTTCTGCGTTTTATCTGTGTATAGTCATCTTTTTACATGACAAAACAGTTAAAAAATTTATCACATGTACAGTGAAGCCATATGCTGGGAAATTGGTTGAGACCCCAGATCCTTTCAGTTGTATCACCCATACACAAATTCCAAAGGGATAGCATGTTAGCCTAGTTCAGCAAAATAAACAAGGAGTCTAGTGGCGTTTTTAAAGACTAGCAAATAATAAATAAATTTGTTAGTCTTTAAAAGTGCCACTAGACTCCTTGTTTGTTTCATTCATACACAGTACACTTAATGCATTTTCCAGACTTTCAGGAACATTCAGTTTTGATGGGGAAATTAAATAAAAAGAAAGGTCAAGAACAGAGAATCAGAAATACAGAGTAATCAGTGAATGAGGAGCCATGCTGTATCTTTTATATTAAAATAAACCTTCTATATTGCAATGAGAACTAGAGCCTGGATGTTTGCCTTGTTTTGCACTGCAGGAGGTTTATTTGTCTATGGATTTTATATTGCTGTCTGTTGGCATAATATTTGGCTGCCTTTCATGTAAAATCAATAGCAACAGCAAAGTCCTCAGAGGGCTTCAGGGTGGACATGGTACTCTCGCTTTTGGGGTTAAAAATTCTGCTGGGGCAGATTATTTAGTTTAATTAATTTCTTCCCTTTTGGGGGAGGAATTGGTAGGGATTTAGGTGAAGAAAGGGGTGTCAGTGTTGTGAGTGTCAATCTCATGGTGGAAAGGTTTTTTGTAAATGGATTAGACTTTCCCACTCCCCAAACATCAAGGCAGCCTCTAGATAAGATTTCAGTGTTGTGAGTGTCAATCTCATGGTGGAAAGGTTTTTTGTAAACAGATTAGACTTTCCCACTCCCCAAACATCAAGGCAGCCTCTAAATAAGATTCCAGTCTCACACTCCCTTTATCACTAGGCAGAGGAACAGCTGTTATGGTCATAGGCTTGCAATGAATGCAACTTCTGCTTACTTGAGGGAGTAGCCAACTCCCTAGGCAACACACAAATTCTGCTGTTGGCATTACCTTTTATGAAGCATGTTCTTTCTACCCTCTTAGCTGTTGTGCTATGTGGTAGCAGGATGGCTCAGGCTCACCACTTTCCTGTCACTGTTCTGCTTCTTCTCCCTCTGCCCTGGAGCAATGCAGTTCAGACTTGTGAGGACAAGGTTTGTTCTAAGTGAAGGATGCACTTGTACTTAGGGAACTGTACTGGGACTTAGGAGCTCTGATTCCAGTGCTTGGTTCTGCTACAGGCTTCCCTGTGTGACATTAGGCAAGTCACTTGAAGGGACATTTTCAGAGACACAGATGGAAATTAGAGGCTCAGTTGCCATTGGAAGTTGATGGGATTTAGGTGCATAACTACCCTGTTTTATGAATCTGTAAAATGAGGATGATAAACAATGTTTCCTATTCTTGTGTTGTATACTTTGATTGTAAGCTCTCAGGAGTAGGATTGTCCATCATTCTGTGTTCACACAATACCTGTAACTATACTATAGATAATAATAGCTGAAGACGTAGCTCTAATACTGAGATTGTTTAACATTTTGCATATTTTATTATGAGGCTCTGATACCAACTTTTGCCTACATATTGACAGTGTCTAAGCCTTTCTAAGAAAACCACCTAGCTTGGACTGCTAAAACAAAGTGAGCTTTCAAAAGAAAGGTCAAAAATATATTTTACTGTCAATTTCTATCATATTGCATGCTCTCACGGCAAGCTGACTTACAAAAGTTTGCAGGCTCACAGCCATTCACCCTTTGTCTCAGCTCAAGGTGAAAATGTGGACTATAAACTGACAAAAATTGGGTTGATTTGCTGCTAGTCTCTTTAATTTGAACTACTGGAGTGTGGAAACTAACAAAACTTCTCCTTCATTACAGACAGTAGATAAACACGTGACTAGAACAAGATCTCAGTGTGTCACAGTCTTATTTCAAATTTTTTTTTCAAGAGAATAAGAAAATTAGTTTAGCTATCTTTAATGATCTTGATGATGGAATAGACTGCGTGCTTAGTAAGTTTGCGGATGTCACCAAGTTGGGGGGAATGGTAGATACTCTGGAGGGCAGGGACAGGATCCAGGGAGACTTGGACAAATTGGAACACTGGGCCGAAAGAAACTTCATGAGGTTCAACAAAGACAAGTGCAAAGTCTTGCACTTAGGACGGAAAAATCCCATGCACTGCTACAGGCTGGGGACCAGGCTAAGTAGCAGCGCTGTAGAAAAGGACCTGGGGGTTATGGTGGACGGGAAGATGAATATGAGCCAACAGTGTGCCCTTGTTGCCAAAAAGGCCAATGGCATATTAGGCTGCATCAGTAGGAGTATTGTCAGCAGATCGAGGGATGTGATAATTCCCCTCTATTCGACACTGGTCAGGCCGCATCTGGAATACTGTGTCCAGTTTTGGGCTCCCCACTACAGAAAGGATGTGGACAAATTAGAAAGAGTCCAGCGGAGGGCAACAAAAATGATTAGGGGGCTGGGGCACATGACTTATGAGGAGAGACTGAAGGAACTAGGCTTATTTAGTCTACAGAAGAGAAGACTGAGGGGAGATTTGATAGCAACCTTCAACTACTTGAAGGGTTGCTCCAAAGAGGAGGGAGCTAGGCTGTTCTCGAGGGTAACAGAGGACAGAACAAGGAGCAATGGTTTCAAATTACAGCTGGGGAGGTCAAGGTTGGATATTAGGAAAAACTTTCTCACTAGGAGGATGGTGAAGCATTGGAATGGGCTATCTAGGGAGGTGGTAGAATCTCCATCTTTGGAGATTTTTAAGGCTCGGTTAGACAAAACCCTGGCTGGGGTGATTTAGGGGGAGTGGTCCTGATTTTTAGCAGGGGGTTGGACTAGATGACCTCGTGAGGTCCCTTCCAACCCTATTATTCTATGATTCTATGATTCTATGAAATGAGCAAATATTTGGAAAATGGACTGTATTAATATTTTTTCATTTTATTTATTGGTTGAAAAGGTACAGGTATCCAGCCATTCATCCTCTCTACGTTACCCTTTCATGGGAATGTTTTTTTTTATGCCAGCCAGAAATGCTGGAGAAAGTTTTCCTATTTAAGTCAGATTTATAGACAATGTTTTTGATTTACAAAGGGAATGAAACAGGATCTGGAAGGATTGTAAAGCCCTCTAAATCAGGTACATCCAACAATAAGATTTTGACGCCATCAGTAATGCATTTCAAACATTCATTTTGGGGATATATTGCTCATTAAAGGGAAAGGAAACAAACCATGTATTTTCAGAAGCTCCACTAACACAAATAGTTTATAACCACAGACTTCCACCCAGTATCTATGAAATGGGAGTCATTTCCATCCAGATGATAAGTGTGGGAAAGATGATCTCTGCAGCTGAGAAAAATGGTCATGGGAATCTAAGGTATTTGAACTGCACTTTGAAGTTTCAAGTATAAATGCCTCTTATTAAGATTAGAACACCTAACACAACATGGCCATGTGTACATTATGAGCCAAGGGCGAGTTGCCTCTTCCTGTACCACGTTAAACCTGTGGGTATGTATTCAACATGACTCAGCCATGGTTTTGTTGCTGCTATCCATGCAACCGCTGCTACACAGCTTTGTACACTTGGGCTAGCTCAATGAAAGTAACTGTGAATATGTGTACATACGCAGGAGAATCACACCTCTAATTTGTAGTGTAGACATAGTCTATCTGATGTTTCAGACAGAATTGAAGGGCAGGTTCCCTACATTACAGACAAGATTCCTAACTAAATAAAATGGCTTGAACGCCCACCAGCAGACACTGAAAGAAAAAAAAATACAGTGCTCTGGGGGCGGGGGTAGTAGTTTAAAAAGATTTGGGCTTACAAAAGGAGTGCTTTACATCTCATTAGTTCATGTAAGCAGCCTAATAAATCAGACTGACATGATTTCAAGTTCCGATATATAAACTTGTGATGCACGTCAAAGAGCAGACTTTTGGAAAACTGAGAATCCCTACTTTCCAGTGGCAAGCAAAGCTGAGTCAAAGTTCTGATGGATAGTGAATTGCAAAACTCACAGGTCTAATATGATGTGTCTTTGTCTCTTCACCTACTGACTATATGATAAACAACATTCTCTTTTCTAACCCAAGAGGAAAAGGAGAAAAATAGAGAAGGGTCACCATACTGTGTTAGAATTACAACTGTTTAAAGCAGTGGATCAAGGTACTGAATTTACCCATCCCTAGTAATAAATTATGGTACAACTAATAACTAAGAGAAAAACAGATAAAGTAAATTAGGATAGATGGCTATGTCTACACTTACTAAAATTAGTTCGAATCAATTAGTTCGAACTAATTGATTCGAACTAATTTTAGTTAGTTCGAATTATCTTAATTCGAACTAGAAAAAGTTAGTTCAAACTAAGCAAGTGCCATTCATGACACTTGCTTAGTTCGAATTAGCAATCCCCATTGATTTCAATGGGCCGGTTAGTTCAAACTAAGAAATTAGTTCAAATTAACATGGCCACATTGGTTAATTTGAACTGATTAGTTTGAATTAAGCCTTACTTCTGAAGCCCTATTCGAAGTAATTAGTTTGAATTAAGGAAGCCCTTAATTTGAACTAATGAAAGCCTAGTATAGCCATGGCTTTAGTTAGTTCGAATTAAGCTTCCTTAATTCAAACTAACTTGCCAGTGTGGACATAGCCATCGATGTGAGCTGGGTGGCAGTATCATAGAAATGAAAGCCAAGGTTGAATTCAGAAGAAGAAAAAAATATGAAGATGAAGAGACATTATAGACTTGACTACTAAAAATAAAAGTCAACTAAAATATAACAAAGAATAGAAAAGTGATATGTTGTAAAGACAATAGGATAATATTGCCATACTGATTGTTCTTCATGACACAGGATTTGTCTTCCTTCTTGGTATTTTTGGTCCTGCTTCAGCATAGAGGGATGAACTGGATGACATTTTGAGGTCCCATTCAGCCCTGCATTTCTATTATTCAATGAGCATCGGCAAAAGTGTAGCACATCTCAGGTGCTACAATGATATCTTAAAATAAAATAATACTTATAGAACTTCTGTTTGGTTTTCTAAGAAAGTTCTGCTGTGATGCAAGAGTTCAGCCTCATGACTACTGTCACTAACAATTGCCAATCAGTACAATTCTGTTAACCATTAGAATCTGTTTAGCATCTCCAATCCTTGGGAAAGGGGAGGTGGGGATCAATTAAGATGATTCCAGGTCCCAGTCTCCTGTTATGTATAAAGAATATCGATAATAATACCAGAGTTATTTTTAACTACACCTCTTTTGGTAAGTGAATTAATAATATAGGTATTTATTCAGCCTAGGGGATTTGCTAATATTCTAAAAACAAGTTCCAAAGGGGTAGCTGTGTTAGTCTAGGTCAGCAAAACAAACAGGTATAATGTCCAGTTGTTTGCAGAATTCAATAAACTTAGCAGCTGCTGATAGATTTGTAAGTCACAGTAAAGCAGTCATTTCAGAAAACTGCTGAGCTATTCCCCCACTGATTAACCTATTAGCAAATGACAAGTGACTCTTCTCAGAATTCTGTGAATATGTATTGATGTTGATATGATATGATATTAGACAAAACCCTGGCTGGGATAATTTAGGGGGAGTGGTCCTGCTTTTTGGCAGGGGGTTGGACTAGATGACCTCGTGAGGTCCCTTCCAACCCTATTATTCTATGATTTTATGATTCTATGTGCATATGTATGTATTTAGCACTCAGTTCCAATAATAAAATGACAACTTTCGGGAAAACAACACATCTATTTTCATCTATTCTGCAACTCTAATATACCTCTCTGTATTTTGATGTGTGTATGAAAAATCTAATGTCCGCAATGAATAAATATTGACATTTATACATCAATTAAAATTGTCTGGCATGTGTTTAGAATATAAAGATAATAATTTATTGGCAGCTTTTTCTGGAGCAGAAATAAATTGGACACACAGAGGGATGGATTAAGGCAGGGGGGTTTAGGGGCAGTAGTCCCAGGCCCCAGCCTAACAGGGAGACCCATGGCCCCACAAAAATCTGGCCCTGGCTGAGTGGTGCATTGCCACCACCCACCATCAGCCTGCCTGCCCAGCCCCGGGATGGCTGGTCTGCTCCAGATGAGCCAGCCTGGGGGTGGGGCAGGAGCACCATGGACTGTGGCCTCTGGCCCACAGTTCCCCCTCCCCCCCCCAAGAATCTGCAGCAGCACTGGACCAGAGGCCCCAGCCCCTGACCCTGCCCTCCAGGGCTGGTGGTGCCAGACACCCTGCCCCAAGGCTGAGCACTACCACAGTGGGTGGGGGGGGGCGGAGAGCCACAATAATGGGCAGCCTCAGTCCCTCCTCTCCCCCCAGGCCTTGATCCAGCCCTGGACATACATATAATATGAAAATACTTTTTCAATTTATATTTTTCCTCTTTAAGAAAAAACACAAAAACACATCACGATTCCACTGGGTACCTGTGAGGATAACTGTTTCAAAGGTGTATTGAACAATATTCAGTAGTGTGCCTTGTGTTTTCTTCAGAACACTGTAATCTTAATTAGTAATCACAGATTTAGAATTAAAGAATAAAATATATATATAGTAGGTCATTTACTCAGTCTTGCAGAAATTTACTGGGTAGAAGAGTTCAGCAGAACATTCAACTAGCCAACCAGGAAGCTGGAAACTTTCAGGGCAAAATTAAGAACCAGAGTGGTGGAAAGAATTCAGTCTAATCTTTTTTGGGATGATGGGTGGTAATAACAAGAATGTAGTTTACTAAGATTTGTGCCCACAGAGTTTCATCTTCATTTTAGAGTTAAAACAAAATTAGTAACTCAAAAAAAGCAAAATTTATCTGAAACCTGGTTAAGAGTCTTTCCGTAAAGTTGATAAATTGCATCTGATGAAGTGGATTATAGCCCACGAAAGTTTATGCCGAAGAAAATCTGTTAGTCTATAAGATGCCACAGGACTCTCGTTGTTTTTTGAAGTTCCAAAGGGGTAGCCATGTTAGTCAAGTTCAGAAAAACAAACAAGGAGCCCTGTGGCACTTTTAAAGATTAACAAATGTATTTATTTATCGCATGAGATTTCAGGGGAGAAAATCTCACTTCGTCAGATACTTAGAAGATGGAGAGCGTACAGAATGGGAGCACAATAAATGCAGGGAAGTGTAAGTCATTGGATCAAGTCACTTACATTTACACTTCCCTGCATTTATTTTGCTCCCATTCTTTAATGGGAGTGCCACAGGACTCTTTGGCTATGTCTACACTTGCACTTTTAAGTCGACTTTAACTAAGTTGACTTAACTAAGTCAACTTTAAGTCGACTTAGTTAAGTTGACTTAGTGTGTCTACACAAAATTACAGTCGACTTAAAGGGGAACTTACAAAGTCAACCTAGAGCATCCACACTGGATGCTCTATGTTGACTTTGTGGGGCTAGAGGGACCTTGGGCAGGTCCACGGTGGCGGGGGGAGCACCTCCTGTGTACAATGGGGCAAAGGGGTACAGGGACCCTGGCAAGGCAGAGCCCTGTGTGTGACACTGTCTGGATTTAGGGAAGCATTTATGATATTATTTTCTACGGATATCTCATAAATGCTATAATCCATAGGAACTATGTCATGTTTGGTATCAATAGAAAGGTAGTCATTTGCTGGGAATGATTATATAGTTTATGTTTAGGAATTCTATTTTGATTAGAAGTTAAGAATTTGATGTTATATCCATACTTTAACTTGTGTCATTCTGGACAAAAGCCTTAGACGGGAGGGTGTGAACAACCATTGTCTCCTTAATGTTAAGGAATCTGCCAAGTGATATGGTCCCAGGGAGTAAACTGATGAGCCATTAAGGACACAATGGTTGTATTCTTTATGTCCTCAATGGCTCATTAGGATACTCCCTGGGACCATTCTACCTGGAAAATTCCTAAACATTAAGGAGACAATGGTTGTTCACACCCTCCCGTCTAAGGCATTTGTCCAGAATGACACAAGTTAAAATATGGATATAACATCAAATTCTTAACTTCTAATGAAAATAGAATTCCTAGAATAAACTATATAATCATTCCCAGCAAATTACTACCTTTCTATTGATACCAAATATGACATAGTTCCTATGGATTATAGAATTTATGAGATATCCATAGAAAATAATATCATAAATGCTTCCCTAAATCCAATTCCAAAGGGGTAGCTGTGTTAGTCTATTGTAGAAAGACAACAGAGTCCTGTGGCACTTTTAAAGACTAACAGATTTATTTATCACATGAGCTTTCGTGGGAGAAAATCCCACTTCGTCAAAGCGTCTGACGAAGTGGGATTTTCTCCCACAAAAGCTCATGCGATAAATAAATCTGTTAGTCTTTAAAAGTGCCGCAGGACTCTGTTGTCTCCCTAAATTCAGAGAGTGTCACACTGTGCCCACATGCCCTGCCCTTTGGGGGGCATGCCAGGCTCCCCCTGTGCCCCCCCCCCGGCAGGGAGGGCATTGGTGTAGTCCTGGGGTAGCCCTAAGTCGACTTAGGGCTACCCCAGGGCTACACTGGCTTAATTCGACTTTAAAAAGTTGAATTAAGCCTTAGGTCGAGTAGAAAGGTGGTTTAATAAAGTCGACTTAATTTTCATTAAGTTGACTTTATTTTGCTTAAGTCGACTTAAGCAAGCTGCTTAAGTCGACTTAAGCAAAGTGTAGTGTAGACGCAGGGCACATTAAGTCGACTTAAGCCAAGCTTAAGTCAACTTAATTTACCAGTGTAGACGCAGCCTTTGTTTGTTTCCCACAAAGTTGACTCACATTCAGGGTTTGTTACCAAATTCTAAACCAGACCAGATTTTTCCTGGCTGTGGGGTTTGTTGCAAAGTTTCATACAACTTAACAAAGCTAATGGGTAAAACTCACTTTTACTGTTTTCAGCTTAAAATGCTATTTGCATAATTTTACATTTTCTTTCCATTTTGGCAGCTAGCTCCATTCATAGCATTGTTTGCTAATTATAGTTCCTGTGTTACCTGTATAAATACAAATATGTGTGTATGTCTTTGGTTTGAGTTTTTTTAATCTTAGGGAGCTATTTAGGAAGCACACTGTGCCATCCACAACTAATGCCAGAAGCATTTAATATACCTGAATGACTAGATTTGACAACCCCAACTCTGTTTACATCCTGTCTCAACAAATGCAAAGACTGCAATTGTTCTAAAGTGTCCTGTTCCCATTTGGGAAAAGTAGAGAAGATATACATACTGTTCCTTCCACAATCAGAAGACTGATAGAATATATCTAAATATACCTGCACATTTTGTAATCCCTAAATATAAACCCAAGCTGTTAGAGTCTATCTCTAAACTCGACATTAGTGCAAGATACACAACAGAAAATGAAAACAGTATGCACTTGTTATACTATTACACTATATTCCATATTTCAATCCAAAATGAAGGGCTGAGTTATTAAAGTCTTTAAAAGTGTTGACACTGCCTCATCTGTAATGCCAGTACGATAAAAGAATTATGGATCTGATACAAAATATAAAGAAACATAAACAATAGTCTTTTAGATAAACCTACATTACACAACTCAATATCTGACGTCAGCCTTACTCTATGAAGCAATCTTTACCAATGTTACTCTTTCGTTATCTGAAAAAGGAACTTCTTAATGCATTTGAAAAAAAATCATACTTTGATTGAGGAAGATAATATTAATCTGTAGGCATAAGTAACCTCGGGCTTAGGTTCATTTGATAAATGGTTCCATGTTAAATTGTCACACAATGGCTGCATACTCTATCCTCCTTCTCTTTATAATCCTCACCTGCCCTCTATGGACTGTCCGGAGTATTAACAACAGAGCAAACTGATTTGCAAACAAATATTTTTGTGAAAAATCATGGAAAGAGCAGTTTGCTGTTATAACCAGGGTCACTTTTTTTTTTTTTTTTTTTTTTGGTATTCAGTTAAATCCCACTGTATTTATATAAACTGGTATAAAGCCTGAAAGTGGACCTGATTGACATGGCTAAAATACTCCTAACAATTTGTAATTTTTCACTGAAATGCTTAAAAGGTGCATCCAGCTGAAAGGTTAAGAATGTTTGGCATGGATAATGAGTTGTCCAAAAATTGCACTGGAAATGTGTCATTAATTCTTTATTATTCTTCTGTTTAAATAGTTTTAATCGCTGAAACACCCCCATGTGATTTAAGTAAGATCACACAATGGATTAAATTCATCCCTGGGCAGAGGCCTAGCACAAAGGTTTACATGAGATTTAAGTGCCGCATAGAACTTAAACTGGGTCCCAGCAGCAGAGTGAATATTGTCCACTATGAATAAAGATTAATTAGAGACATCTAATAGACAAAAACAGTGCTTTTTGTGGTTTTTTTTAAAGTTGCCAGTACTCATATCTTGATAGTAAATTTGAAAAATGTCTCTGCCACCCCACTACTTCCTGCACCACCCGTCTTCTTCCAGCAGCACGCTCCTTTTCCCTGTTGATCTTCCCCCCACCCCACCCCATCACAAAAAAAGCACTGGACAAAATCATCCATTAGCTAAGGTTTGTTCTTGGAAACTATGCATCACATTCCTGTGAACAACAACAAGTTTTATAGAAATTAGGATCTGCTCACAAACAAGTTACCAATAGACAGCAAAAGAAAAAACAATTGTGTGAGGTAATTTATTCTTAATGAATATTTCAACTAACTTTAATTTATTCTTTGTTAGGCATTATATTGACTTTCATCTTTTGTAGATTTGTGCTGAATTTTATTTGCCGCTTAATCACCTGAATGGATTCTCATGATTTGTCTAGGTCATGTCAAAAGCTTCAAATATTTCAAATCTTTCATGGTATGAGTCAGTGTAAAAAGTGTTGTATGTGCCCTAGCGTCATCAGGAAGGAACAGTTAATAACATAAAGAGAAACAAAAATATCTGCCATATACAAAGATTAAGGGATCAGGCATGCTCCATGTTGCCGAGGTGAATGGAGTATAGAGAGCCACTTTCCTCCATGCAACTGGCAAGAAACAGTGCTTGGATAGTTCCAAAGGGGGAGCCGTGTTAGTCTATTGCAGAATAACAACTGAGTCCTCTGGCACTTTTAAAGTCTAACAGATTTATTTATCGCATGAGCTTTTGTGGGAGAAAATCCCACTTTGTTTTCAAAGCATCTGACAAAGTGCGATTTTCTCCCATGAAGTGCTTGGATAATGCATGTCAGCACGGTAGAAGCTGGGTCTAATTAGCATACCACTATGACCTATGTACTTAAGGTGACACCATCTGCAGATTGCGAAATGTATTCAACCCTCCTCAAAGCCCTCTGAGTGCCGCAAGCGGATGCTAAGAAGTACACATGTTAATCATGCTTAGAAGAAAAACATTTTATACCCTTATCCTTTCCATGGAATGCTGTAGGTTTTCTGTGCCAATGCCAGAGCAGAGTGTATCCTTAAATCAATAAATTGCTCTGTAGCAAAGAGATGTTACAAACTCACATCCTCTTTGGATTGGGCACAAACAGAGACACAATGGGTGCGTCTACACTTAGAAATTAAGTCGATTTAAGATTGCTTAAATCGACTTAATTTAATCTGCATCCACACTACATTTTCCTTAAGTCGACATAAGGAAAATTAAAGTCGATTTTCTTAAACCTCATTTTAAGTCGACTTTTCTGGCTAAGTCGACTTTAGAAAGTCGACTTAGCCAGTGTGAACGTGGAGTAGCCCTAAGTCGACTTTAAGTTGATTTAGGGGGCTTTAGGGCTTCCCCACTGCCCTCCCTTCCATGGTGGCTGGCACAGCCACAGCCTGGCATGCCCCCCCCCCACAGGGCAGGGCAGAGCCCTGCCCACCCTACTCCTATGCCCTGCCAGGGTCCCTGTCCCCCATTGCCCCATTGTACCTTGGTACAATGGGGCAAAGGCTGAGCCCCCTGGCACTTGGCAAGGGTGCCCCCCTGCCACTGTGGACCTGTCCCAGGTCCACCTAGCCCCTACAAGTCGACCTAGGCATCCAGTGTGGACACTCTAGGTCGATTTGGCAGGGTACCCTCTAAGTCGAGTTAATTTTTGAATGTGGACATGCTGTCGACTTAACAAAGTCGACTTAAAGTCAACTTTGTTAAGTCGACTTAGCTAAATTGACTTAAATTAACAAGTGTAGACATAGCCAATGTATACAAGTAGGTTACATAAGCATGGCAGATTAGATCCTGAGTCTTATTTCACTTCCCATCCCTCAAGTACTGTTACTGGGGAGGATGGTCAAAGTTCCCTAATACTTCCATCAACATCATCAGGAAAAAATTATTTAGATTAAAGGTTGTGAACAATTAGGTGTCCAACTCCCACTGAATATTAAATCAATTGATAATGATCAATATTAATATTAATCAGTGATATTGATATATCTACATAATAACAAGCTACGTTAAAAGAGTATGAAGGTTGCAAAGTCAGTCCAACCTTCATTCAGTTCATGCATATGGATTATGACACAATTTTATATTACCTGGTCATACTTTTTTCCACTTTTGATGGGTGCCCACCATGAGCCTGGAGTCTGATTTGCAGAAGTGCTGAATACAGCTTCAGATTAAGTCAAATGGGAATGTTACTTCGAACATATATATTCAGATCCCTTGTGCATGTGTATTATGATTCTGTCTTTACTTACATGATTATATACTATTTTACACATGACTCTGGGTTCATTCGGTGCTCATTAAATGGCGGCTAGTCAATATTTCTTTTTATCCTTCTCATTCAATTTGTGGCCCCGTGCTTCATTTACTGCATAACATTTAAACCTTACCATGAATACATAATAATTAACTTCCTATAATGTCCTAATCATACTATCATTGGCTATGTCTACACTTGTTAATTTAAGTCAATTTAGCATGTCTACACTTAAATTTTAAGTTGACTTTGGGGGGACCCTACAAAGTCAACCTACAGCGTCCATACTGGATGCCTAGGTTGACTTGTAGGGGCTAGGTGGACCTTGGACTGGTCCATGGTGGCAGGGGGGGCACCCCTTGCCAAGTGCCAGGGGGCTCATCCTTTGCCTCATTGTACCTGGGTACAATGGGGCAAAGGGGGACAGGGACCCTGGCAGGGCATAGGGGCAGGGTGGGCAGAAAGTCGACTTAAGCCAAAAGTCGACTTAAAAGTAGGTTTAACAAAGTCAACTTAATTTTCCTTAAGTCGACTTAAGCAGCTGCTTAAGTTAACTTAAGCAAAGTGTAGTGCAGACGCAGAGTAAATTAAGTCGTCTTAAGCAAGCTTAAGTCGACTTAATTTACAAGTGTAGACGCACCCTTAGTACTTGACAAACATTAATCCATTTATCTCACCATATCACACTGAGTTTAAGTTGTATTATTATCTTCATTTTACACATGCGGAACTGAGGCACAAAGATTAGGTCAAAAACTGAAAAAGGGTCATCTAATTTTGGGAGCCTAATTTAAGAAGCCAAGGGCCTGATTTTTCAGAGTATTTGGCCTTTTATATGTTCAGAGCAGAGCTTCCATTGACCTCAACTGAAGATGTGAGTGCTCAGTACCTCTGCACATTAGACCAGAGGCGTTTAGGTTGCATACTCACAAAATGAAGAACACATGCTGGACAGAGGAGAAGTTTGGTTTCGATGACTTGTCCAGCATCACAAAGAAGTTCTGTGACAGAGACAGAGAAAGAATCCAGTTCTTCAGGGATGCATTCAATTGCCTAAGTCATAGAACCATCCTTTCTCTTCCTACAGTTCCCGGCCTCCTTCTCTATATAAATCCTATTGATTCCAAGTTTGTTTGTTTTTTAAAGGCAAACAAAAAAAAACTGTAATTCTGTTGCATGGAATGGTCTTTATCACTCTCCCCCAATATGGGTCATCAGCAAGGTTGAGACTTTTAATTCACAGCACAGTTGTCCTCTACCACTCAATCTAATGGAGTAGCTGCTAGAGGGAGATGAGACACACTCTTTGTCAGTGAGTTTTATAGCTATTTTCTGAGAGCAATATTGAAACTCAGCAGTGCTGGATTCAATTCCATAATCTGGAGGGGAGTATGTCTAGCAGCTATAGACCTTTGTGTCACAGTTTCTGCCTGTCCCTTTCTTCCTAGTCAGTGCCTGCCTCTGTCCTCCCTCCAACTCATATCCCATTTGTTTCTCCCTGGTCTCTGTCCCTGGCTCCTCCCCCCCCCCCCCTTATTCCTACCTTTGTCCACACTTCCTATCCTTCGTCACAATCATCACTCCTGTTTCTTCCCTCATCTCATCTCATCTTATGCTCTTAGCTGACCTTCTTTCTGTGTTTCTTCCTTCTCCTCACACCATTCTCATTCCTCTGCATCCCTCTCTAGCAGCTGCCTCCTTCTCTCCCCACTGTCTAGCTGCCAATAGGAAGAGACAGACCGTCTCTCTGCTCTCTGTTTGTATGCCTGACATCACAGCAGTCCACATCATCCAGAGATGACAACAGTAGGGAAAGTCCTGTTTAGTCACTGCAGTCCCAGCTGGAGCATGCTCAGTCATTTTGTGGGGATAGCACATGCACAGTCCAGTTATACATAGGAGCTGTGAGGACGTAGACCAGGCTCAGTGCAGACAGAATCTTCACCGAATTTAGCTAACTGTAGTCTTTGACAATCTCCCTTCCCCACCCCCAGCTTTGAGGGAGTTCACACCACCTCACTACACTAACAAACTCTTAGGCTATGTCTACACTTGTAAAGTTAAGTCAACTCTGTTAGGTAGATTTAATAAGGTTGACTTTAAGTTAACTTAAAGTCGACCTTGTTAAGTCGACTTAACAGAGTGGCTACACTTTAAGTTGACCTTGTTAAGTCAATTTAACAGTAGACATAGCCGTCCACACTGGCTTTAAGTCAACTTAATAAGATCGACTTAGCACTATTCCCCATCCACACTGGCTTTAAGTTGACTTAAGAAGTTGACTTAAGGCTTAAGTCAACCTTCAGAGGTGGTGTTATTAAGTCGACTTAAGGAAGCGCTTAAGGCGACTTAATAAAAGCCCAATGTGGATGCGGCTTTGTGTAGGTCGACTTAAACGTCCTTAAGTCAACTTAAGTTGCCAGTGTACACGCACCCTTAATGAGTCTCTTCTGAGTTTCATAGGGTTAAAGGCCAGAAGGGACCATTAGATTGCCTAATCTGACTTTTTGTGTGTCACAGGCCCTTAAATTTCACCCATTTGCCCCTGTATTGAGGCCAATAGCTTGTGTTTGGCTAAAGCATATCTTACAGAAAGGCAACCAGTCTTGATCTGGAGACATCAAGGGATGCTGAACCCATCCATCTTTCCTTGGCAGTTTGTGCAGATGGCTAATTAGCCAGAGTATTAAAAATATATGCTTTATTTCTAATTTGAATTTGTCTGGCTTCCGTTTCCAGCCTTTGGTTCTTGTTATGCTTTTCTCTATTAGATTAAAGACTTCTTCTTTATTAGTCAAAGTTTTCTCCCCATGAAGGTACTTGTATGCTAATCAAGTCACCTGTCAGTCTTCATTTTGATAAATTAAACCAATTAAGCTTTTTTCAGTCTCTCACTATTAGGTGCTTTCCCCAGCTCTTGAATATGCAAACTGATTTTTCAGAAGCATATAACTTGGCTATATTTGGGCAAGTTTTCACAGATTTCAAAAGATACATTCCTGACAACAGGGAGACACTGTTACCAAACTTCAGGTTACTAAATCACAGCATGTAGGTATTAGAGCTTCTCACTAAAACAGTTAAAATAATTCTTCTAAAATGGAATACAACAAATTCTAATTTCCTGGAAATGGCTGAACCAGTTTTGCTGAAACTTCTCACAAAGATTCAACCTTAGGGAGATCCCTGGCATGGAAAGTTTTAGCTACAAATATTTAAATTTGGAAAAGCTCTAAGCCACTGAAAATAGGGTCTTATAACGGAAAATATAAAGTACCTTATCTATCAGCTTTGCCTTTAATTCATGAAAGCTTAGCACCTCACTGATTTTGTGACTAAAAATTTCCACCTAAACCCCTGTCACTTCCTTTGCTCATCACTGCTTGAAATGTACATTTCATTCTGTGGGCAGATAATTTAAAAAAATAAGTAGTTAATAGCAGATGTACTACTTTTGTGGTGTTGTTCCTATATAGTTTATCAAGAGATATTTCACTACCAGCCTTTTCTAAGTATGTATGGCTTTTTTTTAAAAGATATGTAATGAAGATGCTTTTTTAAATGAAGTTAGTGAAAATGTTTTTAAAAACAGCTGTTGTTGTTGAACCAGCATGTTCTAATCAGCAAATATTTATTCAGCTCACTTGTACTTAAGACAGTATGTTCCAGACAGCATTTTCCACTGTGTGAAATAACAACCCTACAAATATGACCGAACTTTAATGAGATATATTAAGAAAGCAAGGGATGTTTAAAAGAACATTCATTTTAGAGATGAGTGAAAGGCTATAACCAAGTATATATACTTCTACAAAACAATCGGTTGGTCTATTATTGGTTGTTTTAAGTCCCTTCACTGATTGCAAGAAGTACATATAGCTATTCTCTTAACAGTCCCTAATTATCATCTTTAAAAAGCCTTTTTAAGTCATTAAAACATAAAAATGGCCATACTGTGTCAGGGCAGTGGTCTATAATCCAAAATCCTGTTTTCTAACAGTGGCCTGTGCACCAGATGGAATAAACAGAACAGGGCAGTTATCAAATGATCCATTCCCTGTCATCCAGTCGCAACTTTTGGAAGTTAGAGGTTTAGAGACAGCCAGAGTATAGGGATTGTTCCTGATCATCTTGGCTAATAACCAATGATGGACCTATTGTCCATGAACTTCTCTAATTTTTTTTTGAACTCAGGTTGTCTATGTGTAGTGTAAAAAGGTACTGCCTTATATTTGTTTTAAACCTGCTGCCTATTAATTCTAGTATTATGTGAAGAGATAAACATTTCCTTATCCACTTTCTTCACACTACCATGATTTTATAGACCTATCTCAGATCCTCTCTTAAATCATTTCTTGAACAGTCCAAGTCTTTTTAATCTCTCCTCACATGGAAGTTGTTTTTTACCCCTGTTCATTTGCTGCCTTTCTCTGTACTTTTTTGGAGTAACCAGAATGCAGTAGTATACAACATAGGGTCATACTATGGATTTATATAGTGGCACTATCATACTTTCTGTCTTATTATCTACCTTTTTTCTAATGGTTCCTTACATTGTAAGCTTTTTTCTCTGTTGCTGCACACTGTACAGGTGTTTTCAGAGGACTATCCACTATGGCTATGTCTACAACTAAAATGCTAAGTCGACTCTGTTAAGTCGACTTAACAAGGTCGATTTAAGTCAACCTAAAGTCGACCTTGTTAAGTCGACTTAGAAAGTCCACACTAAACTCTCTAAGTCAACTGCCTGTGTCTACACAGGCAGCTGCTAGGTCGACCCAGAGCCACCCCCTCCCCTGTGGCTCAGGGGCAGCTCAGGGGAAGGGAGCCTCCTGGGCTCCCCGGACAGGAGAGCCCTGGAGAAGCAAGCCGCTGGGGTTCCCCCATCCAGGGAGCCCTGGAGAAGGGAGCCGCCGGCATTCTCTAGCCGAAGGGTATCCCCGGGGACTCCCCTGGACCCCGGAGCGGCAGCAGCTTCTAAATACATACTGAAATGGCCACAGCTCATGCTGCTGCAGTTTCACTGCTATTGTTACTCAAAATATCTTTGATCTAGCTAGACCAAAGTTAGCTCTGTTATGTCTACACATACTTTAGTCACACTCACATCCCTTTGCAGTCACATTGTCCTAAGCTGAAATCACAGATCCAAACAGGAGCACCAGTTTCTAATCTTTATAATGGTTAGAACCAGAACTCCAGATCCAAGCCTAAAGGTTCAAAATCTAAACCCAAGTTCAATGATTTCCCAAAATTCAAGGTGATTTGGCTCAGTGATTGGGTTTGTCCTATGCTAGAGAGATGTCTGAGCAGCAGTCTCTGTTGTAAAAAACAAGAGTCCTGTGGCATCTTACAGACTTAACAAATTTCTTCGGGCATAAGCTTTCGTGGGTTCCATCCCACTTGGTTAGATGCAGGATGCTGATTAGATGGTTCTGTAGTTTTTTTTGTGTGTGTGTGGCACAATCTCTCACTATAGAGAGTGTAGTGTGTTGATTGTAATGGATTTTTTACTTTCAGTCCATTTGGAATGATGTCCATTTGTTTGCACTTGGAGAGGAAGATGATGTCTGTTTGTATCTGTGCGAGTTTTTTTATGAGGTTGGTAGATTTCCATTTCATGTGGCTAAATACAGTGCCTTGCATGGTGACAAGTTCCAGAGGGGTAGCCGTGTTAGTTTGTATACAGCAAAAAACCGAAGGTCCTGTGGCACCTTAAAGACTAACATTTCTTTGGGCATGAGGTTTAGTGGGCTCCAACCCACTTTGTCAGATGTTGGGAGCACCAATTCTCAGTTTTGATTCTGAATCAGCTTTTAGATCAGACACAATAGGTCAGATAAACCTACACACCTTCCATAACAAATTTTTATCACCCATCCAGGACTGCAGTTTACCTAAGACATTATGTCCTCCTCAATAATATCCTGCCAAAAAGCTTTCAAATATAAAACTGCATAGTGTGAAAAATATTCTCCCCATGCTTCTATGGTTCCTTTCATTTTATACAAAATAATACATGCACTATAGTATTGGATATGCTGAAAGCCATGCCAAAAGAAATTCCTCTGATCTCATGGCTTTATCAAGGGGTTCTTGTAAATTAAAGGCAGTGATCTTATGTAGGATAAACCAACCAATGTAAAAGAAGTTGAACCCCAACACCCTAGTGTTGCCCCCACCGAGCTGTTGACTAGCTGTTAGCAATCTTAGTATTCTTAACAATAGATGTCTCACAAAGGCTCACAGAATGGACACTTTTAATAGAAAAAGATAAGGCATTTTCACGGAACAAGTGAGGAGAGGGGAAGATGCATCTGATGGCAAGAGAAATGCAATAAGAAAACTGGAATTTGGTTTAACACTCATTTAAATCAGAAGGGAGATCAAACAAAATAATCTCCCTGACTGGATAGATCAGTGTAATATATAATATTAAAATCAAATAAAAATTTGAATTATGGGTCTATAATTCCATTGAGAAGTAAATGTACCATGCACACTGGATTCACTTGTGTTTTATGATACTATCCAAACCTTTTGTTGGGATTATAGCACTGTTTTTCTGAGAAGTGTGTTATTTATGATATCTATCACATTGTCTTTTTGCTGAACAAGTTCTAATATTTAGGGTTGAGTTTTTGTGTTTTGGGAAAAGTTTAAGAAAAGTTGTTCTACAATATGGTTTTATTCTAGTGGAAAAAGAAGCGCTGCTATAAAAAGCTTTGTGCACAAGAAATGTAATTATCCAGATAGTTTCTTGGACATTGCTCTTCAATATAAATGCTAAGTGATTCAATATGCATAAATTTTAGGGATCCCAATTATATCCATGACACAATTTGAAAAAGATTTTAAAAATAATTTTAATAATGTTAAGCATTGAATTTTATACATAGTTTTCATAATGCACAATAATAAATAATAAAACATTCTAGTTTTTTAATATAATGAGACTACAACAGGTTTTCATACATAAATATGTTAAAAGAACTTGTTATACAAAATTAATGCAAAACATATGAGACTGGCAATTCAGTATCTGAGTAAGAACTCAGCTCTTATGTTCTCCTCATGGGAGGCTTAGGGGAGATGCAGGAGAGGAGCAAAGAAAGGACAGAGAAAAAATATCCAGTAGGAAAAAAATGATAAATGTAGAAGGGGGCCTGTAGTAAAAAACATACAACATGACTGAATAAAAAAAGAGCAAAGAAAGATTCTAATCAGATAGATTCACTGCAGCTGGCATAGAGACTAGTGAGCAACCTGTCCTTACCAAGTCTACTAAAGGGGTTCAAGGAATATTCTCCTCACCTCTTGACCACTGTGGCCTACACCATGTAAAATGAGGGTGATAGCAGTTGGTAAGTAGATGTGACCAAGGGATGCAATGAGTCTATTCTTAATACAAATACATTTTTGAAAATATTGATTCACCACTGGAAACAAAACATGAGTTTAAAGTGAGGCTAAGATATTTAAAAGGGACCATGGAAAAACAGGTGAGATTTATGGATGAAAAAGCACAAGGGCCAAGATTTTCAGAAATGAACATTTCAAGTTACATTACCAAATCCATATTTATGCTTCTAAACAAGTGGCCTGGCTTTGAAAACTGCTGAGTACGCCACAACGCCACTGAAGTTCATGAAGTTCCGTGATTGCTTAGCACTTTTGAAGATTTGGGCAATTATTTAGATGCCTAAATATGAACTTGGGACCCTTACTGTAGACTACTGCTACTGGTTTTGAAAACTTAGCCTCTCTCTGTAAATGGTGAGTATTATTAACATACTCAAAGAACCCTGCTGAGCATTTTGGAGTCATGTCTTCTGGCTCTGGGCTGGTCTACACTACAGGACTAAGTTGGCAGGAGATACGCAATCTGCATGCGGAAGAATGCGCATCTCCCATCAACTTAGTTACTTTGCCTTACCTCCGGGTCTTCACTCGTCTGAGTCAACTTGAAAGGCTCTCCCTTTGATGCAGTGTTACTTCACTTGGAGGGGTGGAGTTACTGCGTTGGTGGGAGAGAGCTACCAGGATCAATTGAGTGGGTCAACACTGGCTGCTCAAATGATCCCACTGCGTAGATCTGTGACAAGGCCTTAGTGATAAAAATATATTTCTACTATTTCTTACTACTTTTAATACAACAAAACCACCTTCCTTAAGGGAGAGAGAGAGAGCTGTATTCTTTTCCTGACTGATATGTCATCAAAAGAATCATTGATGTTTCAACTTCAGAATTTTATTATTGTTGATGGTGTATGAGCCAAAAAGAAGAAAACTTGACTTGTAGATCTCAGGTTACGTTTTTGCAAACATACAAACCACCGAGAAATAGTAGAAATAATGGAAACTCAAAATGGTGTTTTTACAATCACTAGAGTCAGGTCACAAAAGCACTTCAAATGACAGGGAAATAAAAACTAATGTTCAGAAGCCTCTCCCTGGACCCCATCTTCCCAATACTGTGAAGAGTTCACAAAGTTTCTGCATACAAGAATTTCACCTATCCTGATTGCTATGCATTGCAAGTGGGCATCTCTCTATATGTACAAACAATCAAATATTCTACTGTGAAGGTGTAATAGCAAAATTTTAATCCTTTAAACTTTTTCTAATCATCTTTTCTAAGTTTGGTAGCTGATTTACTCCTCCCTGAAGACATCAAGCATGGAACATTTCAGCCCTAAAGGTGAGTTTTTGGAAAACTATGAATGTATAGAAAGAGGGATTTTAACAGACACTGTTTTGTAATCTTTAGCAAGTACTATCAGTCAGCTACCCACTATAATATTGGAATAGATCCCAGTAGCTGGTAAAATTACAGAAGGGAATTAACTGATCCTTCCACTGCCTGCTAAAGTCAGAGATCCCTAAGAGCTAGGAGAAATTGGCGGGTAGTTTTTTTCATCCCTCAAACTTTTCCATCTAAATGAGAGTGCTCAACCAAATTGGAACAACTTCCTTTGAAAAACAAATGAAAATGGGTTCTCTTGGCCTGGTTTGACATACCTGACCATATGATGTAGACTTATCCAATGAGAGACAAAGAAAAAAAATCTCATACGACCTATCACCACAAATTACATCTTAACTCAAAATACAACATAAACAGCTGATTTTAAAAAGCACCTAGATAGCTCTGAAAAAATATGGTCACTATATATTACATTTTTATATTAATAAGTTCTCTGACATTTAATAGATTATTGCTTCTTTTATCATGACAACTCTCCTAGCATGCTGTCTCTTTTCAACCTCAACCAATGGCTATAGAATAATTTAGAGTAGAAGCCTAAAAAAGGATCTCTCCATGGAACCTTCTCCATTAAAAATCATAAAACCTAGGAAGTTCTGGAGGTGACTTTCCACAACTAGAACAAACCACTGTGAACAGAGCACTTGATGGAACATTTAATAATAATCATTGGAGAAATTCCTGGTGAAGCCAGGAAAAATAAAGCACAATGCAACATGGCATCAAGAGGGAAAAGCAAGAGTGAGAATGCTTTTGAGGGTTCTTAGTCCGGTCATATACTCTCCCTACAGAACGGTCTTCATCGGTAGGCTTAGATTGTACCATTAACATTCAGGCCCCAGAAGGACAGTGTGAAAAAGCACCTCAGAATATGTACCAGGAAGCACTGCTGGAGAACCACTAGTGTAGTAAACTTATCATAAATTATCCTTTTTCTTTCAAGAGGGGTCTTCTTCCCAACCTCACTCAAAATCCTAGCCCAGGTTTTTGTTTTTTTTAAAAAAAAATTGTCATAATTTCTCTGTCAAACCCTATTTCAATTGTTGTTTTATTAATTTTTTTCCTTTTTTTTTAATACCAAAAAGTGCTTTTTACTATACTGCAGCATAAATCAAAGGTCCCATAGATCTCCCAAGGTGACAAAGCAAACAAGGAGTCATGTGGCACCTTTAAAGACCAACAAACTCATTTATCTCATGAGCTTTCGTGGGAGAAAAATCCCACATCATCAGATGCTTTGAAGATGGAGAATTTACAGAATAGAAGGAAATTAAAGTAACAAGGAAATTAAGGTAACAAAGGGGGCACTTCATTTCAAATCAACATTACCCAATAGATGAGCTCTTTCTTCTTCATGCAGGTGTTCCTGTGAATTTGATTATTAGAAAAATTCAGTCTGAGAAGAAGCCTTGTAAAAAAAACCCACACTTTTGACTTATTGACAGCATGATTCCATTGTATTATTTAATGAGAAAAGCAGTTTCCTGGTTCCTTTTGTTACAGGTGGGCTCACTGCTCCTACATGGAACAATTTTTTGTAGGGAGAGTTTTTCCACCTGAGTCATGCTGAAGGGAATCTTTTAATAAATAACCCAGTACATTTAACATTCTCTTTCCCCCACAGCCTCCACTGAATTATTTGATCACTGACTAATAATCTCCAAAGTTACGGGTTGTCAAATCTCTAACTGTGCACCGCATATCTCAAAAAATCTGCTCCTGCATAGCTCAGGTCTGAGTGATCAGCAGGGCAGTTTTTTTCGGGACATATGCTGCCAAATGAACCTTGCACAATGGCCTAGAATCAGACTGTATTTTATCTTTTGTGGGTTAATTTTTTCAAATAAACATTTTCTTCAGTTTTCAAAGTTGACTGCAGGAAGAGAGAAAGAGGTTATGGTACAGGGGCCACAGGACTAAGAGACAGTGACTAATTGTGATTCTGCCACTGACTCCCTCTGAATAATTTGATAACTCCATGCTTTGCCTTAGATTCCACCTTCTTAAATATGCATGCTAACATCTAGTTGCCTACCTCATCAGGTGTTTGGTGGAATTAAATATAAAAGGTCCAAATTCGTTATATCTATTATGTTGAAGTGAAAGAATATTATTAATATGTGTGATGAGTGTATTGTTATTTTCCTTTCAAATTTGCTATTGTGTGAAATCTTTGGGGTAAAGGGTACATAAAAATATAAGACTGTCCATACTAGGTCAGACCAGTGGTCCCTCTACCCCAACATCCTGTCTTCAGACAGCAAAAACAACACGAGTCCTATGGCATCTTAGGGTGCATCTACACTGGCAAGTTAGGTCAATTTAAGGAGGCTTAAGTTGACCTAAACAAAGCCACGTCCACACTGGGCTTTTATTAAGTCAACTTAAGCATTTCATTAAGTCGACTTAAGGAAAGCTTAAGTCGACCTAATAACACCTGGTTTTAGGTTAATTTAAGCCTTAAATCAACTCCTTAAGTCAACTAAAAGCCAGTGTGGACGGGGATTAGCACCTAAATCGACCTTATTAAGTCGACTTAATAAGATTGACAAGGGGCTATGTCTACACTAGAACAGTTAAGTCGACCTTGTTAAGTCAACTTAATAAGGTCAACTTTAAGTACTTAAAGTCGACCTTATTAAGTCGACTTAACAAAGTCAACTTAACTGTTCTAGTGTAGACATAGCCTTAGAGACTAAGAAATTTCTTTGGGCATAAGCTTTCATGGGCTCCAACCTACTTTGTCAGATGGGTTGGAGCCCATGAAAGCTTATGCCTGAAGAAATGTGTTGGTCTCTAAGGCTAAGTCGACTTTGCTAAGTTGACTTAACAAAGTCGACTTTGTTAAGTCAACTTAGCGCATCTATACTATAAAATTAGGTCGACTTAAGCATCAAGTGGAGACACTCTAGGCTGATTTTGCAAGGTCAACTTTAAGTTGACTGGCAGGGGTTAGGGGGACCTAGGAGTGGTGCATGATGGGACGTGTGGCATGTGGCAGCCAGGAAGTGCCCCCTCCTCCCCCAGCCAATCCCATAAAAGAGGAAGTGAGCTCGGCACCTTCCCCATTGTGCTGAGGCCCCACTTTGCCAGCGAGGCCTGCTGAGGGCTAGGCCTGCTCCCAGGCCCCATCAGCTCCACCACCCTCCCATGCCTGCCCCCTCACCCCCTCATACCTATCTCCCCCTGACCCCAAACCAATAAAAAAAATCAAGAAAACATACATTGGGGTACAGAGTGTTTATTTAGGGAGGGTTGGGCGGCTTGGGGGGAGTGAAGATGGTCAAGGGAGGGAGGGGGTTTGGGGGGAATGAAGACAGTCAAGGGAGGGAGGGGGAGAGGGAGGGGGTTTGGGAGGTTTGGGTGGGGTGAAGCGGGTCGGGGGGAGAGTGGGAGGTCTGGGGAAGGGGTCGGAGTCAGTGGCCTTCAGGAGGTGGGTCCCTGGCCTGCTGGCATCTGCTTTGGGTCCTGGGATGCCGCTGAGGAGAGCCACTTCTGGGGCACAGGACGGGGTCCTGGGGGAAAAGGCGCTCCTCCAGCCGCTCCATGGCCTGCGTCTGCCACTCGAGGAGGGTGAGCATCCGCTCGAGCAGCCGCTGATTGACCCTCTGGTGGCCCTCATCTTGGTCCTGCCGTGCTGCCAGGCATGCCTCGGGCCTTTCGCTCATGCAGACAGGTCCTCCAGGATCTCATCCCGTGAGCGCTGCCTCCTCCTCCGAGTCTGGATTGGGCCTGCTGGGGCACCGGGAGTGGCAGGTGTCAAGGACATGGGAGCTGCTGGGAAGAAGTAAAGAAGAGGGTCCCTCCCATTAGCTCATATGGTCAGCAGCCTGAGAGCAGTTGCTCTCCCCTGAGCATCCCCCAGCTTCCCAGTCCCTGTCCTTTGGCATAGGGACCCCTTGGTACACAACAGTATGCTGTGCTTCCTAGGTCAGGTGCAGTGCCCACAGAGGTGGGCTGCAGGCAGCCCTGCCTCGGGGGGTCTCTCCTGGGGCCAAATGCTAGTGGTGTCAGGTGCATGTTATGTGGCCTTGGTTCTCCTGTCCACGGCCCCCCACCCCATCTCCAGACACACCACTGCACCACTCGCCTCGGGGTTCCCCCTCGCCCCCCCTCCACATAGCCCCCAGCCCCTCTGCCTCTGTGGGAGTGCCTTCCCCACTCCCACCCTGCCTGTTCCTGGGCCATGTCCCCCTGCAGTCCCTGTCCCACAGGCATGCCTGGCCCTGGCCACAGTGGGGAGAGAGAGAGGGGGGAGCACTCACCAGCAGGTGCAGCAGGTGTCTGCGGTGCTGGCCCCTCGCCTGTGTCTTCCTTGGAGGGGGGGAACTTGCTTCTCTCCCTCCTGCTGGGAGGCTTGGTCGGGCTCCAGGGCAGGGATGAGCTCCAGACTGGCAGCTGGGTCCAGGGGTGGCGAGGTGCCCTCTGGCTCCTGAGGCTGGCTGGTCTCCCCTTTCTCCAGCACCACAGTCTCATCCACTGAGCCCTCCTCCTGGACATCATCGGGGGAGGGAGGCTCAGCAGAGTTAACTGTGTGCGCAGGGAAGCTGCCACTCTCCTTCCCCAGGAAGCAGTGCAGCTCTGGGGAATAGCGGCAGGTGGGGGGGGGGGGTGGCACCGCCATCCTGAGGCTCACCTCCTGGGCTGTCTGATAGCCCTGCCTCAGGTCCTTTATTTTCACCCAGACCTGCTGGGTTGCCCAGGTATAGCCCTTGGCAGCCAGGGCCTGGGAAATTGAGGCATAAACCTCCCTGTTTTGCAGGCTGCCCTGCAGCCATTGGGCCACTGCCTCATCCCCCCCAAATGGCTATCAGAGCCAAGATTTCCTGGTGGCTCCATGAAGGGGCCCGCCTGCGGCGCTGGCTGTCCTGCTCAGCCATTCTCGCAGAGGCAGGCCTGGCCAGGTCTGAACTTCGGGGGGGGGGGCAGGGATGTGTCCTGCCCTGCGATTGGCCAGGGCAGGCTTCCTGTGCCAGGAAGAGGAGAACGGAGCTCTGGAAGCTATTTAAGTCAATTTAGGTCTAATCTGCCTCTTTACTGGCTTAAGTCAATTTAATAAAGTCAATTTAGCCAATAAGTCGACTTTAAACTAGGTTTTATAAAGTCGATTTAAAATTTCCTTAAGTCGACTTAAGCAGCAGCAGTAGTGTATTCCTACTGCTATATTCTTATTATTCAATCACAGAATTACTATCAACAGAGATTCTTTTGTAAAAAATACTATTGTCTTCACAAGAGATACTTCCGTAGGCTTTGTAATTACAGTTTTGCTACTCTTCACCCTGATGGCAGTAATTCTAGCTTCTAGCCATATGAAGAGAGAGGCAAACTGGATAAATGTGTGCTTAACAAAAACAGACAACACAAGAATAAAGAGAAAGCCAGGCAGTGCAGAGGAACCAGACACCTTCTTCTCGAAAGAGCAAAAGGAGTTGTTGTACCTTGTAATTTATATTGTTATTTTTGATTCTGTATAGATGCCAGCTGGAAAATATTCTATTTGAAAACAAATGTCTTTATGGATGTAATAATCTCTTTGAATAAGCTCTTTTGGGGAGAAGATGAATTCTCAAATATTAACAGTTGTCTTCATTCTTATGAGACTGTTTCCTTCAGGGAGATTAAATGAGTGGCAGACTATCATGACTGAGTTATTAATGTGCATGCTATGTACTTTTTTTTTTTTAATAAGAAGAGTAAAGGTGGTCCCAAAACCAGAACCCCAAATCTGGATGGCACTGGAACACAGGATATGTAAGGAGTTTGGAACCAAGTTCTGCTTTAGATTTCAGGTTTGACTCCTATGAATGGGCTGAACCAAAATATTGGTTCTGAACAACCACAAATTTAGGAGTTTTAAAACACAGATCCAAATTCTATATGTTAGGCCCAAATCTTCTTGAATCACAGTAATTTCAATATGTTAATGAAAAACCCTGATGACAAGTAATTGAATAGATAGGTTACTTTTGCCATTGCTGTGTCTCTGTCTGTGAAGCTACTCCTTTCTCAGCACAGCCAACAGAGAATTCAAGGTAAACACACATTATTATCTTGAGCAAGATGCCAGATTAGAGAAAATAATTAGTATCAGCCAAAAACCAGACTATGTACAGATCCAATACATCAGCAGAACTGCCTCCAGCCGTGTGTGAATTATTTTAGATTAAAGCAGATATGTATTCCAGATGGAAAAAAAACCCAAAAGAATTGTTTTAGGCTTTGAGCCCCCGTAGAGAATCAATACCTGTTCCAGACTGGGAGGTGAGAGAAACAAGAAGTCATATTTATTTAATTCATAGAGGAGAGTAAATTAGGGCTGAACTTCTAAATGCTACCATAACTTGTTAATAAAGTACTGTAGCTAGAAAAAGGCTGGATTTTACAATCAGGAAGTCAGTTAATACACAGAAATAATATAGTTATTCTTCCTGATTCTCTTTCAGCCCAGTTAAAAGCTATGAAAAGGCCTGAATGCAGAGAAACAGATTGGGTTTGGTTGCACAAAGAGGTGGAGTGGCTGGGAAGCCATGAGGGGAGTCTCTATAGCCCTTGTATGGCAACTGCTCTTGAGACAGTGGATGGCTGCAACTCTGCCAACAGTTAGGGCTAATCTGATGTACAGTAGTCAGTAAATCTTACAGTACTCCTGAGGTTGCAGTAGCAACTGCAGTTGAATGTCATAAATGCTTAGAACCCTTCCCTTTGTTGAGAAATTTTGCACAGCTTATGTGCATTGGCTAAGATTAGTTTTCATTGCTCCAAGGTCAAGTGATCATTTCTTAAATCAACATCCCCACATATGTATTGAACAGATATAAGGGATATATCAAGGTACATATTATTTGGTGCTGTTGAAGACCTTACTCTTTGCAGTTTTCCTCTGCATGCCCTTGGATATCTGTGTTTGTTTGGCATGGTTTCTTTGTGGAGTTGGTTCATTCATTTCAAAAGAATTGACACAAATACAGGAGAGTTTATAGGAATAAGACAATGTTATTTGGCACTTATTCACAGCTATCACAATATAATCATCAGCATTCACTACCATTCCTAGATCTATAGCCAACCTTCCCAGAACAAGTCTAAATGACTCTATCAATTTCTTCCAAGTTATTTATAACATAAGCATCCAGCTCCATTTATTGTATTATGCTTTTTCCTATCACACTTAACCTAATCCATAATAAAAAAAAACAGCCTGGAGCTACACAAGTTTACCTCAACTGAAGAAATGGCATTCAGTCTCCTGATCAGTACTTATAGTTTTTATTATGATCTGTAAATTTGACTATTCAGGTTTGATCAGAAATTCTCAGACTGGATGGTGATTGTGTTAACTAAGTTAAAGTAGAATGCAATAAATTCTTCCTTTTATGTCTCTCTGCAGTCCCTTCCGTTAATATTAAAAGGAGTTGTACTTGGAATAATAAAACAATAACAGTACAACATTTATACTGTGCTTTTGGTTTGGAGATCTTAAAACAATTTATAGAAGTTGGCTTTATTATTCAGTACTGAGGCACAGAGGAGGTAACAGAATGAGCTACAAACTGAAGCATAGAGGTTAACTGAGTTGCCTACATCACAGTTAGAGACAGTGGTGGAGTCAGGGCTAGAACCTAAGTCTCCTGTCTCATAGTCTGGTGACACATACAGAGAGGCCTGGGCTGGCACACTATTAATTACTGCCACGTTAGGAACCTATGCAGCTTATTAATTATGGAATATTCCAGTACCGATATTACATCCAGGAAGACCCCTTTGTTCTGATGAACCCAGCACCTGTTTTTTTGAAACTGGAGTTTTGGGACATGATAAGAAACAAATCCACATTTAAATTTCCAAGCTAATACTTTTTTTTTTTTAAGAATTTGCCACAAGTTGGGTAAATTCTGTAAATGCAATACAATTTAAAAAAAAAAAATCAATGAAATTATTCAGAAATGTGTGACCAATCTCCTGAAGAGAAATTCTCTCCTAAAAAGGAAGGGAGGGAAATGTCCTGTAAGTGTTGATAAACCTGGCCCTTATCTGTTGATTGGTATTGATGTTACTCCCGTAGCTGTTCTGAGTTAAAGTTTTGGTTGGGACACTACCTCATCTTGACTGCAAAGTTTGCAAATGCACATTAATAACATGCATATTTAACATGCCTCTCAGTGGTAAACAGTGAAGTTCCCTATTTCTGCTTTAGTTCCCACATTTGAAATATGCATGTGGGCATGGTATAGTATGGGGCAATTCCGTCTCTTTCTTTATTTTCATTGACAACACCATTATACTATTTGTATCCCATGCCAGGCACTTCAAGGTCAAATTTCATCCTCTACATAATTTCTAACCCCATCCTGCTATAGAAAAGGCTGCAGCTAACCTGACCAGGTCAGTCTGCTTGAATCAATTGACTGGCCTGTTCTCCCCTTTCATAGCAAAATTTAGAGTGCTTCTTTCCTCAATGGCCTTTACAGCTCTGCCTCTGCTTTCAGTTTCTCCTGCTCCTGCCCCTTGCTGCCTGAATGTCCCTCAAATCAACTCCCTACACATGCATTCTCCCGCTCTTGTCCTTGTGCTCAGAATACCCACCCATATGAACGAAACAGACTCCCCCACTTGCACTGAAGCTTTCAGTGAGAATTCCAAATCAATCATCAGAACAATTATATTAAAATAATTAACTGTATCACAATGAGATTATGTCCTCAATCTGTGTCCATTTGTGATTAGACTGAATTAAATCATGGACCCTTTAAAGGCAGGGACTAAGCTTTCTTCTGTGTCTGAATATTACCAGCCACACTGTCTGTGCTAAAACAATAAAGATGGTCATCTGATTTTCAGAGATGACAGGATTTAGGAAGTCTCAGCATCACTTTCAGTTTTCTGTCTCCACTCACAGCTTTCAGCCAATATATTCTGAATCATGAGCAGGACTCCCACAGGTTACTGAATTTCCACTTTTATCTTCCCAATTTTTGAGGGCAAAGTAATTGTATGACTTTTGAAAGATGGATCTCTGTCTCTATGCTTTCTGGTTTTCACTGAAGAGTCATAGTCTTGACCACTGATGAAAGCAAGGGGAAAATGTTTTTATCTAGCAAAAGAAGTGAAAGAGAATAATAACATTTCTCTAACTTTTTTCTTCTCTTTCCCATCTATCTCTTTTCTTTTGCCTTCTATGTACAAAAGTCTGGCCTAACCAGGCAAGAATGTATATTTTGTAACACTGCAGTAAGCCTGAGTCCATAACGAGGCAATTAAAAGCAATGCCCTAAGCTGCCTGAAGTTGGTACAACTCTGCAGGATTTGGAGTTGCTCATAATCCCAGTTTTCTGCCTGCGTTTTCCAACAACGAGATTACAAGTGAAAATCCACACTAAAGACTGAATATTCTGTCTTTGTTCTTTTCTTTCCTCTTTTACTTTCTAAGAAATTGGATTGAATTTTAACAGCTACAGGTCAGCCTAACTTTTCATCTTTTTCCCCAAAAGGGACAATTATTGTCACGTAAAACACTGTTAATCCAGGGTCTTTTTCCTTTTAAAAACTCGTTCCAGCTAAGGAAAAAAATATGTCATTAAACTTAAAGATTTACTTAATACTTTACATTTCAAACGCTTTAACTGTTTTTCTTTCTTTTTCAATGTCTTTAATGCAGGATTTAAAAGACTGTTAATAGTGTGGTTACCATTGTATTAAGCAAACTGAGGTCTCTGTCTACCAAATCATAAACCGTGTTTAACACGGTTTAATACTGGACAATAACTTGGTCTTGTTTCACCTTTCACTCTGTCAACCCAAATATTACAACTAAATTAATACAGCAAGACTTTGTACAAAATAGAGCGGGCTGAGAAAGTTTTCCTGAAACAGTTTTCATAGAAAATACAGTTTAATATGAAACATTTCAGTTTTAAACAAAAATGTTTCATTTGACAAGATAAAAACATTTCATTTTGATGTTATTGTTTTCATTACTTTTGTTTTGGCTATCCTATTAAAACTATTTTAATATATTTTATATAGTTTTGATATTACTGAAATGAAACAATTCAATACTGTCAAAATGAAATATTTTGATGGTCCTGAATGAAATATTTCAGAATGTGTCTTTTGTGGGAAATTTTATTTTTGTTTTGATTGAGAATTTTTTTTACCAAAAATATCAGAATTCCTTACAGACTGGTAGCTCCATTTTCAGTCCTGCTCTAGAATCAAGAAGCTAATTGATGATATAATCTAAATAAATACTACATGCTTTCCTCTATATAGTGCCAACAGTGAATTATAAGGTGTACCTTACTCTTTAATTTCACGTACAATGCAGTTAAAGCAGGTTGAATTATTAGTTAAAAGAATGTATCTGATTACATTAGTCCTTTATCCAGAAATAAAGGTTGTGTGGTGCTATAACTGTTTGCTATTCACACGTATATCATGTTACCTACATTATATGATATAGTTTCTTTTCTCTGTCTGAATCTAAGATTTCTAAAGACTTTTTTCATTTTCCAAATAAGAACATTTATAACTTTTCAGTGACGCTATTGTGAAAATAATAAAAAGGCTCTTAAAGATAGCCAAGGAAGAACAGCTAGTCAAATACTCTTGTGAACATTTACATATGCTATTATTCAAAGTATTTTTGCTTTCCTCTTATATCCTTGTGAATAAAAATGCATCCAGTCAAAACTCCAGACATAAAAGGTTTCATGACAACAAGTGAAGTGAATTCGTGATTTCTGGTCTCTCTAATGTTTGTAACTTTTGCGTTCTATAAATGCAACTAGAAATGTGTTTTTCCATTCTCACCACATTATCTTCCATTAAAACACAGTCATAAGTGATCTGATTACTGAAAAAGAAGGGACGCAGCTTGGCTTTGCCACAAACATGCTTTCACAATTAAAACCTAGTTTAAACTGTTAAGGGCACATATGAGTACCCCATAAGATGGCCGCCACCTCCCTCATTGTGCAAAACCACGAGATGTTGTTTACTGGAAACTTTCCCCTGGTTCATGTGTGTAACTCACTGCTGGCAGGCTCATGACTATCCACGGGTTTATTTGGATCCCTGATTCGCCCTTTCCCAGCTTTCAAAGGGGTGGGTTAACCCTCTTGCCCGTGTATAGGCATGTGAAGGGCATGTACGTGCCAAAACCCGCGTATGGATGCACTGCCCTCCCCAAGGCGTAGGGGGCGCTGACCCGGAACCTAGAAGGCTTGTGGAAATTTCTTTGCCCAAATAAGGACAAGGGGGACAGGGCAGTTTTTCGCCCTCCTTCTTACTGTAGTAAAATCTGGCCAATCACCGGCCTCTGCAGAGAGTGGCCTAGGCAATAAAAGACCTTACCCCATGGAGCGAGGGGTTCTCTCTCCGCTTGTCAACTGCCAGGCTTGATCACCCTGCCAGTAGGAGGAGCAACCTTTGTGCCGGCCCGAGTCGTTTACCACCCTCGTCCGAGACATCATGCTGTTGCTGGTCACCTGCTTGATGGTCGTGGTACGTACGTGAACCCGAGTTATCCCCCTCATTTATTTCTCACAGTTATCTCCCTTCCCTTGTACCATGTACATGTTTAGATATGAATAATGCCTCTAATTATGCCTCAGTTTTAACCCAAGGTATCACCTTTGGAGTAGCTTTGGGAATTATTGTCACTCTTATTGTCTTATGTATTGGATTTTGTCTCTTTATATTTTGTCTCCGTGCTATTAAGAGGATTCAAGAAGAGGGGTTATTTTGAAGGTTTTACTTCTATGCAAGTTACTGTGTGTTCAAACTGTTAGGTAATCATCTGTGGTTTCCGGATAAGGAGATCAATAAAGTTTACTTTTCATCATCATTTTAAGATTTTAGAAGTCTTCCTTCTCTCATCCTTTACCTACTGCTGACATAAACAAGGGTAATTCTCTAACCATAACTGCTCACTTACTCCCTAAATTTGTAGGGTCTAGGATCCATGAAAGGGACACAGCTATATTATGCTTCAAAGCATCTGATGAAGTGGGATTTTCTCCCATGAAAGCTCATGCGATAAATAAATCTATTAGTCTTTAAAAGTGCCACAGGACTCTGTTTGTTTCTCTGCAATAGACTAACACGGCTACCCCTTTGGAACTTAGCTATATTACAGAGTCTACAATAGGGGCCATCATTCTTCAACCTTTCCTATAAGACCACGTTTATCCTTTTCACAAAAGAACTGCACTGCCTGCCCCAACTCTTCAGAATTCAGTTCAAGCTTCATGTGTTCACCTCTGAACCACTCCACAACTCCTCTGTCGCCAAGACTTCATTACCCATGCCCTACATGAAATTTTCTCCTAATTGTGCCTTTTGCATATTTCATAGAATCATAGAATAATAGGGTTGGAAGGGACCTCACGAGGTCATCTAGTCCAACCCCCTGCTAAAAAGCAGGACCACTCCCCCTAAATTATCCCAGCCAGGGTTTTGTCTAACCGAGCCTTAAAAATCTCCAAAGATGAAGATTCTACCACCTCCCTAGATAGCCCATTCCAATGCTTCACCACCCTCCTAGTGAGAAAGTTTTTCCTAATATCCAACCTTGACCTCCCCAGCTGTAATTTGAAACCATTGGTTTCATCCACTTCATCCATTTCATCCACTTCATTTCACGCTTACAGTTGCTTAGCACTCTGGGCCTAATCCAGCAAACCTCTGAAGTCACTGAGTCAAACATATGCTTAAACTTTAAGCATATGCTTAAGTACTTTGCTGGATCAGGACCAAAAAGGTCAGAATCCTGCAGAATCAAGCTGCACATCTGCATCTTGCACTGAAACCAGTGGAAGTTTTGCATGTGTGAGAACTGCACAATTAGGCTCTAGCTATGGAAGTTGTAGCACTGCCATTTTGAAATATTAAAATGACTGTTTAAAATTTTATTATCCATTAACGGACACCAACTTTCTTACATAACACCGTAACAAAGAGATTGGCTCTTTCCCCTAAACCCAAAGGGGAAATTATGACAACTTTTATCATACTAATTCATGTCAGTTGTGTACTTGTTTAAACTGATAATATTTCTGAGGCCAAGTCAGTGTTCTTGAGAAATGATAAAAGTTTATCCTAAATAAATTACTAAAATCAAAACTTCTGTTGAAGGATTCCAGTATTGCTTTTGATGTTCTATAATGCCTTAGATTGAATTATAAAGAAACCTAGCTCTGTCAGTATTTTTGTTATTAAGACTCTTTCTGAAAAGCTAGTTAGTTCACATTGGACCAGCGCCCAACATCTCAGCCCAAATTTAAAGATGTTCATTTTCTTTCTTCTTCTTCTTCCTCAAACAAAATTTGCTTGAAGTCAGTTTAAAACTACTGTAGGTTTTTTTTTTTAATTTAAATTATTTGGGATTAAACAGTTTCTTCCTAAAAGAGAAACAAAAATATTAAAATAACTGTTTTCTAATTTTCTATTTTAATTTATATGTTCACTATTTAGTCCCTGTTGATTCCTCAGCTATGGCTAATGCAGATATTCCCATCACTGTTACTTCATAAATTCACTCTCCAGTCTCAGAACCTAACTCCATGCTGTTGTGATGGCTGCCTTTAGATCAGCACATTGGGGGGCCTGCAAAGCTAAACGTGTGAACTGGTACAGCTTGAGCTAAAGAAAAAAGACAGCCTAACTTTCCCATAAGAGACTCATATTCTCTGTGGATGGGGCAGAGAGAGGGACATGTTTTGTTATTAGAGGACAAAACCCATAGATTACGATTCTCTTCATTTGCATATGCCCTCTCTTCACACAGGTAAATCCTGCTCACCTTACTCACATGAGTAGTTCCACTGAAATGGATGGGTTTCCTTGGGTGGACAAGGTAAAGGATAATCATATTGACATTGTAGTAGTTCCAGAACTGGAAGTGAGAGATCATATAACATAACTACCCACTTCCTCCACAAACCTTCATCCAATACTCAACCATAGTCTGAAATGAACCTCTTCAGAGGTCTAAAAATAGTTAATTCATCTCTCTCTCTGTAAGGCCTTGTACACACTACAATGTTATCACTGCCATCGGGAACCAGGAACCTTGCTGGCTTGAGCTCTGCTGCCACTGGAGACCCGGGAACCCAGCAGCTGCTACGTGGCATGACGTGGCATGACGGGATAGGTGCCCACCATGCACTTCTCCTTGTAACGAAAATTCAAAGGAGCAGCTGCTTAAGTCGACTTAAGGGAAGTGTAGTGTAGACACAGAGTAAATTAAGTCGATTTAAGCAAACTTAAGTCGACAATTTACAAATGTAGACGCACCCAAGGAGTGCAGTGTGGATGGGGGCAAGCATTATATTATAACACTTTCCTTGTCCCGCAACAACTTTATTGCAGGACAAGTCTCTAGTGTGTATATAGCCTAAGTGTTACTGGTCTAGATGTTTTGAGTTCCAGTTATGGAGGCAAGCTGAAGTGTCCGTTTACACAGAAAAGAGTCTGTTTTTCTAACATTTACTCCCAGGGCCTGATCCAAAGCCCATTGAAGTTAACAGAAAGAATCCTTTTGATTTCAAAGGAGTTTTGGATCATGCCCAAATTGGTTTGGATTACATTTAGGAAACCATTTCCAGAGGGGTAGCCGTGTTAGTCTGTGTACAGCAAAAACAATGAGAGTCCTGTGGTACCTTAAAAACTAACAAATTTCTTTGGGCATAAGCTTTCGTGGGCTCCAACCCACTTTGTCAGATGCATGAAGTGGAAACTACAGTTGAGAGGTGTATATACACATGCCAGAGTGAAGGAGGGCAAGTGTTAGCAAAGTCAGTTCAGGCTATACACATGATAAACTTGTCCTGCAATAAGCTATTGCGGGACAAGGAAAGCGCTATAAATATAGCGCTTTCGCGTGTACACATGTGCTGCTTCTATCGCAAAGGAGCATTCCCCCGTGTGAATGCTCCTTTGCGATAGTAGAGCAGTGTATGGTGGGCACATGTCCCACCATGCACTGCCCACAGCCATCCCCCTAGTCCAGCTGCAGGGCTTCCAGTGGCGGCGGGGGCTGCGTTGCCAGCCCCCACTGTCACCAGAAGACCCGGGGCTGAGCTAGGGGGCTGGCCCAAAACAGTTTGGTCAGCCCCCTAGTTCAGCTAGAGCAGCGAAATTGACATATTTGACAGCTCCAATGTCCCAGAGTGTCCTCGATTGGCACTCTGGGACATTTCCGGAGGCTGTCTAATGCGCAAAATGTGTACACACGAGCATTACCGCGGAACAGCAGTTCCGCGATAATGCTACCACTCTCGATTTGAGTGGTTTAACTGTTGCGCGGCAAGAGGGTGTTGCCGCACAACAGGGAAATTGATCGTGTGTACACTACTGGTTTTATTCCGTGGTAAGGAGCCTTACCACGCAATAAAATGATCATGTGTACATAGCTCAGTTAGGGTAAATGAGGCCCATTCATATCAGTTGATAAGAAGGTGAAAATGTGTGAACAGGGACAATTACTTTTTGTAATGTGTTAACCATTCCAGGTCCCTATTCAGAAACCAAAAGAATTTGCCTTCTGTATTCTGTTTACTGGCAAGGATTCACCCACAGGACACAGAGATGCTGGATGCTTTTTGGTTTGTTTTTCGAATTTTTTTCTATTGAACTGAGCTCATTCTTACTGGCTTTCTGTAAATGAGTGGATTTATTAATTTGGGTTTACATTCAGGAGTCAGTAATCAATTTTTTCTTCTGAATTAAATGGGAAGCAGACTAAGCCACATATATAAATGTCAAAACTCCATTGATTTCAATAGAAGCAGCAATAGGACATCAACAAGGTGATAGGCAATGTATATTTTCATCAAATGCATTGACTAGAGAGAGCTTCAATGCTAAAATCCTATACAATGCTCTGAGTATGTGCAGGTATCGGACTGACAAACTAACAGAAGCAAGAAGATTCTAAAGAAAGGCTTCCAGCTTCCACCTCATTCTTTTTTACTTCATTAAACTGAAATATTTAAGCATTCAATTTAATCCATTGTTCAGAGATCCCTTCAAGGAAAGTGCTTAATTATGCAAGCACAGGAGGAAATGGAAGCACTGACTCTGAATCTCTTCCATTTGGATCAGACATTTAATTAAGATCATAACAACACTGCTTTGGCTGTTCTAGAGCTCATTTAGAACTCTGTCCATGTTATTCCCATCTGATGGACCCTCCTATAATTCATATGAAGGACTGTAAGTAATGTTGTGGTGGATCCACTGTTGTTGATTGTCTAATGAAAGACAGAGCCAGGTGTGTGAAGTATCTAGTCTTATCCCCTGAAAGGAAATGCTTTACTGAATAAAACTTCAGTCTAGACAAGTTTATTGTTTTGTGCATTATGAAATGAGCTCTATTAAACATCCCCTTATGGAGCCCATTTAGTGTGACAGAAATATTGATGTATTTGCATCTCTCTAATGTGAAATACCAGATTTGTCAGATTAATTTATGTTACTGGCATGTCTTCCCAATTAAAATGAAAAACAAACAACTTGCCAAATAATATTTAAAGGGCATGATGCCCTGAATATTACTGCTTATTCTAAAGAAAAAGTGCCTGTCATATCTATGCAGAACCTTTCCTAAACTGTAATACTGTGAATAGAGACTTACTGTTCTGCAGCAAATGGCCCTGCCTCTTCTTCTCTGGTTTTGGCTTATGTTATGTTAAGAGACACTTCGTGAGCCACTTGAGTGCATTGTAAATTCTAATGTAAATAAAGAGATTAAATCAGAAAATACAGATCGAAGCGCTCCAGCAGGTCACCTCCTCCATTCTCTTGCCAATGTAGGTTTATTATATTGTTTATATCACAGTGTACAAAGGAAAAAGCTAGGTTGTAACCCACATTATGCTGGGAGCTGTACAAATTATAGTCCCTATCCCCAAGAGTTTACGTTCTAAGGCTCTGATTCTTAAAAAAACAAAGAAAAACCCCATCACCTTTTGCATGTGCTTATCTTTATGAAGTTGGACTGCTTAAATATGTAAATTAGAATGAGTCAAAAGACGGGTTCCCCCCCATATGGCAAATGTTGACTGTTAACTGAAAAATTTAAACATTTTTGAGTGAAAGGCTTTTGGATTTCAACAGAGGTAAAATTTTATATGGAAGGAAGAGAAATTTTTAGTGATATTTTTGTTTAATCAAAACAATTCTCTTTTGAAAAATAGTTTTGATCAAATTTTTTCACCGAATCAGTCCTGTGTAGAAATAATTTTTCCCTAATTCAACTTAAGAAACAGTTTAAGTCAAATTAAGGAAAGCCCTGTGTATACATGGAGTAAATTAAGTCGACTTAATTTTTAAGTGTTGACGCGCCCTATGGCTATGTCTACACTTGTTAATTTAAGTCGACTTAGCTAAGTGGACTTAACAAAGTTGACTTTAAGTTGACTTTGTTAAGTCGACTTAGCATGTCCACACTTAAAATTTAAGTCAACTTTGAGGGGACCCTACAAAGTCAACCTAGAGCATCCATACTGGATGCCTAGGTCGACTTGTAGGGGCTAGGTGGACCTGGGACTGCTTAAGTCCACTTAAGGAAAGTGTAGTGTAGACACAGAGTAAATTAAGTCGACTTAAGCAAGCTTAAGTTGACTTAATTTACAAGGGTAGACACACCCTATGAGTCTATGATTGGAACATATCCAAAAGTTATGGGAATTTATCCAAACCTCCTTAGTTTAGAAAGTTTGTGAGAGCAAGCATTTTTGCAGGATTTCAAATCTGTCCTAATTTTTGCATTCCAGGATATTTTGGTGTGTCTCCTTTTTGAGCTACATGGAACCAAAAGTGCAGAGAGAGAAGAAAATCACAAAGAAAACCTTTAATCTAGAATTTTCAAACCCTCAAGAAGAGACTATGCCTAATGCAGTCAGCATGAGTGTTTGGGTGGTAGTCATCTGAACCAGTTCAACCATACCATTATAAAAATAGATAGAAGACATTAATTTGTAGCTGGTCAAAATCAGCATAGCTCTGCTGAAATCAATGGAACTATATTAATTTATTTCATGTGAGACTCTGACCCACAGTTTCTTTCTTATCACATGTCGGGGTCCTTAACTGAGCATAACTCCCAACTTGATTGAGATTGGTAGTACCTAGTAACTCAAGTAGACCAGGCAGTTCCCTGACTAGTCCATTTTAAAGTAAACTGTCAGGTCCTTCATTGAATGAAATTTCATTGATTTATTACAGAGCAGACTGGTAAGTTGGTGTGCTTCTTTAAACAGGAGTTTTGCTCTCTTAGGGCCACAGAATTTGACCTTTTGTTAGTTATCTGAGTTACTTAGTTGCTACCACAAGCACTGTAAAAATCAAGAAGGAAAATAATTGTAGATCTGAGAAAAAAAAATGATACTCAGGGTGCAACTTCATGCAAGACCTGGCAGTTGGCAACTTGTACTCTAATTTTCCATAGGTCATGATCATTGCAAAGAGACTCAGATGCTATTGGATGAGCTTGGTAACACATTCGTGTTTATTCTCTACCAACAGCTCCTTTAAATTCTTTCCCTCTGGTGACGACTATCTGTAAAATAAAATTAAATAAATAAAATTCCACTGTGACACACAGCAACTTGTTCATGTATAACAACAGTATAAATACAAAAGTAATTCTAAGCTACGAAGCAGGTTTCTAGTTCTGTCTTGATGTGTGTACAATAGCATCATATTTAGAATACAAGATGGAACATATCAGGTATGAAGGAATTCATCAAATAATAAGCAGTCTATTTGTAAAGCTACTGTGTTCAAAAGTTGTATTTTTCTATGTCCTTCTCTTTTTGCTCCAGACCAGCCTACTACGTGTGGAAAAGACATTCCACAATCACTGAAAAGTACAAGAGAGATATTGATGAACTGGAACTTAAAGAAGCCATCACCTGACACTAGGTACCTTGCAAATTCCCACTGAAGCATGTAATCACCTTTCTATGATCAGGCGTACTGGGAAATCAGGAAAAAAGAGTTTATGATGCCAACTGTCAGCTGCTAGCATTCTGGATCCAACCAGACTTGAGCACATAGCATTATAGTGAGACTGCTCTTATGGTTCTGGTGAACAGCCTATAGAAAAAGGAAAATACACCACATTCATCCTGCTACCCTTCTCCGCAGCATTTGACACCATCAATTACCATGCACAGGCATGGAAGCCTGTGGTGCCACTCCACACCCAGGAGTAGATCTGCAGTGGTACTGAGATCCTAAGGAAGTGCACTCTACATCAGTCAATTCTGCTTTGATACAACTGTGTACTTATGGTCTTATCAATCTACCAGTGTCTGAGATCTGATGCTGCATATGCCAACTCTGATATCTTCAGCATACTGCCCTACCTTAGCAATCTGCTGACATGTACCAACACCTTCAGCTTCACTCGGATATGAGTTCTGTTGCCAACAAGAGCACTTGACCAAAATTACAGCCTCATGTAGAAATCCTCCCTATTAGAGAGGGGCCAGGAAAGGCCTAAACGTCAGCAGCCACACTGTGCTGTTCCACTGCGCTGGAGAAGCTGCTGAGGGGACAATACTGCCTCTGATGGGCCACGAAATCAGTCCCCACATTAACTCACTGTACAGGAAGGATGGGAATGAGTGCACTCATGTGGCAGTATGATCAGTGTTTCCACAAACTGTGCACGTCCCTTGCCTGTAATTCCTGCTTTGAGGGCAGGACAGGCTGTACCCACAATGAAGGTCTCATTCATGCTCTGGGTCAGGAGGAGACTATCACCATCATGGGCTCTCATTGAAAGCCTGTTTATTCAGGCTTTGCCCATGGGAGAATTTCACTCTCACTGTTAGATGTAATGAATTTTCATTCTCTCTGCACTATAGGCTGTCTACACTTACTAAAGTTAGTTCGAATTAGTTAATTCGAACTAACTAATTCGAACTAATTTTAGTTAGTTCGAATTAACTTAATTCGAACTAGCAAAATTTAGTTCGAACTAAGCAAGTACCATTCATGGCACTTGCTTAGTTCGAATTAGCGAATTGCATTGAGTTCAATGGGCCGGTTAGTTCGAACTAAGCAATTAGTTCGAATTAACATGGCTACATTGGTTAATTCGAACTAACTAGTTCGAATAGCATATTCAAATGTATTAGTTCGAATTAAGAAAGCCCTTAATTTGAACTAATGAAAGCCTAATGTAGCCAAGGCTTAAATTAGTTCGAATTAAGCTTCCTTAATTCGAACTAACTTGCCAGTGTAGACAGAGCCATACATTGTGTCTGTTTCTATATCCACACCCCCTCTATATATGTGTGTGCACGCACGGATTTAAGACAAGTTCTGTTAAACACAGTTTGGGTAAAGTTTTAGCAAGTATTTCTCTTTGATCCCCCCCTTAGGTACAGTGTTTAAATTACATGAATGTGATTCTTCTTTAGCACCTGACAGGGTTTCAAGCTACATATTTTTGTCACTTTAAATTGTGGCTGGGATTTTGCACTCAACCAGGACATTGCTGCCAGCATTCATACGTACAATAAGGGCATGCTGATCCCCCCAAATATAGTTCTTTTTGTTTTAAACAGAAAGTCTTTTAGTGCCATGAAACACAATGATCTTCTAGTGCCATGAGACTTAACACAAGCTGACTGTGTGGTAATTGCTCACCACTTCAGAAGACAACAAGGGCCAGATTTTTGATGGAACATAGTCACTTAAAGATAGGAATTAGGCACCCACGTGTTTTTGAAAATTCTACCACATGCATCTTTAGTTTCCTAAATACCTTTAAAGAAGTCAGTCTCTATGTTCTTTTCTGTTTCTCCCAAGTTTTCTCACATGATATTCTTGTCTAGTTCTGAGGCCATATTTTCAAAAGAATTTCAGTGACTAGTGGCCTTGCTTGCCTCTAATTAATAGTTCTCTGCCTTTACAGTGGTTTTGAATCCATTGATCTGAAAGAACTTGAAAAGGGCACATATGCATTTTATTCCTTATTACACTGGGGGGAAACACTGGCAAAAATGATTTCCTCTGCTGAAACTCACACAGAAGGTCAGTAACAGAGCTGAGATGCAGTTCCCCAAGCTTCTTCTGATGGGAGTAGCTTGACCATAAGCTTTTCTCCAGTTTCCCCCCAAAGCTGAAATTCAGAGAAACTCTCTTACACTTTCCATGGCTCATATCTTTCATTTCTGCCCTTCTTCTTTCTTTGCTAGACTTCTGAGTTCTTGTTTTGACTCCTTTATTTCTGGGGTGCAACTTTAACCCATCATCCTACCACCAAATGAACTTGGATATTTTACACAGCAGCACAACTTACTACTTCTGAATTAAGCTGCTCACAGACATCTTCCTTGTTTGCTTACACTTGCCTGAATTGGTTTTCTGTTATCTTATCATCAGAAGGTTTAAATAGGGTGCAGTAGCAAAGGATTAGGTTTGAAAACTCTGTTCCTAATTTGTAATTTATATAGAGAGGTCCCAGAGATCATTGTTTTTGAGACAAAATACAGTTACCCACTAAACAACAATTTATTAGTTTGTTAAGATAGAGTTGAAGAACTGATCTCAAAAGTCAAAAGGTTGCTTTTAATGCCTATTTTCTCAGCATGTGCATAGTGGGTATTAAGTTTCCTACAAAATAAAATATGCCACTATATTTTAAAAGAGATATCCTGTGTGAAACTTGATAAGAGTTGCCTGTGAGGAGGGAGGAACTGCATTTTAAAAGTCATTGAAAAACATCTTTTACTCTGTGTGTGTATTTCCTATGGCTGAGCTAGGTCTGCAGGGTTCTAGTTGTATGCACCATAGTTAACTAATCCTCTGTAGAGTTTGGCGTAGGAATTGTCAGTGAACCAATCCTTTCATATTTTGCTTGGCAGTTGCTGTTTAAACTCAAACTCACAAGGGAATGCCCATGTCTTACCCCAAATAAGGTCTCTCTCTTGCTATCTCTTAACTACTCAAATGCTTCCCAAAGAGACACACACAACAGCTAATTTCCAGCTACCCTAGGAGAAGCCGTATAGGCCTCTAATTGACACTATAGGCTCCTAAATACTGACTCAGGTGCCCAAGCATGAAAACTGGCCTCAGTCATTTTACTTACTTCAGATAGCTCTTTACTATATTAGAGTATTTAACTAAACTGCTCCATTAAAAATATGAGACTTATCTGGTGGTAGACCACAAGCCAGAAAATTTGGGTGTCCAAAGAGATCATATTCTATGCCTGGAAGCCTTATTGAATATTGAAATGAAGTGGTTTATGTATTTTGCATCATTAAGTCCTGCTGGGTAGAATAAAAAACTGCAGAGGATATTAGAGAGGATCCTTTAGTTTAAATAGTAGGGCCGTATGCTTTAGCAGCTGGAGATTATGAATGCTTCTGGACCAGCCATCTGGATGGCAATATTGTGCAATATAATGACAATTGTGAAATCCATGGGTGGCCTTGGTATTCTTATGAATTATAAACAGCTTTCCCCAAAATGATACATTAAGGGACTCATGGATGTTAGCAGAGATGTAAGCAATTTTTACAGTATTATGTTGCTCGTTGCTAATTGGTTTAATGCACTGCAAAGATCCTCGATCTGTAACTAAACATCCTCATACAGCTATGGAAGCAGCAAGTGACCATATTTTGGTGCAAGAAATGCTGTGTGGCTGCCTTGTGATTTATCCTCCAGTAGAATTTGTTTAAGATTAAGGGAGATATAATTTGCATTTAGCAGACAAAATCCAAAGCTTCTTTCTGGTTTGTTTTGGATACTAACATCATGATATAAAAGGAAAGAAAAAAAAAGATCTTCTAGACTTATGTGAAAGTGTGTGTGTATGGATGTACACACAGTCATATATAGATAAGTCCATATATAAGTGCAGGATATATTCAGTTGATTGACTAAGCAAATCCTCAGACTAAATAATATTTTTCATAATGGAGGCCATGGGACTAGTCCCCATAAATTAGGAGTCTGCTTATAGCCAGAACAATGTCAATGTCCATATTTAGGTATCTACCTAATATTCACTGTTTTCAGAGGAGCAGCTTCTCTTTACTTCAATGGGAGTTGCAGGTGCTCAACACAATTGAGAGACCAGGTGTCTTACTAAAATTCCTTAAAATGAAATTAGGTGCCTAACTTGAGCCCTGAATTAAAACAATTTTGGCTTCAACCTCTAATAAACAGCTTGAAGTAGTTTTAAAGAGTATCACCATTTATTTTACATGTATTTCTTCAAATAAAATAGAAATCAGAGTCCCCTTTAGATTTATGCCATGATGAAAACACCAGTTAAATAATCTGGTACAAATAACAATACCAACTCTGAAAGATTTCCCTCCATCAAGGCTATGTGTATTTCCATAATTAAATTCTCCACATCCTGCTATTATTAGCCAGCTACTAGGAAGTCAGGCTAGGCAGTAATCAAGCAGGCACCACATTTCCAATAGTCAGATTTTTTCACATTACTGTGAATCAATCAAAACAATCTGGTGTGAACTCCCCTAGCAGGAATACCCTTCCCAGGAGAACAGAGAGAGCTACAATTTAGTAATTTATTGAGTTTTGGCAAACTCCTCTTCCTGCCTGTTTCGGATATCATGATACAATTTTTGTGGTGAGAAATGAAAAAAGACATAGTGAATCAAGGTAATGTAGCCAATTTGTAAAATAAGTTCTTTTGGAGATTTGAAACATGTCAATATAAAATATTACAAATGATCATAGTACATGTGGCTTACTTCTACTTTCTAGATTTTTCTATGGTGTCTATATTGCATTTAAATTGTAGATCCTAGAGGAGCATGAAGAAAGAACTATTCATTGATGATTAACAGGACAAACAAAGATTTTTAATCAGCACGTGCTCTATGCATCAGTCTAATGCAGTGAATGGAGTACAAAAATTCTGCAGTGTGTTTATGGTAGCCTGCCTACCCTTGGAATTTAAGTACATTCAACTACTTGAAGGGGTGCTCCAAAGAGGAGGGAGCTAGGCTGTTCTTGGTAGTAACAGAGGACAGAACAAGGAGCAATGGTTTCAAGTTACATCTGGGAAGGTCGAGGTTTGATATTAGGAAAAACTTTCTCACTAGGAGGGTGGTGAACCATTGGAATGGGTTGCCTAGGGAGGTGGTGGAATATCTGTCTTTGGAGATTTTTAAGGCCCGGTTAGACAAAACACTGGCTGGGATGATTTAGTGGGAATGGTCCTGCTTTTAGCAGGGGGTTGGACTAGATGACCTGATGAGGTCCCTTCCAGCCCTAAGATTCTATGAATAGATTCTAAGGCCAGAAGGGACCATTATGATCTAGTCTGACCTCAGTATAACATTTTAAACTTCCCCAAAATAATTCCTAGAGCACATCTTTTAGAAAAACAACCAATCTTGATTTAAAAATTGCAAGTGACTGAGACTCAACCATGACCCTTGGTAAATTGTGCTAATGGTTAATTATTCTCATTGCTAAATATTTATGACTTATTTTTCTAGCTTCCATTCCCAGTTATTGGATCATGTTATACTTTTCTCTTTTTGGTTGAAGAGTAATTTATTAAATATTTGTAACATATATAGGTACTTACACTAAATGAGTTAGCCTTAACCTTCTCTTTGTTACGCTAAATGTTTTGAACTCCTTGGCTTCATGCCTTTAAGGCATGTTTTCTAATTCTTTCTCCTTGCTCTTCCCTAAACCCTTTCCAATTTATCAACATCCTTCTTGATGCGAAGCAAAGTACCATTCAATGTGGAATGCCTGAGATTACAGGAAACAGCTACAGAGATGCCATTCTGCAAGTTTTTAAATTCCTTTTGTAAATTTAGTTTTCCAGAGTCATATTTGGCTAAAGCACAGCTGATATTTATATATGTATTTTCTTTTCAAAGATATTTATTGCCTTTTCAAAAGGTTATAAACTCCATATAACATTCAACTAAAACTAAACATGTACCACACTGTCCAGACCACATGAATTTTTAATTAAACATGCTAGCTAAGAACAGTTTGCTAGCAATGTCTGACTTATAGTCTAATTACAATTTCTAGTAATTGTTTTAAAATTTGTTTGGTTTTGCAGCAGTTTGACTTTACACCTACTTTGTACCAATGGCATGTAGCAGTCATGGGAGAGCAGAGTCTTGGAAGTTCTCTCTCAGATAGCTAAGGCCAATCCCATGGAGGTCTTAGTATATTAAGAAAGAGACCTTGAACAGCATTTTTAAACAGGGAGGCAGCACAAAGAGCCTGATGCTGAGGCACAAGATGTTCAGAGCAATGTATGTTGCTAATCAAACAAGCTGCTCTAGTTTGCATCAATTTGAACTTTTCAGAATGCATGGCTTGATTTCTAGATTGGATGAGTTTCATTATTTCAATTTCCCAGTCATGACTTTGCAGATTACCATGACCACACATGTATTGCATGGGAAGCGGTTTAAGACTATTTGGGCTGAGAGTAGAATTTAGTTCATAATTCCCCACCAAGATTTGACCTAATGTAACTTGACCTTACAACTCCTCAACTGCTGAAACAGTTAGAGCGAGTTAACTTTTTTAAAGCTCTTCCTTCCACCTAGCAGTCATCTCACTCACTCTTTGAGTCAGCATTAGCCATATAGCTCTTTGTCCAGGTTCCAACTTCAACCTGATATTGAAAAAGTAGGAGATGGTGGTGCTTAAATTGGATATAATGGAGAAATGCAAGTGGCTATCATCTGCATACTGCTGGTACATCAGTCTATCTTGTCTTATTAGCTCTCCTAATAACTTCCTATAAATGTTGTATAAAGGGAGGGAAAGAATTAAGCTCTGAGAAACTCACAGGCCTGGAAATAGAGGAAGAGCGCCTCTCAGCAAGGTCACTATGTGGTTTCCCCTTCTGGGGTATAAAGTTTCACTGGACCCATAATCTAGGTAATGACATGCCATCAGTAGCTGATAGGGGAACTTGGGCAAGCCTCCTATTGCAGGCTCCAGCCCAGAGACCCTAAAACACAGAGCCTAGGTCTGCTCAGGCCCCAAGCTTGTTGTTTTCTCCCTGGTCTACTTCTTACTCATCTTCTACAAGCTTTTTTCTTCAGCCATGTCTCTTCATGGTGCACTCTACCCTCTTTTCCCAAGTTCCCTCCTTCTCTTTCTAATGAACAGAACATGACTGCAGATTTCCTGAGTGAAACCAGTTCTGTTGCCAACTCCCTGGTTTTATGCTAGCCCAACCCACACATGCTCAGCAGAGCTTCATCTTCCAGTTAAGGGTTGCTTCCCCTCCTGTCTCCAGCCTAAACTCATGTGTAGCCTCTCTCATTAATTAGCCCTCTCTCCTTTTCCTTAACCCATTCAGTGCTGGTGTGGGGGGAACAACCCTTCATAAAGGACACCCATTCTTCCGTTGTCTCTCACACTAACCTGGCAAGTGAAGCTCCTACCCCTCATTGCACATCCTCCCCCATCTGATTCAGTTCCAATAGGCTATCAGAGAGACTAATTTTCCTGACTCTTTCTGATTCTCAGCTCAGAAAGTTGGACAGGGAAACATTAGGGAGGTGCAGAATATGGTAGAGGGAGCTCTTCCATGTTCTGGACAATCTATTAGAATCTCCCCTTCCCCCTTTGCATTTAGCACTAGGTGATCCCTTCTATCTATGAAACCAAATCACACACCTTGAACTGTGTTGGTGCCACCTATGGGCTTCATAGCAATGGGGCGTACCTCTTTGATCAGCAAATGCAAAAGAAAAGAGACCTCTCCCCAGCTCAGCCAAGATATTCATTGCTGAGAACAGTGTGAATGCTGACTGCTCAGAAAGGTAGCCATTGACATCATAATTAAAGCTAGAGTAACCACTCTTTATGTCTGGTATTGATTCCTCCTTGCTGATTTCAGGTAGCATGTCATAGACAGAGCATTGTGCTCCTTTAGGAGAGGATCAGTGGTGAAACAGCAGATATAACATTAATTAAATCTAAATTGGCTGATCCAGAAGGTAGTACTGCAATCCGAGATAAGCATAATAAATTATGCACCTGTTGTGTTCTGGGGTGCAATCCAGACCAGGGAAGGGATGCCAGAGCTGCTCTCTAAGTGGGTGCTTTAAACACTGCTGCTGGGGCTCACGGCCTGATCACAGACAGACAACAGACAAGAATGCGCAAAGTGTCTGTGTGACAAATAGGTCTGACTCAGCTCCCTGCTGGTTACTGCCCAGCCACTTCTGGTATACACCAACGCCGGTTATACCTAGAGAAGTAACTCCAGCACCCCTTACACCCCAAATTTTCCCCAGATCATGTGGTCTGCAATGTCTATCCCTTTTCTGTCCATTCTGAGGAAAAATAAGCTTTGTTTGCCCCTCTAAAGAGATAAAATGCACAACTTATCCCTTTTACTGTAATTAATAACCAATTCAATTTAGACATAGCAAAGTAATGATTTAGGCCAGGGGTATACATTCTCCTTGGGGGCACGCATAGGTCTTCCAGGGGCTTATCCACTCATCTAGATATTTGACTCATTTTACATCAGGCTACATTAAAAAAAATAATGAAGTCAGTAAAACTAAAATTCCATACAATGATTTGTTTATATTGCTCTATATACTGTACACTGGGTGGAAGTACAATATTTATATGTCAATTGATATATTTTATAATTATATGATAAAATGAGAAAATAAGCATTTTTTTCAGTAATAGTGTACTGTGCCACCTTTGTATTTTTATAGCTGATTTTATAAGCAAGTAGTTTTTAAGTGAGTTGAAACTTGGGGATGCACAAGATAAATCAGATTCCTGAAAGTGGTCCTGTAGTTTGGAAAGGATGAGAACCGCATCTATTTAAAATGATGGAATTTTAAATGAGTTCAAGGATAGAGTTAGAAATGATTGCAAGCAAATAAAAGTGAAAAATGCTTTCTAGAGGTTAAAACTTAACAAAGCTACAGCCTTGGTTCAAGATAAAATTTTTATCACATTATCTTCCAGCAAGATGGCTGACCACCTCTCTGGTCAGGTTCTCCTACAAAGACTGGAATACTTGGTTCCTTTGTGTTCATAGGTGAAAGATAGCTCAGAGTTCTTTGCCCCTGTTTTTTGTATTACAGTGACCCTTTGAAATGAATTCTTCTGAAGTTTAGCTCCCAAAATTAAAATTCATTTAAGCTGTGAGGAAGGAGTCAGATACTTGTGGTGAATGAAGTTTCATATAGGTTTCTTCCTCCACTTGTGTTAGGAAATACAAATGAATGGCCACCTGATGTGATTGCTAATGGACTGATGGCACCTGGCTGGAGACAACTGTCTATCCTTTATTTGTAGTGAGGTTACCAGTGGAGTCCCTCAGGGATCGTTCTTGGGACCGATCTTATTTAACCTTTTTGTTACTGACCTTGGCACAAAAAGTGGGAATGTGCTAATAAAAGTTTGCAGATGTCACCAAGTTGGGAGGTATTGCCAATACAGAGAAGGATCAGGATACCATACAAAAAGAATTGGATGACCTTGTAAACTGGAGTATCAGGAATAGGATAAAATTTAATAATGGGTAGTGCAAGGTCATGCATTTAGGGACAAATAACAAGAATTTTTCCTATAAATTGGGGATGCATCAGTTGGAACGGACTGAGGAAGAGAAGGATCTGGGAGTACTGGTTGATCATAAGATGATTATGAGCCGCCAATGCACTGTGGCCATGAAGAAAGCGAATGCGATTTTAGGATGTATCAGGAAAGGTATTTCAAGTAGAGGCAGGGAGGTGTTAGTGCCGCTATACAAGCCACTGGTGAGACCCCATCTGGAATATTGCGTGCAGTTCTGGTCCCCCGTGTGTAAAAAAGGATTAATTCAAATTGGAACAGGTGCAGAGAAGGGCTACAAGGATGGTCCATGGAGTGGAAAACCTGCCTTATGAGAGGAGACTCAAGAAGCTTGGCTTGTTTAGCCTAACCAAAAGAAGGTTGAGGGGGGATATGATTGCTCTCTATAAATGCATCAGAGGAATAAATATCAGGGAGGGGGAGGAATTATTTGAGTACAGCACCAACATGGACACCACAAAAAATGGTTATAAACTGTCCATCAGGAAATTTAGGCTTGAAATTAGATGCAGGTTTCTAACAATCAGAGGAGTAAAGTTCTGGAATAGCCTTCCAAGAGGAGTGGTGGGGGCAAAAACCATAACTGCTTTCAAAACTGAGCTTGATAAATTTATGGAGGAGACGGTATGATCAGATATTTTGGAAATTTCCTATTTTGGAAATTGACTGATCTTTGGCTACGAATGGTGGATATGCAAGTGGCCTAAGAAAGGAGGGTACATGGGGTGGGTTCTAAGTTATTACAGAGAATTGTTTCTTGGGTGACTGGCTGTTGAGACTTGCCCATGTGCTCAGGGTTTAACTGATCTCCATTTTTGGGGTTGGGAAGGAATTTTCCCCCAAGGCAGATTGGTTAGGGATCTGGGGGGGGGGTTGCCTTCCTCTGTAGCACAGGTCATGGCTCACCTACCGGTGAATTCTCTGTATCTTAAAGTCCTTAAATCATGATTTAAGGAGGTAAATAACTCAGTCATAGGTTAGTGGCTTATTGCTGGAGTGGGTGGGTGAGGTTTTGAGGCTTGCATTGTGCAGGAGGTCAGACTAGATGATGGTACTGGTCCCTTCTGACCTTAGAGTCTATGAGTCTAAGGTAGAAACCTGTTTACCCACTTCCCGACACTTGTCTAGTAAAGACATTTTAGCTCCACATTTTCTTCATAGTTGTATGGTCTCTCAGGCATTTACTATACATACCCCACACAAGAATATGGATAATCAGTGTGGTATTAGTCTTCCAATGATACCTTGCATATCAGATACTTTTGACAATAATGAATGGGGGTGGACAGAAATGGTCAGGCCTGCTGAAACTCACTGCCAGATACCAGAGAGCCCCTTGCCCTTTTGCATTGAAATACTGTTATGGTCACAGCACCACACCCTGAGATATAAACAATAATTCTTTAATTTTTACAAAAGTCTATGTAAGTCCAATTCTGTCAATTTAAAGGACACCCTAGAAACTTTGTTTAAATACACATGGTCCAACTCTGTCTCCCAGCAGGAGAGCTTAGATGCTCATTAACTTTAGAACTTGTCAACTCTCTGAAAAAAATCTATGAAATTGGGTAAAATCACTTCCCCATTGATAGATAAATGTTTTTCATTTTTCTCAACCTCTTGCAGGCAAGTTGCTTGCCATGTTCAATAAGTCCCTTGATGATGGTACTCTCCCTTCCCCATGTTGAGGGAGGCTTTGATTCAAGTTATTTCCAGGCTGGGTCAGGATAGCTTGGCATACTCTAACCATACATCAATATGTCTAAATTAATAATGATGTGAAAATATTAGCTAAAATTTTGGCAGATAGGCTGAAGAAAGCTATGTGCAATATTGTACATCCAGCTACATGGGATTTGAGCCATACTAGCCTTTAAAGAAAATCAAACACTCCCACCTCCACATTAGTAAGAGTGATTTTAGACTTTCCAACTTTCAGTACTAATATGTTGCCTCTATTGTCCTTTACTTCTCACTGATTTCTACAATCAGTAACACCACTTTCTGGGTAGGGATTGAAAAATAATTAATTAAACTGATCCCTGAGCAAGGGCTGAAGTTGGGATCCTCATTCTACCCTACAGAAAAAGGTCAGTACCTTCTGTGGTGACCTCCAGAGAGCAAGGACCTTTTTAAACAATAGATTCCATTGTTACCACACGAAAAACATGGTCTGAGGTAAGTCTGATTTACAGATTGGCAGATGGTCAGTGCCATAGAGAATGGAATGCCTCTCTCAACTGATTGATGACAAGGAGATAGGACCTTGGAATTACAACATCAGTATTACCTCCTGATCACAATGATATGGCATCATAATGGTTGAAATCCTCATTGACCCATCATTTTGGCTTAACACCTCTGAAATATGGAGTGGTGTTGTAGCCATGTCAGTCATAGATTATTTGAGAGACAAGGTAGATGAGTTAGGTATTACTTCATCTATCCCTGAAGTAAAGCTTGTAGTAGAGATGCCCTACAGATTCCCCAGAGCCATGTTATCCATGTACAACTTAGGTCCTGAAGATATGACTAAAACCTGAGATAAAGAATTGGAGCATCCGTTAAAAGCTCCCAAATACTCATTGCATTACGCAATGCACACCAGGCTTCTATAGATTTATGCTTATGTTTAATTCAGAAAAAAAGTTTAGAATTGCTAGCTACTGCAGAAACCATGTAAGACTGAGGTCCTTCCTCAGCTGGTGCTCTGATAAAGATGATGGCACACTTCTTCACATCTTCTGAGCGTGTCCTTCAATTACACATTTGTGTTAAAAAGCCAATACTAGAATTAAAGCAATTTTGTGCTTTACCAAACATGTTAAGAACTACCCATTAGGGTAGTTCTTCTCAGAGCTGTATCTTTCATCACTACAGTATTCATGGTTTCTGACAGCAGCCATGATCATGAAGCAAATGACTTTACAGATGTGGAAAAGTTAAATGAATGCACAGAGCAGAACAATGGCACTGATCCCTCTGACCTACTGGCCAAAGAAAGGGTTAGTCACTTTCTGCCACAGGGATTTATCAATAGGAGTTTGGAGAACTCAAGGCTCCATTCTGAGATGTTTGATCAAGGAAAATCAACAGTCCAGTGGTGAGTCCAGACCTCCTTCTCTTTTACTTTTCCTCTTCCCTGTTGGTTCTTTCCCCACTTCTTCTCATTCCCTGCCCCTTTCATACCCCCCTGCCTGCCTGACAGTCCCCCCATTAATTCTAAAATATTGATTTGATTTTAAGGTTTAACATTAAGGTTGATCAAAATTGGTTTTGCATATATGTTAACACTGTGATGTATGTTATAGATAGTAATTTTAAGTTTATAATTTTCATTTTTGTTCTCTCTATTGAGGTTTGTATTAAAAAGAAAATTAAGCTAAAAGTTTAATCAAGAAAATTGCTTCTATATTTAATAGAAATGCAAACATTAGTTCTAAATTAATAATCCAAACATTGCAGTTCCAGTTTCTCACAGTATCCTAGCCCTTACCTCCAAGACTCCCTCCCCACCATCAGTGGCCTCCTATCTGTGTATTCAAGACATGCTTTGCATGCCCCAGGGCTGACTGTGCCTCCAGGATAATTCCAAATTGTGATGGAAGACACCATTGTGTAGAATAAGATGGTGTCCTTGCATAGCAAGACCTCACATGTACCCATGGAGGAGGCTATTTTGGATGCATTTTGAATTGGATGCCTGACTAAAAATGCCATGTCATGCCTTCTGGTCAGACACTTTCTTCACTCTCTCAATCTCCCTGCCTGTCCCCCGCCTTAGTCAGTCTCTCTTTCATTCTCCCAGACCTCTTACCCAAGAGTCTGCTACCTTCCAGTTTCATATGGACAAGTCCAATTTGTTTCAACATTACCTATTTCATAGATAGCTTTCAGCATGGAAGAGTCTACTCAGCTTACATACACATTCATGTGCAGGGCCAGCTGAACCACTGAGAGATGGTTATTTTAAAACATGCATCAGTAAAGCTGGCTGGAAAATAGAAAAAGAATTGTGATTATTTTTTTAAGTTTCATTTTGGTGAAAATATTAGTGTCCAAGCACAATGTTTATAAACTCTTTCCAGTCAAATCTAAACAGATTTTCATAAGACAGATGCAAGTCCCTGCTAGTAAGATAGACAATATGTTCTAAATATTAAGTTTCTATCCCCTTCTGTTATAGTGCTAGAATTTAATAGTGGACAAATGTTTGTAAGAACAAAATTTGTCCCTTCTCACTTCCACATTACCTTCACATCAAAACCATATGGACATTTTTTAACCAAACTCTACAAAACTGTTTACTCTTCTGTGTTTGTAGAATGACTTTCCCATTAAGGGTTTATAACTGGATGGTCCTTAGACATTACCATAATAAAATCCTTGGGCAAAAATGAAACTTAGAAAATTTCACCCCAAAAGGTGAAAATTAAACAATTAGAAGCACCTCAGAAAAAGGTCTTTTAAAATAGAAACACATGGACCAGTATAATAGTAGCTGTCATTGCATGTTGAAATTGAAAAGGAATCACTTTGTGCACTGAGCAATGTCCATGATGTGGATATTTTCCTGTCCTGAACATTGACATAGCAATGAAAGTAAGAAATGTTCTTAAACGCTCACATTTATTTGCACTTTATAATATTTTAGCATTCCACTGTCAAGAGGACACATCTCGAGATCTTTATTTTCTTGGAGGAAGATGTCTAAGCACCTTTTACATTCATTCATTCATTCATTCATTCATTCATTCATACTACAACTGCGAGTGAGTGTTACACAACCCCTGCCAGCTTCACATCCCTTTTTTTTTTTGCATATAATTATCATAATGTAAATATCCGGCATTCACCTTTGCTCCTAAAAGATGTTTTTCTGGCTTAATTAAATTCAGGCCACCAGCTTTCTCAGGCCTGAGTGCTGACTGTGAAATTTGCCTTTGCTTTGGCAAGGATGCAAACGGATACATCATTTAAGCAGCACACACTATAACACATTTTTCTTAAATTAGTATTCTAGCAAAAGAGCAATAGCATTAACCAGATTTGAACTAATCCCCTGTTTAGTAGAAGAGTTCCAGTTTAGGCTTTTAGAACCGACTTAGAGGTATATATTTATGTGAAAGCTTCATTGAATTAATGCATTTAGGGTTACACTACACTACTTGAGAACCACAGGAATACAACTGGAGAGGAGAGAGTATCTGTGTACAACAGAAGAAGGCATTATGACTGCACAAGATATATTTTTTGTGTGCTGGGGGAAATGATGTGGTCTCCACACAGCTCTGCTCATGTTTGTTGCTATGTAGGAACCTAACCAGCTATGCCTCCTTTATAGTGATTCTGTCTACACTTCAATTTAAAAAAAAAAAAAAAAAACCACCGTGACAAATCTCAGAGCTTACTTCAACTGACTTGGGTTCAGGCTGCAGGACTAACACTAGCAGCACAGACATTGGAGCCAAGGCTGGTTACTGGGTTCTGATGCCCTTTCCCCTTGCAGGATCTCAGAGCTAAAAGTCCAGCCCAAATCTCTATACAGAAAGTTTTAACCTTGCAGACCAAGCTTTGCATGCCTGAGTTAACTGACCCAGGCTCTGACACTGAGTGCCATGCATCTTTTATGGCAGAGTAGACGTACCCACTGTGTCCTGGAGAAACAAAGGCCATTATTTCCCGACTGCAAGCAGCCCAATTGCAACTTCCTTTGATAGATTCCCTATGCAGTCTCTAAGCATTTCTTTTTTCATTCCCCCCATTCCCACCCATCCTAAACAAATTTTACAGCAACCATAATTTAGCCATGAGATTTTGTTTTCTTGGAGGGAATGAGGAAACATGTAAATACTGGAAAGAAAAAAACTGTACATTATCGTTTGAGTAACTGGGCCTACTGGGGAAAATAAGAAAGAGCATACATGCTGGTAAATAAAATGTAAATATATAATAAGACAGGCCAAGAAAGAATTTGAGAAGCTCCTTGCTAAAGATACAAAAGCTAGCACTCAGAAATGTTTGGATATATCAGAAGCAGGAAATCTGGCATGTAGGCAGAGTAGCAGGGTATTAAAGGAGCACTCGAAGACCATTGCACAAAAGCTAAGTGAATTCTTTGCATTGATCTTCACTGTAGAGGATGCGGGGGACATATCCATATCAGAGGTATTCTTTTCAGACAATATATCTGAAATACTGTCCAAAATTGATGTGTCAGTGGAAGAGGTTTTAAAACAAATTGAAGAGTTAAATAATAATAAAAAGTCACCTGGATTAGATGGTAGTCAGCCAAGAATTCTGAAGGAAATCAAATATGAAACTGCAGAACTGCTAATGCAGTTAATGTAATGCGGATTGATTGATTGATTGATTGATTTTTCTTTCTTTCTTTCTTTCTTTCTTTCTTTCTTTCTTTCTTTCTTTCATGGCTGCAGAAGAGAGCATGGCAATTACAGGTTGATGAGTCCATACTGAATACTTGGCAAGTTGGTAGAAACTGTAGTAAAGAACAGAGCAACTTCCTCGTCCTGTTAACCTCACCAGCATGGCAGCCTCTTATTACAGCCAGTGGGCACAGCAGCTTCTCTATGGTGGCCTTGACTCTCTGCCTGGTTCCCTTTGAAGTCAATTAACATCCTGAGTTCTGGTTCCATGGCTATGTCTACACTAGAAAAGTTAAGTCGACTTTGTTAAATCCACTTAATAAGTTCGACTTTAAATCGACTTAAAGTCAACCTTATTAAGTCAACTTAACAAAAGTTGACAACTTTTTCTAGTGTAGACATAGTCTAAGGCTATGTACACACGATCAGACTAAAGCGCAACATGGCAATCGCGCTATACAAAACACGTGACCTTTATTGCGGGAGAGCGCGTACACATGTCGCTCCTTGCAATGCAACAGAGTTCTTTGCAATATCACGGTGCAGTGCAATGAATTCTGGGCACCTATCCCATAGTTCAATTTTCCCTGAATCGGCGCTTGGAATCCTGGGATGAAGGAAAGGAACGCAAAGCACCATGGGTAAACTCTCAGTTTCCCGTGGTGCATTGTGTTCCCCTTGCATCTTCCTCGTTGCTAATAGCAACTCGGGCCTATTTTCAACAGTGCAGTGCCGCACTACTTGCGAGCAATCACAATTGCGACAGCATGGATCCTGCTCTAATCTCCACTGTCGCCTTCAGCATTCTAAATACATCTCAGCTGGTTGCTCAGTACATAATGAGCTCCGAATCAGACGAGGACACTGAGGAGCAGGGGCTGATCAATGCCATGCAGAGCAACAGCACTGCATTGCTCAGCTCCTTCACCTATCATCTGCACACGATGCAACGCCGTTTCTGGTCGTGAGAGACGAGCACCGAGTGGTGGGATCGCATTGTTATGCAGCTGTGGGATGACGAGCAGTGGGTACAGAACTTTCAAATGCGGAAAGCAACCTTTTTGGAACTGTGTTCAGAGTTGGCCCCTGCCCTGCGACGTAAAGACACCAACATGAGGTCCACCCTAACCATGGAGAAGCGTGTTGTGATAGCTGTCTGGAAGATGGCCACTCCTGACTGCTACCGGTCAGTTGGAAACCAGTTTGGAGTCGGGAGGTCCACCGTCAGATTAGCCCTCTCACAAGTGTGCTGAGCCATCAATCGTGTTCTGCTATGGAGGACGATGACATTGGGCACTGTTCATGAGATTGTGGACGGCTTTGCTGCCATGGGATTCCCTAACTGCGGGGGAGCAATAGACGGCACACATATCCTGATTTTGGCTCCAGACCATCTTGCGACCGAGTACATCAACAGGAAGGGCTACTTCTCCATGGTGCTGCAAGCACTCATGGATCACAAGGGGCGTTTTATGGACATCAATGCTGGGTCGTCGGGAAAGGTGCATGATGCCCGCATTTTCAGGAACACTGTTCTGTACTGGAAGCTGCAAGGGGGTACCTTCTTCCCAGATCAGAAAATTACTGTGGGGGATGTGGAGATGCCCATAGTCATCCTTGGAGACCCAGCATACCCACCGATGCCATGCCTCATGAAGCTGTACACTGGGAACCTAGATCGCAGCAAGGAGCAGTTCAATTACAGATTGAGTCACTGCAGAATGACTGTGGAGTGTGCCTTTGGCCGTTTAAAAGGGCGCTGGCGCTGTTTGTATGGGAGGCTGGACTTGGACGAGGACAACATCCCTGCTGTAATTGCGGCGTGCTGTGTCCTTCATAACATCTGTGAAAATAGGGGAGAAAAGTTTTCCCTGGGGTGGGCTATGGAGGCAGCATATGAACAGCCAGCTACTAGGAGTATTAGGGGGGCCCAATGAGGAGCTGCTCGCATAAGGGAGGCACTCAGGGAACATTTCAATGATGCCCTCCCATAGTTCACTTCAAGGACGCATCAAGTGCACCTTATGAGATTTTCACTGTGTACAAATAAAGCCACTCTTCAAAGTTTTTGTTACTGTTTTTATTAAGAGATGAAAGGGGAGGGGGTTGGTGGGAAGTGTTACAGGTGGGTGTAGCTGCGGGTCTCTAAAAAGTAGCTCTGTGAGGGACTGGATGTTGCAGTATACCAGGGGGACGGGTGGCCTTCAAAGAAATCCTTTGAAGGACTACGGGGTGTGGGAGGCAGACACAGCTGAACTGTCTGGAGTGGAGCCCCTACATTAATCGCCTGTGTCTGCAAAGCAATCATGCTCTTGAGCTGTTCTGTTTGCTCGTTCATGACGCTTATCAGTTCACCCCTGTGTTTCTGACTCCTCTGTTGGGATTCCTCTCTCCAGGCTCGATTCTTCCTCACGGATGCCTCTGTTGCTTTAATCAGCTCTTGAAACATATCCTCCCTGTTTCTTCGAGCACGCCGCCGAATGTTTCTCATGCGGTCAGCTGGGGTAGACACCGGCCTTGTGAAGGTCGAATCTAATTAAAAAAAAAATAATAAAGCTATTGTTAACACATAGCATAGATAACCAATGTAACCTTCCAGTAGCACATTCCACTGGAAGGTACAGGGCAGTCAACATCCTATCCTTCACTGAAGCAGACAAGGTATGTCCTAATAGAAACATTATTGTGGGCTAACATTCTGCACGGGGCACACAGATGGAACCCGATATCTCTCTCCTCAGAGTGCCCCTGCCAGCTAGAATACATATCCTACATGCCACCGGATGCAAGCCAGGACCGTATGCTGCCGGACTGTGTGCTGCCATGGTTCACAGTGCTGTGCTTTGCAGCTGGCGAAGCCGAGTATCCTTATACGGGAGCATAGACACATATGCTCTCCCATCTAACCTGAGTAGGAGGCTCTGGAGGTACATCAAGGAAACCTTTAGTGACCTAAATGCAGATGATTTTTTGACAATCACTGCTTCTGTTGATGCACTTCTAATGAATGCAGACTAAAGAGCATGCACAGCAGGGACTGAGATAGCAAGCACCCCCGCCCCGGACAATGATATTTTAGCAGGAGTCATAGCTGCACGAAAGAGAAACTTACCTGAACCCCCCTCTGCCGCCTCAGAGGACATGCTGCAATTCATGTCTTGGATGGATTTCTCAGCGGGGGTGCAGAAGAGCTCCTGGCTACACGCTGTTGCGCTCTCCTCCAGGTCATCCTCCATCTCCTCCTCCTCATCAATTACGTCCTCATCCTGCTCGGCTCTGGCATTCAGTGGATGGGGGGGGGGGGGCGATGTGTCCACAGAACTCTTTGCAGTGGTTGTGGGGTCCCCACTGAGGATGGCTTCGGTCTCCTTGTAGTACCTGCATGTAGCAGGCGCTGATCCTGAACGGCGGTTTGCCTCCTTCACTCGGTGATAGGTTATTCTTAGCTCCTTCACCTTCGATCTGCACTGCACAGTGTCTCTATCATAACCTCTCTCTGACACGGCCCAAGAAATTATGCCATATGTATTGTAATTTCGCCTGCTGCCGCGTAGCTGTGCCTGCACAGCAGACTCTCCCCAGATGCTGATCAGGTCCAGCACCTCTGCCGTGTTTCAAATGGGTGCTCGTCTTCCACGATGGGTCGCCATTGCTAGTGAAGATCAGAGCTGCACTCCACTTCACGAGGAAGAGAACAGAAAGTAACAACAGAGGAGAAATTTGAAAATCCTGGCAATCGAAACAGGGCGGGGACTGTTTCACCATGGCCACAGAGAGCGGGTGGGGGGAAGACCAGAGAGGACGACTTTGAAATGCTGGGACATTTCCGGAGGCCAATCATTGCACGGTAAGCATACATACGAGTCGAAAGGAGCAACAGCTGTTCCGCGTTAACTGCTACCACCCTCATCGAGGTGGTTTTTCTATTGCACTACAATAGGGCTGTTGATGCGCAACAGCCCTATTGCACATTTGTACACTGTTAATGCACGATAAAGTGATCGTGTGTACATGGCCTAAGTTGATCTTATTAAGTCGACTTAAAGCTTTAAGTTGACTTAATAAGGTCGATTTAGGCACTAATCCCTGTCCACACTGGCTTTAAGTAGACTTAAGGAGTCAACTTAAGGCTTAAGTTGACCTAAAACTAGGTATTATTAAGTCAACTTAAGCTTTCCTTAAGTCAACTTAAGGAAGTGCTTAAGTTGACTTAATAAAGCCCAATGTGGACGTGGCTCTGCTTAGGTCAACTTCAGCCTCCTTAAGTCAACCTAATTTGCCAGTGTAGACACACCCATACATATGAGGTATGGACAGGCCACTGGCAATATATTGATTTTATACTACAATAAGTGAAGTTTGACTCCACCTGTTTCTTCACACTGAAGAATAGTCATGTTGAAAAAAATCATAGGAATTTAACAAAAAAGATTAAGGAAATGCAAAACAAAGCCAAAACACTTTTCTTCCATTTTAAACAAGATTATTGATGCAAGTAGATGAAAATTAGTAATGCATTTTGTGCGTTTCATTCTGCTTCCAGGCAAAAATCCTGTCAAACATACAAACTTTGCTTCTCTTAGTTGACCTCTTAATATTTCCTCTCTATTATCTCAAACATAGTAACTTCCTAGCCTAGAGCATTAGGCCTGGAGAGGCTTGGCTTCTCCCTAAGAAGAAAGGGGTCAGCCTCTCTGCAAGGCTTTGAAATCCATTGTTAAAAGGCTAGCGTGAATTAACTATTGGTCCTCATGAACAGAGAGTTTATTTTCAGGAGGCTTCTGAAGTTGGGGACTGTGACCCCTGAAATAGCAGGGAGCTTTCAGACCTTGGTCCAAAGACATGTATATGAAAGAAAGTCAGTTATGACACATGCCCTTCCATTTTGGTAAAAATGATTGCCACCTTACTGGAGTCTACAGGACCAATGAGGGTTTATGTGCCTCATAAACAGATTTTGGTGTCTGTAATTTAAATAGAAAAGAACATACAATGAAGAACAAGCCATAAAATTGGATAGTTTTTATAATGTATTGTTTCTAAATATTAACATGTACTCTGGAGGTCTCTTCAATCTATGCCATGCATGCATAGAAAATTCCATCAGTAAATCTTTCTATTATTCACTTTCATTTTAGCAGTCTCTGAATGATAATAAATCTTAGTTACTGGATGAATCTTTTAAGGTTTTTACTTTAAAGGCTGGTAATCTAGTGAATCCCCCTACAGAAACAATCTTGGACAAACTGTTCTATTATATTTTACAGTTGTAGCAGGCCACAATTTATCTGTAGAAGTCATTCTGAAGCAGAAAACCTTGAATCTGCATGTCTTTGCATTTGGGACAGGACATTCAAATTTAGGACCTAGAACCCAAGTTTCTCTCAGGTGTCTTCTGTTCCAGAAGTAGAGCCAAACACATGTGTGTGTGTGTTAGAGAGACAGAAGCAATTCAGTCTCAAAATGAGCTCTCATGCAATTCAGTCTCAAAATGAGTTGGGAGCAATCTATGACAAACCATTCTACTCTAGAAATGATTGGCTTCTGTTGACCCTGCCTAATACACAAGCAGGACCAAGAGTATTTATCAGAGCAGAAGATTAAGATGGTTCAGTGGGTAGGGCACTAGTGGTGACCTGGATTCAATTCCCTGCTCTGCCACCACAGACATCTTGTGTAACTTAAGGCAAATAAGGTCTTTTGACCTGGATCTACAAAGGGTCTCTAGGCTGGAATATTAGATTTACTCAGCTGCATTGCTTGGGGGTGTGAAAAATTCATATGCCTGAGCAATGAAGTTAAGACAACTTAAGTCTCCGTGTAGACAATTCTAGGTCAACAGAAGAATTTTACCATCAATCTAACTACTGTCTCTTGGAAGTGGATTTACTACGGCAATGGGAGAACTCCTCCTCTTGCAGTAATATCTACATTGTAGTGCTACGGCAGAACAGTTGCACTGCTGCTGTTGTGTCCCTCTAGAGTTTTAAATGTAGACATAGCCCTAGGTATTGAAACACTGAACATCTGGTGCCTGAGAAATCACAAGAACATGACAATCTTTGAAGCCTGAGTTAAGCACCTAGACCTTTTATCCATTGCTTAAGATGAGAGAAAGCCATGGAATGCAATCCAGAGAAGTCAGCATGCTAGCTGTGGACCTGCCTAAGATAGCCAATGGGAGATGCTGCTGAGAGAAGTATGTCATAAGTCCTGCCCTCTTCACAGAGATAGGTGCCTAAATCCAGGCTGCAGGTTGCTCATCTCTGCTTAGCAAACCAACAAGAAAGAATTGCCTCCTGGAGTCATGCAGTGTAGGCACCTAAGTAGTTTCTTGAGGAAATGGGTTAAACATCCATGTCTCTTCAAATAAAATGACCTGAGGAGAAGGTAACAACCGTATAACTTTTAGCCCAGTGGTTAGAGCACCCCTCTGGTATGTGGGAAACCAGGTTTAATTCTCTCTCTGAGGAAGGAAGCAAGGATTTCAATAGGGATCTCCCACCTATACAGAAGGGTGCTCGAACTACTGAGCTACAGGTATTCTGATGTAGAGAGATGGCCCCTCATTCTTCCCTGTTGAAGCCATTCCTCTATGGATTTGATAATGAAAGAGTGATTGGGGCAGGGAGACTGCACTCTGGGTCTCCCACATGGGTGCCCTAACCATCAGCCACAGAACCATTCTCACATACTTTCTCAGAATTTCTATCCCAATCACTATTCAAGTATTTATTCACAGTGGGCTAGAGAAGTGAGAGAATGAATGACTATAGTCCAAAGGCTTGGGCTCCTGCCTTGATGGAAGACACAAGATCCAGTCCTCCTGCTCCAGTTGCTCTTTCAGTACTTGTCCTAAGTGGAACAACTTCAACAGGAGAGAGGAAGGAGGCTCCACAGCTGTGTAACCCATAGCTCAATAGTTAGAGCACTTTCCTAAGAATTAGAAGACCTAGTCATATCCCTTCTCCCCAACAGGGAGAGGGGGACCTGACTCTGTCTCCCATAGCTCAGCTGAGTACTCTAACCAGTTGGCCAACAATCATAGCATCACCTCCTTCTAGCTATATTTTGAATGGAACTGATTCCAGTAGGCAGCTTCTGCAAATGTACAGGGAGATTTTGATGGAACAATGAAAGAGCCAGGAACCACTATCAATAGTGTAATATTGATTATCATATTTGTTGCTAACAGCAGCCAAAATTAGTAGTCCTTTTTGCATGTTTTTGCAGACTTAGTACGACTAAGCCAGAAAGAGGGGGGAGCTTTTGTGCAATCTTTGACTCTGTCCTCTCTGTCCTCCCTGGAATGAATTTTCTGCTTGATGTGCTGGGCTTGGTGTTTCAGTGGAAAGCATGAATCTTATCTATACTTACCTTCTGGGAGGTGTTTGTCAGTGCCTCAAGGCATGCAGATTCTGCACAAACACATCTGGCTAATTAATAATCTGAGGAAACTTCTTGAGATTAGCTTTTGAAACTGTTTGCCCAACAATTTAGGTGCTGAGTGAGTTTAGGCCCCTTCAGGGTTTGGCAGGAATATTGTGGATCACAGTGTAATCTAAGGCCATGTACACACGATCACTTTATTGCGCAATAAGGCTCCTTACCACACAATAAAGCTGGTAGCGTACACACAAGCATTTTCTATGTTGCGCGGCAACACCCTTTTGCCCTGCAACAGTTAAACCACTCAAATCAAGAGTGGTTAGGCTTACCGCAGAACAGCCGTTCCGCAGTAGTGCTCATGTGTACACATTTTCCTCATTAGACCACCTCCGGAAATGTCCCAGAGTGCTAATTGAGGCTACTCTGGGACATTGGAGCTGTCAAATATGTCAATTTCACTGCTCTCACTGTGCCATCCTAAACCCTGCAGCTGAACTAAAAGGCTGGCTGTGGGCAGTGCATGGTGGGACAGGTGCCCACCATGCACTGCTCCTTGTATCACAAAGGAGCGTTCACACGAGTGAATGCTCCTTTGCGATACAAGAAGCATGTGTGTACACACAAAAGCACTATATTTATAGCGCTTTCCTTGTCCCGCAATCAATGTTCCCTCTAAGGTTTGGCGGCTTGTGTGCAAAATTTTCAAGCCATGTGCAAAACTTTTTCTGAATAAAATTTTTGTGTAAACTCACACGACAGAAATTATAGGCATTAACTGAAGTTAAAGTAATTGTAAATAGAATTAATTAATTGTGTTTAATTGAATTTGAATGAATTTTGAATTGAAATTTAATTTTTAGAAAGGTTTTTATTTAAAATTAATTTTTTAAAAGTTTTTTTTAAAAAAAGGAAGGAAGGAAGGAAGGAAAAAGAGAAGGAAAGAAGAGAGAGAAAAAGAAAGAAAGAAAGAAAGAAAGAAAGAAAGAAAGAAAGAAAAAGGAAGACAAAGAAGGAAAAAAGAGAAAGAAGGAAGAGAAATAGAGGAAGAAAGAAAAAAGAAGGAAGGCAAAGAAAGAAAGAAAGAAAGAAAGAAAGAAAGAAAGAAAGAAAGAAAGAAAGAAAGAAAGAAAGAA
>ML685768.1:20889730-20902157 GCA_007922175.1 Pelusios castaneus
TAAGCAAAGAGAAACTAACCAAAAACTGGCCCTAGCCAAAGGATAGCCAGCAGTCCTTTTTATAATGCTGCCTGAGCACCTCTGCTAGATTAAGGTATGGGGAAGCTGGAGTTAATCCTTTGTGTATTGGGGATTAGGTAGAGCCCTGAACTGTACACATCACATTTTATTTCAACATAACTCAAATTGTTTTGATGTTTAGGCTTGTGCTAAATAAGTCAAGATTTTTATTTTCAAATAATTGTTTATATGATAAGTCTGACTTCTTGGTAGCTGAATACTACCATAGGAGTATTACTACCCCAACTGCAGAAAAATTAAGACTCAGTCCCAAAAAATCATGAGATCTAGTAAGGTCTGTTTAAGGTCTACATCAGACCAATCAGAATTCCCTGACAGGCTAAAATACATTTATGCAGATAATCTTTATCTTTGCTTTATCTCCCAGTCAGAAAGATTTGAAGACATGGAATGCATTTTACTGGCTCTCTGCATGTACTTGGAAAATACTATTACACATGATTTTGAATGCCCTCTCTATCAAGACATAAGTGTGCACCCTCCACCTGAAACACAATCAAGACAAGCAAAAACTTCAGATACCATGGGATGGTACAGTCCTTGAGCACTATTAACATCTGTTGTACCTTGGGGGCCACATCAGACTGTAGATTGATACTCAATGAACAACATCAAAACGCTGATAAAGTGAATTCCAAGAACTGTATACTCCAAAAATTGGTCAACATAGAATGAGTTGACTCCAAAACACTCCCAGCAAGGTCTCATCCTGTTGCTCCAGAATGGTCACACTTGAGCCACACACACAAAATTGATACTGAACTCAATCAGTCTTGTAGGATAATCACAGGGACTTTGAAACCAACTCCCATGCTGTCACTATACTTCCGTGTGGGGCTTGCACAATTACCAATCCAGTAGGATGCCTTCATTAAAAAGAAGAGACAAAAACAGGTCTGTAAGACAAGACACCCACTTCATGGATACATTCCACTTACCCAATAGGCTGAATCCAGAAAGAACTTTGTTTATGAAAATCCGTCACCCCAAAATACCACTGTGGAAGGCCACAGAGTAACAAAACAATGGGAAATGCTGATGATCTTGGGGAACCTGGTTATTTCAGAATAAATCCTTCCAGGAACTGACCTCAAAGGATAAAATTGGTGTAATCCAAATGGAGTGAGAGATGGAATGGCAAAGATGGTGACAATATAACCAACGGGAAACTAAAGAGTGACTCCAAATGTGAATGTGTAGAGCAGGGGTCAGCAACCACTGGCACGTGCGCCAAAGGTGGCACATGGGCTCATTCTAAGTGACACCTTACACCAGTCCCATGGTGCCACTCTCTCCAAGCAAACTCTGCTGGCAGCCACTCTGCCGCTTCCAGCCCACCCCAGCCCATCCACACACCCGGGAGCTGGGCAGAGCCTTTTTAAATTTCCCATCCTCCATGAGAAATTTAAAATGCCACTCTGGCAGTTGTGGGTCAGTTGTGGGTCAGTTGTGGGCATGGCAGTTGTGGGTCAGTTGTCTGAAAGATTAAAAGCAGAAAAGCCCTGAAAGCATCCTTGTATTCACTAATATCAGAGTTAAAAAAAACCCAAACCAAATAACATCCCTGTAAGAAATTGTTTACCAGTGTTTCCATCTGTCTCTTACTGATATGTCAAGTAAAACTTTGTCACAAATATAAATGTTATGAATAAGATTTGAAAATGTACATTTCAGAGCAGTTCTTTTAAATGAATTACACAGAATTTGAATTTGACTTTTAAAGACCATTTCTATTTATTAATATGGGGCCAGATTATGTGGCCACTAATAGGGTCATTGACCCCTTTCTTACTGATCCCTTCCTTTCCATGTGTCGGGGCAGGCTGTCAACTATCTTTCTTCAAAATATGTGAAAGGTAGAGGGAAAGGAATAATGACCCCTAATTCCCCTCTAATGAATACTTCAAAGAAGTGGGAGATAAGGTCATCCATCAGACTCTAGTGACCTATGTGAAGGAAGAAAATAACCCACCATCCTAAACCCTACGGTTAGGGAAGAAAGAATCTCCCAGAAGCCTTTTCTCCTCATCCAAACTGAACGAGATAGAATCTCTATCTCATATACACTCCCTGGAGGGCAGACCCACAGAAAGGCCCAGGGATTCCTTTTACCACTTACAACTAGCTTGGCTTTCAGTCTTCTCATCTTATATTTTCATTGGTGTGTCCAGTGGCCTGCTCCTTTATTCTGGGTTGCAGGTGCGAGGGGAAAATTAGCACTTCCGTTATCCAGGCTATCTTCACATTTAGAGGATGAATGTGTGCCCATCTGCCAGCACCACTCTTCTGCAGCAACAGTAGAACCAGTAATTATATCCCATGTCTAATTCTATCACCTTCCCCTATAACTGCTTCTCATGTCTAGCTCTTGGGGAAATCTTGTAGGCTTCAGATCACCCCAAGGCCTCAGACTCTAGAAACATAAAACAAGGGGACGAGGTGGCAGCAGAAGATGTGTTTCTTGTGTCTCCAACATAATCGCTGAGAAGGTAAGGCATGTTTCAGTGTAAGTAAGAGTCTATGGCTCTCCACCCACAACCTTAGAAAGTACTTTAGCAAACGGGAGCAGGGGGTGATTAGCATGCCTACTTGTCAACCTTGGATTCCAAAGATCTAGGGGCGGGGGGTGGAGTGGGTAGCAGGCCATTTGGTTTTCCCCTGCCAACATCTGTAAAGGTACATGGAACGGAGACGTTCTCCAAAAAGACTTTCATTCGAGGTTGCCATAATTTCTATTTCCTGCCTGGCAAGAAATATTACAACACTCCCTTTTGTGATAGTTTGGTACTTCTGAATCTGACCTAGACTGAGTTCACAAGTGAAACCCTTTATCTAAACACAGCCCAACCTTTAAAAAATAGAACTGAACGTGAGAGGAACTGTAAGTGTGCAAATGTTTGGGGACATTCTATTTTCAGTTCTTCACCATATTCACGATAGCAGTTTTCTTGTCATTGGCTATGTCTACACTGGCAAGTTAGTTCGAATTAAGGAGGCTTAATTCGAACTAACTAAAGCCATGGCTACACTAGGCTTTAGTTAGTTCGAATTAAGGGCTTCCTTAACTCGAACTAATAAGTTCGAATAGGGCTTCAGAAGTAAGGCTTTAATTCGAACTAACTAGTTCGAGTTAGCCAATGTGGCCACGTTAATTCTAACTAATTTCTTAAATTAAATGAATGGGGATCGCTAATTCGAACTAAGCAAGTGCTATAAATGGCACTTTCTTAGTTCGAACTAACTTTTTCTAGTTTGAATTAGGCTAATTCGAACTAACTAAAATTAGTTCGAATTAGTTAGTTTGAACTAACTAATTCGAACTAATTTTAGCAAGTGTAGACATAGCCATTGTTACTGGTAAATCCTGAAAATTGTAAACATCTGAACAGCATCATGTAGCAGACAGCATCTAACCTACCTAGTCACTGGAGCAGCACTGTTAAAATAAAAACCAGTCTGGTTGCTTACTTCTCTTCTCTGAAACTAAATGGCCAAATTCCACTTTTTTGTAAATAGAGGCAATCCTTATCGACTTCAGTGAGATTTGCATCTATTTGCATCAAGACTGAATTTGGTCTAGAATTATACATCATCTGGAATGGATTATCTGTTAATACACTGAAACTCCTGTTGATTACCCCTGCTGGGTTTATTCCTTCCATGTGTGTTTGTGGATTTTTTTACTCAACAATTGGATAATCATGAATTAGTGAACAATTTGTACATCCCATTACCACCTTTATTGCTGCAAATAGCGCACAATAAGTGGTGCAACAAAATAAAACATGTCAAAATATTTCATTCAGTCTCAAGGTTTAATTTCATTAAATACAATAGAGATGAGAGAACTGTAAAATGTCCCCAGCCTTATATCTGTGTACAGCTGTCCATCCAGAACATATCCATCTATTTCCTTGAAATTATTCTGGATTTACACCAGTACAGAATGCAATATTTGTCCCATGTGTGAGTTATTTTTGCAACAAAAAAGTCTCTTAATTAAAAAAAAAACCATGAAAATATAAAAAACCAAACAAGCAAAGAATATCAGGCTGGACACACCTATGAGGGCCAGATCCTTCATTAATATCCACTGTTAAACTTTGACTTTCCCTCTCCTTTGGCCACGTGTCATACTGTGTTAGTTTGCAGAATGAATTTTCCAGACCTTGAACACCTTCCCCCTTTAGCAGCACTTTGACTGAAATAATAAAGAGAAGAAGCAGCAGTCAGTTTTCCTTGAGACTCCAGGCAGAATTTACCTCTCCCCACTCCTCAGTTTTGGCAATAGTCAGTAAACTTTTTGAAGGGAGGAGACATTTTCTGTCACATTGCTGATTCCTAGGCAAAAGACATCTTAAATTCTGCTCCTGTTCATGTCAGTGAAACTCAGATTAGGATTAGGATTTTCCTTGATTTCTACGAGCTCTTATGGAAAATTTCCTCTTTTCTTCATTTCCAATATCTTCTTTTTCCTCCCATCAGCTACTGAATGAACATAAACATTGTCTCCTTCTCTCTATATATTATTATTTACATGTATTGCAGTAGAGCTTGCTCACCAGCCAGCTTCAGTGCAAACTGAACTCATTGGCTATAAGGGACTTCCAGCAGAGACACCTGTATAAAGTTATCAGTAGATATTTTTAGAGACTCAAAGATACATATATATAGCAATACATTTATTTATGGGAAAGTCAGTGATGGAACCAAAATCTTTGCCAAATCATCTCTCCCTCAGTGCTTTAATAACCCTATTACCAAAAAACCCACCAATAGAATAAATTTTGAAGAATATTTTTATTTAATTAGGTTTTAGTTCACATTTTCAGATCGATTGAAAATTATGCCAATGCAAGTTTAAACTAATCTCTTTAATGTCTACTTCCTTGTTTAGCTACTATATGTGGGTGGTTTGTACTTTACAGATAGCAAATTGCTGTCAAACTTTATCAATCTTTAAACATTTCTAGACACAACCTATGTCACTGTGTGACTTGAAATTCCAAATTCCAGGGTCAGACATTTTATTCCACTTCAGCCAAGGATCTGAGCTTTTTTCATCGGGTTTATAATTAACTGATTACAACATATTGTAGATCATAAAAAATATCATAAACATGTAACAGCATCGCAACAAGTATTGGTTTTAATGAAATAGCCAATTTACTTTTCAACAGACAATATTTACTAGACAATATCTAGTAATTTAGGTCTCCATTTAGTGACCAGTTGAACTTGTTTTATTGTACTTTACTGTAGCTTAACATTTCAACACAATTCTGCTTTGATTGCTAGAAAGAGAAAATTTATTCTCCTTAATGATTTCTGCAGTTAGAAAACACAGCCACCTTGAGAAAAGAATTGCAAGGAAATGCCACACAGTGAGCATCATGGAATCTCCAGGGCACTCAGTCTCAATCTTTATATGTTTCTCTGCTGGCGGGTACAACTTGACTGCAACTATATTTATTTAAAGCTTTTAAATCCAGGGTGATGAACTCCAGACCCATCTTTTTATACCATGATCATAATTGTGATATCTGTGTTCCTGAGCCAAATTCTGCCATACACTTTGTCTGATACAGTAAATGCACTCTTTGTTTAGCTTTTCAAACAGGTTGCTACCCACATCAAGCTTTATTTATTTTAATATCAGTTCCTTGTGACCAGGAACACTTTGTACAGTTGTTTTTTCTCTTTTCTTTTATTCATTCCAAGCTTTATAAATGCTAGGCTTTCACTCTTCTTATCAAGAAGTATATTTACCCTGTCAACTTGAGTGCTGTGTAGGTATTCTAAGGTAGCAGCTAAGGTGTGTGCCTGGTTTGAATGAGATCTCCTAGTTCTTACTGGAAAAATGTGCCAAATTGAAAACATCACCCATTGTAGATGAACAAGGGGACTATTGTCTTAAGACACGCAATAAAAATCTTGGATAAACATAGACTGTTTTCTTGGATAAACACTGGACTGTTGTAAATATTTCCTGTTCATCTTATAGAAAGGTGATTTGAATAGTAAGGTAACTGAACTTTAGAGTTCCATATACTACATACAGTGATTAAAGCTAAATCACTTCCTATGCAGTTGGAGAATATACATAGATTATCAGATGGTGTAAATCAGCAAAGATTCATTGGACTGAGGCTCTGAACAAAATACTGAGTTAGACAACCAAGCTGATGACTGGGAAGAAGGGACTTTATAACAAAATAAGAACCACATAGGGCTGGCTGTGAAGTATTTTGTCACCTCAGCAAGCCATTATTCACAAAATTAGTCCTACTGACTCCTGAATAAGTAAAGCCTAGTTAACACTAAAAAGTTAGGTCAACCCAGCTACTTTCCTCAGAGTTGCGAAAAATCCACCCCCTGAGCCAGGTAGCTAATCTCCCGTAACTCCTGGTATAGGTAGTGCTAGGTCAGCTGAAGAATAGTTCCAATGATGTAGCTAGCCTGGATTAGGCTATGTCTACACTTGTTAATTTAAGTTGACTTAGCATGTCCCCACTCAAAAATTAAGTCGACTTAGAGGGGACCCTGCCAAATCAATCTAGAGCATCCACACTGGATGCCTAAGTTGACTTGTAGGGGCTAGGTGGACCTGGGACAGGTCCACAGTGGCAGGGGGGGCACCCTTTGCCAAGTGCCAGGAGGCCCAGCCTTTGCCCCATTGTACCTTGGTACAATAGGGGCTGAGGAGGTCAGGGACCCTGGCAGAACATAGGAGCAGGGTGGGCAGGGCTCTGTCCTGCCATGTGGGGGGGCGCACCAGGCTATAGCTGTGCCAGCCACCCTGGCAGGGAGGGAAGTGGGGAAGCCCTGAAACCCCCTAAGTCGACTTTCTAAAGTTGACTTAGCCAGAAAAGTCGACTGAAAACTAGGTTTAGTAAAGTCAATTTTAATTTTCCTTAAGTCAACTTAAGCAGCCGCTTAAGTCGACTTAAGGAAAATGTAGTGTGGATACAGATTAAATTAAGTCGATTTAAGCAAGCTTAAGTAGACGCACCCTTAGTGAGGTGGATTAACAAAGTGACTGGAGAAGCCCTCCCATCTCTGCAGTGAGTGTCTACCCTGAAGTGCTATAGTTGTGAAGTGAACTAGTGAAGACATAGCCCCAATGTCAGGGAAACCCAGTCTGGGGCCAGCTGGCTAACCACAGCTGAAACTCCTGATTGGCCAGATCACTGGCTTGACTGAGCAGCTGTGCCAGGACTGCTCTGATGCCCAGCAGTAGCACTTCACCAGGAGTTACTCAATGCATTCACCAGCAGCTGTGATTTTTCCTGTATCTGCCTTTCTTGCAGTCCTGCCTTCACCTCACCCTAGCTCTGCTCCTGGTTCCTGACTCCAGCTCTGACCTCTGGCTTCTGGTTCCTAACTCCACCTCTGTCTGTTGCTCCAACCACTAAGCATGACTACACACATCCCTTACTAGGGCAGTAAAGAGATCACAAGATGTCCCAAGATCTTCAAAGTAGATGATTGACAGAAGACATGGTTGAAGTACTTAAATTATTTAAGGATTAGTATAAAATTAAATTTGTTCTATTTAGGGATATTAAATCAAAATGAGGGGATACAACTTTAAGATAAAAGCAGCTCAACATTCTTCCACTCTGTGTGTGGGACACGCCAGCTATCCTTTCCAGAGGTCTGGAGGGACTATTTCACTGATGTGAAAGATTATTTCTAGCCCATGAGTTAGTTATGGGATTAATCATATGAGAGTGTTCTTGATCTTGTTTAGGTTCTTGAGCCAAACAGATGGAAAAACATTTAAAAAACGATAATGGGGGGCAGAACTACAATGCAACTCACATGGTGCGTTCCAGACACACATGTGGCTTGCTTCTGATCCTACATGACTTTGTAATATATTTCAGTACATAAGTGTCACTGTTTAGGTACAATTAAGCATTCCATTACTTGGATTTGTAAAACCTTTCAAATCAGTGCTAAGAAACTAAGCTCCAATAACGGTGTTATAATCTCTGGGCTAGACCCCCGCATACCTCAGGAGAATACTTAGTGCATTTGGGTACAAAGACAGACAGTTGTTTTGGGCACCTTTCCACCCTTTCTTCTGGGAGGCACAATTTACAGCAAACTCAAAATTTACTAACATCTTTCTCTTAAGATGAGGATTGACGCGTAAAAGAGCAAGGAGAGAGGTAAACACTCTTCTTTTTGCTGAATAATTTGAACGAAGTGGAGTCCCTGTAATATCTTGAGGGTCCTTCATGATTGCATCTAGCAGGAAAAGCAGTTATATTGGCAACTGGTTTCCAGTCTGTCAGCTATTTTCATTATTTTACTCTTATCTACATAGTCACAGTTTTTTATTGTTTTAAAGGATATTTTGAGTTCCGGTAAAGGTTCATTAGGCTAGACTAACTACTCTAAATAAGAGCTGCAATGTCCTATTTTTTTAAGTGCTTCTGCTACTGTTGAATATTCCCTAGATCATTATTTCTCATCCAGTGGGGCCTGGCAAACTCGGGGAAACTGAAGAAAGGAATGTTCCCATTTTGTTTAATTAATCTCACTGGGGGGGAGGCGGGGTCAGCAAAAACAAAACTATCAGAACTGTCCTCAGTGGTTTTGGATGAGCCTGAGATGTAATAGTTTGCCCACAATACCACAAAAAATCCAATTCTGTATACCATGACCCTACCAAAATGCATATACCCAGGCCTATCTGGCAGAAGTTTTACACAACGAACAATTTTCATCCCACATGATTCAGCCACAATCAAAGTGGAAAATAGGCCTGCATTGGATTAAGATCTGGCTAGAAATATAAGAAGAACTGGCTGAAAAAATTCCAAAAAAACAATTTTTGTATTGGAAAATGAAGATTCAAAGGAATCAAAACAGCATGTGGGAATGTGTCTGTTCCATTGAAACTTTCAACAGAAACCTGGCAGGCAGAGAGCTGCTTGGCTCCCTGGTCCCCTGGGTTACCAGGTCTGCCCAGCTCCCCCACAGCATGCCTGGCCCACTCAGTAGGATCCCAGGTTCACCAGGCTAACTACCTCCTTGGCAGTTGAGGCTACATAACCTCTTGTCTCTAAAATATTTTATATTTATCTACAAATGAGGACATGGAGTGTTTTATATTAAAAGTTACAATGGAAAAAGGCCTCCTGTGTAAATTCAAAATCTCCTCTAATTTAAACCAGATTTATGTCGATATAGTTCCACTGACTATAGTAGGGTTACTCAGGGTTTTCACCAACTATCTGGGGTAAATGAAGGGAGAATCTAATCTGCTTTCTGCTTGTTTGGAATAAAATTTTATAAACTCAACACATGCAAAGAGTACCTTTAAGAAGTATTTAGATCTGATTTTAAAAATGGTTGCCCCACTCATGGTTGAGAAGAAATAGGACTCCAATGCACTGAAGGCAAAGGGAATTCTTTATTTAGCCTACTGGCGACAGACAGGTTGTATAGCACTCCCCACCCCTTTAGCTACCAAACTGACACACATTGTGTTTCCTCTTGTCACTACACCACTAGCATCTCTTTACCATCTAGCTTGGACTAAATAGTCCATTACTGCTTGAAGTCTAATCTCCCTTATTGAAACAAGCTAAGTGAAAAGCTGACAAAAAACTTTCAGTGCCAAATGCCATGATCCTCCTCAGTCAGGAAGGGGGTAACACACTTTTTTTTTTTTTTTTTTGCTTCAAAGAAAGAGCTCCTTATCTGGAAAAGTTGAGAAATAGTGGTGGGCTAAAGATAGCTCTCTGTCACAGGGTACTCATTTACTGGAGGTGGTGCCACTGCCTACCTGCCCTGAGGAATGATTCTCTTCCATGTCCAACCCTCCCCTTGCAGTCCCTCACTCCAGTGTCCTCTCTCTCCCTCTGTGGCCTCTCTTTCACTCCATGAGCTGTAGCTTTCTTTCATGACTCAACTCTCCAGCCAGGCCACTAAGGCGATGTCTACACAGGGATGTCAGATGACTTAGGCTCACAGGGCTCTGATGCTGGGAAAGGAATGGCTATGTAGATACTCAGGAGAAGGCTAGATCATGAGCATCTATACAGCCATTTTTAGCCCCACAAAACAAGCCCTGTGAGTCCAAGTCCTCTGATCCAGGCCAGCTGCGGCCATGCAGTAGGTCATTTGTCCCTGTATAGATATAGCCTATGTGGTCCCACTTCCAGGGTACAGATTTACTAGACTCACCATCTGTACAATACCACTGTATCAGTGGCTGGTAGAGGAACCCAGACATGCCATTACTATAGGTTCCAGCTCAGGAACTCCACCGCACAGCCAACATCTACACAATCCCCACCCCTACTACTTTCTCCCTGGGCTACTTCCTACAAGTTTTCATCTCCACCCTGCTCTCTTCAGATTAGACCCTTCCCTCGGTGCTAGTGTTTTTTTGGGTTCCTTCATTAATGCACACAAACATCCTTACTGCAACCCCTTTTGTTCCCAACATCATGACTTTATACTAGCCCTGGCCACACCTGCTCACCTGAGCTCCCTCTTCCAATCAGGGGTTGCTTTGCCAGCCTAAGGTCCTCATGTGTGGCCTATCAGAGTAATTGGCCCTGGCTCAGCTTCCTTAACCCTTTCAGAGCTGATGTGGGGTGAACACCTCCATTGTCTTTAGGCAAGGAAACTATAGACATAGTTATTCTGTTAGACTTCTCTGCAGCAGCCTTTGATGTCACTAATCATTAAATAAATACCCCTACCCTGCCTCCAAAAAGCTGCTGGGTGAATGGAAACAGCCTGACATGACTGAAGCCCTGTCCCTCAGATTGAATTCAGAGTTATGGGCAGGGACCATCCTGATCATCTAGCCTGATCTACTGCACAATGCAGGCCACAGGACTTGACCCCACCTCTCCTGTAGTAGACCCCTAACTTATGAATGAGTGAGTGTAGACCAGGCCTCAGTGAAATCATTGGGAAAGTTGGTGAGATGAGACTAGATTTGACTGCCGCCTCATGGCAACCTCCATGAGGTGCTTCTTGAGGAAGAGAGCTTGACCTTCTCAGGTAGGGCTTGGGAAGAGGAGGCAAATACTGCACTTGGATGAAGTGTGGACTTCTCCCAAGCAATAAATGCAACATTGACTGAGAACGAATGCAGGTAGGAGATGCAGATCTTGAACCTCAGCATCATTGGCATAATCCAGTACTCAGGCCTGGGTGTTGGGGTGGGTGGTGGTTTGGAGGGAGCCAGAGTAAAGAGAGTCCCCAAAGTCTCTCAATTTCTAAAACCACTACTAAACACTAAGAATACAGTATGAAGAATAAAAATAACTAACTGAGAAGAGAAACTTCTCATCTCTCAAGCAGTTTGTTATTTTTTAAGTGCATCGGAGATGAGAGGATGCCAGCAGCTCCAGCGTGGACCATGCAGTGTTGAGAAGAGCTGAGTACGTGAACCAATGACACTACTACTTTCAAGCGCTCCGGTCTCATGGCACACATGAGTAAACCCTCAGTGGAATACAATAAAGACCATCACTTGAAGCAGAACTGTATGCTCTAGAGCAGGGGTCCTCAAACTTTTTAAATAGGGGGCCAGTTCACAGTCCCTCAGACTGTTGGGGGGCCGTATTATAATTAGAAAAAAATGTGAATGCGTAGCTATCACGTCTGCTGCTGGCCTGTGTTTCTGGGTACTGGGTGGCAGGCAGTAATGCATCCACACACTTTTTGTTGGTGCTGTGGGCTCCGGCCAGGCCCAGAGTGTGGGACTGACCGATGTTAGCCTGCTGGCCTGCTGTTGTGTACGCAACTAGTAGCCAATGTTCCCTCTAGGTTTGGTGGCTTGTGTGCAAAATTTTCAAGCCGTGTGAAAAACTTTTTCAGAATAAATTTTTGGGGAAAACTCACAAGACAGAAATTATAGGCATTAATTGAAGATAAAGTGATTGTAAATAGAATTAATTAATTGTGTTTAATTAATTTAATTGGAATGAATTTGGAATTGAAATCTAATTTTAAGAAAGGTTTTTATTTAAAATTAATTTTTAAAAAGTTTTAAAAAAGAAGGGAGAGAAAGAAAAAAGAGAAGGAAGGAGGAGAAAAAGAAAAAAAGAAAGAAAGGAAGGAAGCAAAGACAGAAAGAGCAGGAAGGAGGAAGACAAAGAAGAGAAAAAGAAAAAAGGAAAGGAAGGAAAGGAAGAAAGAAGAGAAAGGAAGGCAGGGAAGAGAAAGGAAGGCAGGGGAGAGGAAGAAAAGAAGAGAAAGGAAGGCAGGGAAGAGGAAGACAAAGAACAGAAAAAGAAAATAAGGAAAGGAAGAAAGAAGAGAAAGGAAGGCAGGGGAGAGGAAGAAAAGAAGAGAAAGGAAGGCAGGG
>ML685768.1:20907157-20975126 GCA_007922175.1 Pelusios castaneus
CCAATGTGTAATAGAATAGATCTATGCATAAAATAGCTTAGAGAAAACCTGAAGTACACTATTTCCTTGTCACTGACATACACGTCAATACTCTTGCCTCACCTACGTCAAAGGTTGGTGCTCACATCAGACATTTATCTCTAAACAAATATTTCTGAATCATTTCATCAAAGTCTTTCACTTACCTAAACACCAAGTATCCCTTAATTACCTGTAAGTCTTTGCAGAATTGGATTCTGTTATTGGTTTAAAGTAGTAGTTTTCAACTTTTGGTCTGTGGACTATATCTAAGATTTCCAAAAGATTCCACACCTCCATTTGAAATTTTTTTAGGAGTCTACAAATGAAAAAAAGATTGAAAAAATACCAGTTTAAGACTCTTTCTTGGTGCTGTGTCATATACATTTCTGTCACAATATACCAAATTGTGAGGTCCTTACTCAGGCAAACTCCCTCAGCTGGGTAAAAACTAAGTGAGAGCCCCTGAAGGGCCTCAAGACTTTGGCCTATGTAAACAATATTATGATTAATGGATAATATCTATATTTTATTGTTGTGCAAGAAAATTCAAAAGTCTGCAAATACCAGTTGGGTAAAGGTTTAGATTCATGTGAGGAAAGAATAAGTGAATTCTTCTCTGGGAAGAGCCTTTGGTAAAGCCTGGTGTTGAAGAATCCAAAGGGCGGGAATTGAAGTTGACATTAGGAGGGATGAAGGACTTCTTGTTTGTGGAGTTGAGCACAGGGGGACAAAAGATCTTTTGTTTAGAGCTGATCCCTAAAAAGAAAGGGAACTGTTGTATGACTTGATCAGTGGGCTGGAGCCACAGAAATCCCAGTGAGGCAGTATAAGGAAGAGGTTGCTGGGAGTAGTTACAGTAGCCAAAAAAATATGCGCTTCTCCCATGTGGGTCCAACACCCAGGCCAAGAACCACTCACCCTGTCCCAAGCAGCATGACAGAGGGAGAGGAGGTAAAAAGAAGGCAAAATCACCTGTTGTGATAAGAAAACCAACCGAAATCCCTCTTTAACCCGAAGGCAACAGTGTCAAATCTGCATATGAATTCCAACTCTGCAGTTTCTCTTTGAAGCTTTGATTTGTAATCAATTTGCTAAAGTGTGGCAATTAATTTATCATCAATGAAGTGAGCAGGGAGATTGAAGTGTTCCCCTATTGGTTTTTGAATGTTATTTCTGATGTCAGATTTGTGTCCATTTATTGTTTTGCAGCAGAAACTGTTATTTGTTAGTCTTTAAAAGTGTCACCAGACTCCTTGTTTTTTTTGCTGAACTAGACTGACCCGGCTACCCCTTTGGAATCTGTTAAAGAAGGAAACTAAGTTAGTTTCTTCATATGATTTCTTCTTGAAAAACCCATGCTTATTACCCTATTATCTGCTAGGTTTTAAAAAATGATTATTTAATAGTTTATCCAATATTTTTCCAGGTATCAACCTTCAGCTGATTGGTCTATACTTTCCTAGGTCCTCTTTAAAGATAGATATTAAGTTTGCCCTTTTCCAATTCTCTGTGATCTCACCCATCATCCATATGTTCTCAAAAATAATAACTGGTGTTCCAATATTGCTTGAGTTAGTTCCTTAAGCACTCTGAAGTAAATCACATCAGGCCCTGGTGACTTAAATTCATTTACATATTCTTTAATCTGCTCTGATCTATTCTGGCTTGAGTTTCTTCCTGCACGTTAATAGTAATCATTAAGCATTTGGTCACAATTAACCTTCTTAGTGAAGGCTGAAGTAAAATATGTATTAAACTCCTCAGCCTTCTTGGTGCTCTCCATTACTAGCTCTTCTTTCTTGCTACATAGTAGAGCTATACTTTCCTTTGTCTTTCTCTTGCTCCTGCAGTATTTATAGACTCTACTCTTGTTGCCTTTTCTGTCTCTTGCTAGTTGTAACTCCTTTTGTGCTTTGGTCTTTCTGATTTTGTTCCTGCATGCTTATACTATTCTCTTGTACTCATTTTTGATAATTTGTCCATGTTTCCACTTTTTATAGGATTTCTTTCTGATTTTCAAATCACTAAAGAACTGTTGAGGTAGACATACTGCTCTTTTACTATTTTTCCTATCTTTCCTTTCCATGGAGATAGACAACATTAAAAGGCACAACTGCAAACTCTTTGAGCAGCTACCAGCTATATTGGTCTCTTTATTGCCCTTGCTCCTTCCTTTGCTATGTATCCTTGGAGTTGTGTTAATAGTTGTGGGTTGTGTTGTGCATTGAGAACAGTGGGCATGGAAATGAGGGTGGGTGTGCTGTAGAGAGGGGCTGTGTGTGCTTTAAGCTGTATGGGTAGTTGTGTTGGTTTGGGGTGGATTGTTCTGAGAGATGTGTTGATTTGTACAGGCAGAGCTATGCGTGTGTTTAGCCAAGAAATTCACCATCTGTCCAATCTCATACAACCAATGAAACAGTTTTATGGAAATTAGCTGTAAAGTAAGAGTATTGATAAGACAACCGTCTAGGACTCTTAGCATGGCAAAGACACATGCCTTACTATAGCTGTACAACACAGAGATTTAATTTATAAAGTCAAAACATTTAAGGACATACAAATTAGGTGATAACAGACTATAAGACCCACTGGTGATTGCACCTGGTGATGTTCTAAACAAAATGAACACTTAGCCAATGCTTTCACTTATACAACAGACTTTTTAGGCTTCACAGTGACAATCTTGGAATCTTATTACATAGATATAAGCAGGACTGGGCCCTTACCTTGTGAGTTTCAGACATGCCAGTCTCCTAGTTATCAATGAGAACAACTTTTCCATCACATTTGATGGAAATTATTTTGCTTATCAAAATGGCAAGCAGCTGAAAATGTCAGACTGTCTGTGCACAATTTTAATAAAGCTGAGTTGTGTAGGTCTTGAAGGCAAAGTGCTAAATTTTGCACTCTGCTACTTTTATGGAAAACAAAATTAATGTCAATGTAGTTATCTTGGCTTTATACCAGTGTAGTAGCTCAGGGAAAAATTTAGCCTGATATCTTTAGCTAACTTGGAACATAACTGTGACCAGGCTTATGGATCCTGGGGACAGAGTGCCCAGGATGACACTCCTCCCCTCCTCCAATTTATATGCTTTTTCCTGCAACTGCTCAGCATGAGGATATGCAAACACACTGCATCTGGAAAGGTCAGTTAGTCCATACACAGGAAGTGGTGCAGAGAGGTAGGCTCTCTCTGCACTTCTTTAGTCTGCATTGATAATTTCCAGATTCTAGACCATAAAGCTCTTGCTGTTTCCACACATACAAACTATTTTGATGTGGTTTAACCATAAGGTAGTTCAGTTGTTTGGAGCATTTTCTTCTTGAATTAAGAAATTAGTTGAATCTGTTCATTAAAACACAATTTGCAGAAGAGATTTTCTGAAAAAACATTTTATCAAAAATGTTTTGATTCTGACAGATCATTTATAATTTCAGGTGCTTGCGATGAGTCATTTTCATATCCTATCTTTTACTCAGGAAACTGAATACATTAGTGAGAGCTTGGGAAAGCGACACAAACACCATGCTTACGTTTAAAAACAAAAGGTATTATTAAATTTGCTCAGCTAGTTTGCTAGTAATGAAGGATTTATAACTTAGAAAAAATAAAACAGAAAGGAATAACATAAAAAAACCATTATTTCTTGAAAATGGTCCAGTAGGACCAAGCATGCCTGAACCCAGTCATTACCAAAACTATAGATGAGATGTAACTGTACAAGATAAAGAAGTCATGGGGGAAAATATGAGATGACTAAATGCATCCCATCTTCGAAACAATATAGCTGCTGAGCCTAACTCTTGTTGGTTGGTATTTTGGGGAAGAATGACAAAATAGTTTTACAAAAGTGTGGCTTGTCCCACCTGACACTCGGAAGGAAGAAGTTAGTCTCCAAGATCAATCCTTTCCTCTAAACCATTCTTTGCCCAATAACTCTCCTTGTAACCCAGGTACTGCATTTACACTTCTAATGGTTGGCCTACTGGCATTGCAGAAGATGCTTTAGAGAGAAATTGTTGCATTGTGTTGAATACCTATTCCAATACCACTTGCTTTTACTCTTCAGGATTTAGAATCATAGGCTATGTCTACACTACAAAAAGTTAGGTTGATCTTGTTAGGTCGACCTAATAAGGTTGCCTTTAGGTCGACCTAAATTCAACCTTATTAAGTCGATTTAACAAAGTGGACTAAGTTGACTTAATAAAGTCAACTTAAGGGTTCATCCCAGTCCACACTGTACTTAGGTCGATCTAAGGATTCAATTTAAGGATTAGGTTGACCTAATAGGCAGTTCTTATTAGGTCAACCTAAGCTTTCATGAAGTTGACTTAAGGAATTTCTTCAGTCGATTTAATGAAAGTCTGGTGTAGACAGGGAGTAATTTAGGTCGACCTAAATTGCAAGTGTAGACATACCCATAGAATACCCATAGAATTTTAGGATTGGAAGGGACCTCATGAGGTCATCTAGTCCAACCCCCTTATAAAAGCAGGACCACTTCCACTAAATCATCCCAGCTAGGGTTTTGTCTAACCAGGCCTTAAATGTTTCCAAAGATGGAGATTTCACCACCTCCCTAGGTAACCCAGTCCAATGCTTCACCACCCTCCTAGTGAGAAAGTTTTTCCTAATATCCAACCTCGACCTCCCCAGCTGCAACTTGAAACCATTGTTCCTTGTTCTGTGCTCTGTTACTCCTGAGAACAGCCTAGCTCCCTCCTCTTTGGAGCACACCTTCAAGTAGGTGAAGGTTGCTATCAAATTCCCCCTCAGCCTTCTCTTCTGCAGACTAAATAAGCCTAATTTGTTCAATCTCTCCTTGTAAGTCTTGTGCCCCAGCCAACTAATCATTTTCGTAGCCCTCAGCTGTACCCTTTCTAATTTTTCCACATCCTTTCTGTAGTGGGGAGACCAAAACTGGACAGAGGGGAATAATCATATCCCTCGATCTGCTGGCAATACTCCTACTGATGCAGCCCAATATGCCATTGGCCTCTCTGGCAACAAGAGCACACTGTTGACTCATATCCAGCTTCCCATCCATCATAATCCCCAGGTCCTTTTCTACAGTGCTGCTACTTAGCTGATCGGTCCCCAGCCTGTAGCAGTACATTTTCCGTCCTAAGTGCAGGACTTTGCATTTGTTCTTGTTGAACCTCCTGAGATTTCTTTTGGGCCAATGCTCCAATTTGTCTAGGTCTCCCTGAATCCTATCCCTGCCCTCCAGCATTCCTTCCACAGCTTGGTGTTATCCGTGAACTTACTGAGCATGCAATCTATCCCATCATCCACATCATTAATGAAGATGTTGAACAGAACCAGCCCCAGGACCAACCCCTGGGGCACTCCACTCGTTACTGGTTGCCAACTAGATATTGAGCCATTGATCCCTACCCACTGAGCCCAATGATCTAGCCAGTTTTCTATCTACCTTACGGTACATTCATCCAACCCATATTTTCTTAACTTGCTGACAAGAATGCTGTGGGAAATCGCATCAAAAGCTTTGCTAATGTTGAGGAATATCACATCAACGACTATTCCTGTATCCATGAATCCAGTCATCTCATCAAAGAAGGCAATCAGATTGGTCAGGCTTGACTTGCCCTTGGTGTATCCATGCTGGTGAATCCATTTCCTTCCTAGCATATGCTATTTTTTACCATTTGCTATTTCACTGCTTAGACTTAGGCCTAGGATTCTTTACAATTCTATAATGAGCTCAGATTTCATTTACTTAATGTCTTTTACCTCTTCCTTCCTTATCTTGCTTATTTATATGGTTTCAAGAGGTGTAGCTGAATCTAGCACAACAAAATCTTCTATCTCATTAAACAGCAGCTCTCCTTGTTTGCAAGTCAGCAGAATTGATTGTTTCCAATATGTCAGGTAGAACATGATAAAAAGACTTCATCTCATATGCCAGGATGGCCTCTATATATAGTCAACTATCCTTTTCAGGTGTTGCTGCAGTTCTTGGTTACACTGATAATTGAAAAAAGAAAATTTTGAAAATACCATCATTCAGATAATGTCATAAAAGTTGTCACTTTGGCATTGTCAGGGTAAAGAAGAATCTGATAATAACCACTGATTCTGAAAAGGGAATCTATTAATCATTAAGTGCCATTCTATGGGAGTCAGAGATACTACTTTTTTCTTTAGTTATTACAACTCACATGTCAGTTATTATGCTTTTCTTGGGCTCTGTAGCCCTATGTGTAAAGCACTATGTAAGCATTGCAAACCTTTTTATACAGTCCGATTTCCCACATTGTTTTAGGGAGTATTAGAGTTGTAACTTCTTCCAAGTGTGAAGGTAACCCATATGCCTAAAAAAGGCTATCTCTTTAAGAGACCTACTGAGGGTGGGTTACTGTTGCTGCACAGATTAGCTACCCACAACCAGAAACTTCTGGAAGTAGGGAGTGGTAGCATTTTGAGCATGCCCTACAGGGTTCCCTGCTGGTGTGATCTGGTGTGGACAGAGTCAGGTCACATGAGAGCAGCAGTCTGAGCAGACAGCAGGCAGGAGTTGCTTTGAGAAGAGCCCATGTGCTCAGTTTTCATGAGGCAAGCTGAGCCAGGAGTGAACAACAAGATGTTTTCTCCCTCCTATGGCATCTTCTTCAACAGACTTTGCACACATGCATATGGACTGAGGGCTGGTTAATCAGTAAGCTGACCAGATGGCGCTCGTTCCAAAGGAGAAGGAAAAGCCTGCATGGAATACTACAGAAGATTCCTGCAATGAGAGAAGAAGAGGACAGCTATTTCTTGCCACTCAAGCCTCTAAACTTGAACAAAGACTGTAGCTGAGAGTTGGGTGAACTCCACCTGGACTTCAGGACTCTTGGGTATCTTTCCTGCAGCGGTTTCTGTAGGGATTGTTCTGTTTAATTGTATTTTGTTTTCTTAGGATAAGGTTTATTTAGTTAGTAGTTAATAAAGTTCATTGTTATGTTTGTTTTTAGTAGTATTTTAATGTGGGGTGGTAACTCTGAGCAATCTTTGCTGTGAGTCCCATACAGACTGGATCCTGGGGCTCCAGCTGCTTTCTCCATAGGGATTAGGGTTTATTTCTGTGAGGCACTGGAGAACAGCAATTGAATTAATTTTAGCCCACCAAAGGTTACACGTCCACCAAAGGCACCTTTTAGTTCAATCTTCACTGGGCAAACTGTAACAGTCTTACTTTAATTGTTTTTGATTTGTTCCTACCAGCCTGCCTACCTATGACTTAGCCTGGTTAATATTAAGACCACTGATGATAAACCTAACTGTAATTTCTACTTCATGCATCTGCTGAAGTGGGTTGCAGCCCACTAAAGCTTACGCCCGAGGAAATTTGTTAGTCTTTATTGATGCACTGCTACAGGCTGGGGACTGATCGGCTAAGTAGCAGCGCTGTAGAAAAGGACCTGGGGGTTATGGTGGACGGGAAGATGAGTATGAGCCAACAGTGTGCCCTTGTTGCCAAAAAGGCCAATGGCATATTAGGCTGCATCAGTAAGAGTATTGCCAGCAGATCGAGGGATGTGATAATTCCCCTCTATTCGACACTGGTCAGGCCGCATCTGGAATACTGTGTCCAGTTTTGGGCTCCCCACTACAAAAAGGATGTGGACAAATTAGAAAGAGTCCAGTGGAGGGCAACAAAAATGATTAGGGGGCTGGGGCACATGACTTATGAGGAGAGACTGAAGGTACTAGGCTTATTTAGTCTACAGAAGAGAAGACTGAGGGGAGATTTGATAGCAACCTTCAACTACTTGACGGGGTGCTCCAAAGAGGAGGGATCTAGGCTGTTCTCGAGGGTAACAGAGGACAGAACAAGGAGCAATGGTTTCAAATTACAGCTGGGGAGGTCAAGGTTGGATATTAGGAAAAACTTTCTCACTAGGAGGATGGTGAAGCATTGGAATGGGTTACCTAGGAAGGTGGTAGAATCTCCATCTCTGGAGATTTTTAAGGCCCGGTTAGACAATACCCTGGCTGGGGTGATTTAGTGAGAGTGGTCCTGCTTTTTAGCAGGGGGTTGGACTAGATGACCTCGTGAGGTCCCTTCCATCCCTATTATTCTATGATGCCACAGGGCTCCCATTGTTTTTGTTGTATACGGACTAACACAGCTACCCCTCTGGAACTGAAACCTGTATTCACCATTATGGCTCACAGGGATCATCTGGTTGGAGAAACTACCCAAGAAATAGTGGTGTACTGTGATTTTTCTTTTCCCGTCCACTTTCATTTCTCTTTCTGCCCTTGCAAAACAACAGTGAAGTGACCAGTCTTCTTGCACTTTTAGAATTTGCTCAATCAGCATCACATACCATGCTTAATGTATTTAGGACCATGCTTTTGAAATGGTGATGGTTTATCCCCAAGGACTGAAATGTCTAAGCTGTCTCATATCATCCTTTCCTGGCTTCTAGATTATTTCCATGGATTGTTATATGTGAAAAATACATACTGTCTGTACATCTTTGTCCAAAGTCAGGCCAAACTCTAACTATAGTACCTAGGTGAGTGGTTTATGTAGAATCCCAGGCTATGTCTACACTTGTTAATTTAAATCAACTTAGCTAAGTCAACTTAACGAAGTTGACTTTAAGTCGATTTTGTTAAATTGACTTAGCATATCCACACTCAAAAATTAAGTCGACTTAAAGGGGACCCTGCCAAATCGACTTAGAGCATCCACACTGGATGCCTAAGTTGACTTGGAGGGGCTAGGTGGAGCTGGGACAGGTCCACGGTGGCAGGAGGGGCACCCCTTGCCAAGTGCCATGGGGCTCAGCATTTGCCCCATTGTACTTGGGTACAATGGGGGCTGAGCCATCAGAGACACTGGCAGGGCATAGGAGCAGGGTGGGAAGGGCTCTGTCCTGCCCTGTGGGGGGGCATGCCAGGCTCTGCCTGTGCCAGCCACCTTGGCAGGGAGGGCAGTGAGGGAGCCCTGAAGCCCTTTAATTCGACTTAAAGTCAATTTAGGGCTACTCTGCGTCTACACTGGCTAAGTCGACTTAATAAATTCGACTTAGCCAGCAAGTCGACTTAAAATGAGGTTTAATAAAGTCGACTTTAATTTTTTTAAGTTGACTTAAGATGCTGCTTAAGTCGATTTAAGGAAAATGTAGTGTGGACGCAGATTAAATTAAGTCAACTTAATTTGTAAGTGTAGACACACCCCCAGTGACTGGTATTTCCTCTAAGAACTCAGCACTCTGTGTACCCAGAGCACTGGTTAGAACCATTTTTAAATATCTGTTTAATTACATAATTAAGGATTTCATCCTGTTTCATTGAAATCATTGGGAAATTTGACTGAGTGCAGTAGGAGTACAATCAGGCCCTAACTATATAAATGCTTCTAATGTTTCTCTGGCAGAAACATGCCTGCCATTGAATTTTGTTCTTTGTGGGAATAAAATATCTATCCAGCTTCTCTATTATTATTTTATATTTTTTCCTCACCTTTGCTTTCAAATAAATATAATAAAAATAATAATATAATATCTTTGTAATTCTATTCCCGGAATATTCTCTTGACTCCAGCAGGCCTGGAAATGAAGTGCTGCTTCCAGTCAACCAGTTCCCAGGATAACTAAAATCTAAAGCTTGTAATGGATTACATTTTGGCATCCTATTACAGTGTGCTCTCTCTGCTTCCTCTCCCTTGCCAAATTCTAATTCCTATGTAGTGTTTCATTCTGATGTTATGTAGAATGAAACTAGATCAATAAAGATTGAGCCCTACTTTAACAACCAGTAACAAACTGCATATTAAATACTGCCAACTTTCAGTACTTTTCTGAGCATACAGCTTTTAATAACTAAAACTGCTTCCTCCTGCATTTGTTCCTCCTGTATTTCCTGTAATGTTACTAGTTAATTATTACATTGACTAGCACCATGCAATAAGAACGACAAGCATTACCTAAGGAGGTTTTAGAATCTCCATACTTAATGGCTTTTATTCATGACTCTTATAGACTCATAGAATCATAAAATAATAAGGATGGAAGGGACCTCACGAGATCATCTAATCCAACCCCCTGATAAAAAGCAGGACCACTCCCACTAAATCACCACAGTCAGGGTTTTGTCTAACCGGGCCTTAAAAATCTCCAAAGATGGAGATTCTACCACCTCCCTAGGTAGCCCATTCCAATGCTTCACCATCCTCCTAGTGAGAAAGTTTTTCCTAATATCCAACCTTGACCTCCCCAGCTGTAATTTGAAACCATCGCTCCTTGTTCTGTCCTCTGTTACCATCAAGAACAGCCTAGCTCCCTCCTCTTTGGAGCACCCCTTCAAGTAGTTGAAGGTTGCTATCAAATGTCCCCTCAGTCTTCTCTTCTGTAAACTAAATAAGCGTAGTACCTTCAGTCTCTCCTCATAAGTCATGTGCCCCAGCCCCCTAATCATTTTTCTTGACCTCCACTGGACTCTTTCTAATTTGTCCACATCCTTTCTGTAGTGGGGAGCCCAAAACTGGACACAGTATTCCAGATGCGGCCTGACCAGTGTCGAATAGAGGAGAATTATCACATCCCTCGATCTCCTGGCAATACTCCTACTGATGCAGCCTAATATGCCATTGGCCTTTTTGGCAACAAGGGCACACTGTTGGCTCATACTCATCTTCCCGTCCACCATAACCCCCAGGTCCTTTTCTACAGCGCTGCTACTTAGCCAATCAGTCCCTAGCCTATAGCAGTGCATGGGATTTTTCCGTCCTAAATGCAGGACTTTGCACTTGTCTCTGTTGAACCTCATGAGGTTTCTTTCGGCCCAGTGTTCCAATTTCTCCAAGTCTCCCTGGATCCTGTCCCTGCCCTCCACAGTATCTACCATTCCCCCCAGCTTAGTGTCATCCGTGAACTTACTAAGCACGCAGTCTATCCCATCATCAAGATCATTAATGAAGATGTTGAACAGAACTGGCCCCAGGACCGACCCCTAGGTCACTCCACTCATTACCGGTTGCTAACTAGACATCAAGCCATTGATTCCTACCTGCTGAGCCCATTGATGTAGCCAGTTTTCTATCCACCTTACGGTCCACTCATCTAACCCATACTTCCTTATCTTGCCAACGAGAATGCTATGGGAAACCGTATCAAAAGCCTTGCTGAAGTCGAGGTATACCATGTCAACGGCTCTTCCCGCATCCACATATCCAGTCATCTCATCATAGAAGGAAATCAGGTTGGTCTTCTCTGAACCTTCTCCAATTCATCAATATCCTTCTTGAATTGTGAGCACTAAAACTGAACACAGTATTCCACCAGCAGTCATACCAGTACTATACACAGAGTAAAATAAACTCTCTATTCCTACTTGAGATTCCCTTGTTTATGCTTCCCAGGATCTCACAGCTCTTTAGGCTATAGCTCCACAATGGAAGATCATGTTCATTTGATTATCCACCATGACCCCCAAATCTTCCTAAGAGAAACTAATTCCCAAGATGGTACCCCAACCTGGGAGCACAACCATCACTCTTCTATCCTAAATGTATACATTTAGCTGTATTGAAACACATTGTCTGTTTGCACCTGCTAATTAAGTGATCTACATCACTCTGTCCTCTTTATATTTACCTCACTGCCAATTTTTCTATCATCTGCAAAAACTTTATCAGTGGTTATTTTATCTGTGTGGTTCCCGTTCCCTCCACTGCTGGTCAATTATAAAAATGTTAAATAGTGTAGAGCCAATAAACAATCCCTATGGGACTATACTGGATACACATCCACTTGATGACTATTCCATACTTTCAATTATATTTTGAGACCTGTCAATTTGCCAGCTTTTAATCTATTAATGTGTGCCATGTTCACTTTATAGTTTTTTTTTTTTTTTTTAAATCAAAATGTCATGGAGTAACAAGTCAAACTCCTTACAAAAGTTTTAGGGTATTACTTCAACACTACTTCCTTTAATCAACCAAACTTTTAATCTTCAATGAATGAATAAATATATAAATAAATTAATAAAATTGAAATCCCCTTCCCATGAATGAAGGTGCAGAACAAAAGCTTTAGTTAAGACTGAATGTGTCTCAAAGAGCAAAGGTAATTTCACAGTTAGAAACAGATGACAGAGCAACATGAATAAATGCAATCAAAATACACACTATCCTGAAAGACACAGAACATGAATCACAAGGATAACTTGTTCCAGACCAATGAATATAGAATAAAGATGACTTGCTGTAGTTAAGTATTTATCTTAAAAACAAAATCTGTATCATATTATAGGAGGTATAGGAATAAAGTAGTCTCTGCCTATTCTTAATTGCACAATATTTTCTTAAATAGTAAACTCATGCTTAGAACTCAGTTTGGATATTCACAAATGAAGTGCCAGATATCCAAAACTCATCTACAGGTATGTACAGTGCTGCATAATAGGCCAGGAACAAACAACTTGGCTCAACTAATTTTACAGACTAAAGGACAAGTCAACAGCAAAGTCAATCTTTGTCTATTCTCCATGATAGAAGCAATTTAATACCAATCTCTCGGTTATTACTAGTGCCTTAGAACCATAATTTTCAATCTCCTGTCCTTTTAAATTTACTTTAATCATATTAGACCAGAGGCCACATAGTCATGTAGTTCAGACTTAGTGAAAGGTAGGTGCTGAATCATAATTAGTCAGGTGTTAAAACTCATCTTTTCAGTTGTGTTTGTAAGGCAGGGACTCTGTCAACATTAGGTCTGTGCAGCACCCAGCACAATGGCACCTCAATCCTGATTGGATCTCATGATACTATCATAATGTAACCATTTAAGAACACTATATGAAAATAGCTGAGATAATGAATAATTCTGTATTATGTGACTTGAGGTATCCTCTCCTTTTCATTGTCTCTCCATCTCTCCTTATCCAGACCTTTGCTCACATTGTGTACCTGAGTATGACTGAAATATTTACTGCTATTTGCAGTGCTTGTAGCAGTCTATAAACAGCATCTAGTTAATTATAAATGACAGATCACAGATTCCAGATCTGAGGCAGCAAATTCTCCTGCTATACTTCTGGACAATATTGGACTGAAGCATAATTTGCTCGTTTCCTGCTTGGAGTTAATGCAGCATCTGAACTTTGGATGAACCTGAGGTTGAACTCCAAAAAGCTATTGGCTGAGGAGCCATTCTTCTCCATACAATAGAAATCCAGAAGCTAGGATGGGATTAATTAAAGTTGTTCTGGAGCCATTGTGCCCACATCTTACTAAATTAAGTAATGTCATTTTGTACCCAGAAATTGACCATGGATAGGCACAAAAATAAAATTTTAAAGCTCTCTTTAAAATGTGTGTTCTATGAAAACAGTTTTATGGACATTCCTGTTTTTGAACCACAGATTTCAACTAACATCATCTTTCTTTTTCTTAATTAAAGCACATTAGAGTGACTTAGGCTGACCCTATGATGGGATCAGGCATTGCAAGTATGAGTACTGTGAACATTGTTCCATGACTTGGATTTTAGATTGGGAAAGTGTTGGCAACTAGATGCTTTCATTAAGGACAGCAGGATGGGGCCAGCAAGTAGGATAGTGGTACATGGTAGTTTCATGGCTATCGTGTGTGATCTCTGCCAACTGATGACACTATTACACATGTGCTGTTTAGTAATATGCTACCTTTATCTAAAGGATATAGTAACATGTCACCACTGTACCAAAAAGGAAATTTAAAACATGGATGTTATGAGTGTTGCCTTTACCATTTGACTACCTCTTACCTGGAAAGTTGATGTCTGTCAAGATTTTGTCTTCCAGCTGCCATCCTAAATCCTTAGGTCTGTAGCAAAAGCTTGCAAAATGCCTTATTATCCTTTTCCACCAAAAAATACATAGAGATTGGAAAAAAGAATAATCTCTGTGCTTGCAATTGATTGAATTCTTTGTGAGATGTTAATCACAGGCCCAGAAGACAACAAGCTGACAATTTATCATGTAGATGCTTGTTTAAATAAAGATTGGACAGAATGAGAGTCAGCTGAAGACCGAGACTTCAACCATATCCCATTGTATAATTAGTTCAATATGCTGATAACTAGGGCTATGGCTACACTTGTAAAGTTAAGTCGACTCTGTTAAGTCGACTTAACAAGGTTGACTTTAAGTTGACTTAAAATTGACCTTGTTAAGTCAACTTAACAGAGTGGCTACACTTTAAGTCAATTTAAGTCGACCTTTTTAAGTTGATTTAACAGTAGACATAGCCGTCCACACTGACTTTAAGTTGACTTAATAAGGTCAACTTAGCGCTATTTCCCGTCCACTCTGGCTTTAAGTCGATTTAAGAAGTCAACTTAAGGCTTAAGTTGACCTTTAGAGGTGGTGTTATTAAGTCAACTTAAGGAAATGCTTAAGTCATCTTAATAAAAGCCCAGTGTGGACGTGGCTTTGTGTAGGTCGACTTAAGCATCCTTAAGTCGACCTAAGTTGCCAGTGTAGACGCACCCTACGAGATTCCCAGCAGAGATAGAATCTGAATCCAGAATCTGAATAGCAAAAGTGTGGTTTTAAAGACAAAGAAGGGGACTCTTACACCTTTTTGAATCACCAGCAGAGGAATTGACATCGTGAGGGCAGAAAGAAGACTCTTCCCTAGTGTAAAAAGGAGATTCAATGGCTTTGGGAGCTGTCAAGGTGACACAGACAATAGGGTCTGGATTATTCAGAAGCAGGAGACCACAATTTTATTCTTAGCTCTGGAAGCAACTTGTTATAGGACTTTGGGTAAGTCCCTTCTCTGCCTGTTTTCCTCTCACAGTCAGTTTAGGTTGTAAGCACTTCAGAGCTGGGACTGTCACAAAGAGACCTTGATCTTGACTGCTAGATGCCAATGTAATAGAAATCCAAATATTAAAAATGGCAACTATCACAGGTAACAGTCGTCACTGCAGAAGTTTGTAAGTCAGCCCCAATGTGGATAAAATGGAAAACAATACATCAGTTCAGGGAGGCAAGTTTGTACATACTCAAAAGATTTAACAATTGTTGTGAAAACAATAAATTGTTATATAACTCATTGATTTCTCTAGCACAAACAAGGCCTAAGTTGCCAAGGAAAGCTACTGTTGATAATTGTAGATATCTAGCAGTAATGACAGATTTCATAAAGCTTCTCTTTGGGCTTGCCGACATGACAAGTTGTTGGGTGGCAAGCCAGGGTGTAAATCTATAGTGCACCAGCTTTCCACACAGTAACCCAGTATGAACACTACGACAGCACAATGAAAATCCTGGAATGCCATTTGCATACTGCGTTTGCAAACCACAGTATGTCAAGCTGTGCTCTGGGATTTTCACTCTGCAGGGACAGAATCTACAAAGCGAGTTACTGCACAGCAAGCTAATGCATTGCAGAGTCACACCCTGGCTTGCTGTGCAGTAACTCGTTGTGTAGACAAACCCTTTGTATACAAGACAAATATATCTTCCAGGAAATGAATCAAGTACTTTTCTGTGGATTGGCATGCCACACAGCATTACAGCTCCAGCTGCAACTTGTCAGCAAGTGAAATGATGACAAACTATTTCCTCTTTCAGAAAAAACAAAAGAATGAAGTAGTGTTTGTCATGTGAGTGAAGAGAGAGGGTGGCCACAGCACTTTCTTTGCTCATTCCCATTTCTGGTTGTTTTAAAACTGAATCTCTTCTAATGATGTGCACACTTAATTTGCCTTTGGCAATATAGTTACCTGCCTCTGAATTAAGTATAGCATAGGAAACTAATTATCCTGATCTCTCAGCCTCAAGCACATATGGGGTTCCAAAGCAGTGTTTTATAGGAGTTGGGGGGAGAATTAAAAGTACACACAAAATAGCATAATTCCAAATATTGGGGTGTCTATTAGCAATGAGACTTTGTATTGTCTCTCTGGCCTTATTGCCTAAGCTAATGAAAATGCCACTTTAAAGTTTCCTGATTAATTACAGCTTTCTGCTTTCTGCTCTTGTCAGTAAACAGTTCTTATAAGTGTAAGTTGTTTTCCAATCAAATTCAATGCGGCAGTGTTCCTTGCATTGGTAAAGATAGTTTTGTTTGTAGATGTGATTGTCAGTAGGAAACAGAACGGTAATTAGAAGAGGATCCAAATCATTTGCTAACATGGGGATAGCCTTTTCTTCTTGGAGATTTCCCTGTGCATTTTAATTAAAGCTGGAATGGTGCCAAGAAGCTTTAGAAACATATAACAGATAGTGAGAGATGTGATAAAATGGGTTACTGCACTGAACCTCCCCTGCTAGAGACCTAAATTCAGATCCTTATTAATGATTTGTATTATAATAGTGCTTAGGCGCTGCAACCCAAGATCAGTGTTCTGCTGCACAAACACATAGTAAGAGACAGTCCCTGCTCAGAGGGGCTTGCTATCTAAATCAACAGGGCTGAGAACTGGTGGGAGGGGAAACAGAACTATAGCAAGATGAAGGGAGCAGTTGAAGAACACCCAGCAGGTCAGTGGTACAGATCAGAACTAAAAACCAGGTCTCCCGTGTCCCAGACCAGTGTAGAGTCCACTATACTCTGCTATGTTATCCACCTGCGAAACACAAATGACAAGAGTTTTTGCAGGTTCATCCCCATTACCTGGTGATATTTGTCCACATCACATCATTGTCACAATCTGGCACAATTAAACTTCTCTGCTTGAGAGGTCCAGGGATAAAAATACCAAGTATATGGCAGGTTGGCAAACTGATACAGGGCAAGAAGACTCAGTACCTTATTCTGAATTACTCATGTGTAATTCCTGCTAAAGTGAATGGGACAGTAGCCTAAATCAGGAGTGAAGGCTCCAGCCGTTGGTGCACCTCCTTACAGTACCTCTCACTACGTCTCTTAACTTCATCAGAAACAAATTCATCCACAAAATCAAGAAAGAACTTGCTCACAGTAGCAGTCTAATGACATTAAGCATCATTCTGAACATTAAAGTTACCAAATATTCTCTTTATCATAAATTCCCTTTGGGCTTTCTTTCAAATATTTCTGCATAAACCAGGCTACTGAATCAGTCAACTACATTTATTTTGTTTTTAGTTTTATGCTTCCTTTAAGATCTTGTGAAATTGTACACTGCATCCAGTACACTGAAATGAACCACTGAGCAGATTTGCAGCAAAACTGGTTACTACTGCAGATAGTATTGCTAGATTAAGGGGAGTACATTTTTCAAAGGTGCATAAAGAGAAAGATTTATATAATTTTCTTAGAGAATGTAAAAGTGATTAAACTATGAGTGTAACAACTACAGTCGATGGTGTTTGGTATTATAAATAACTTCTAGAACTGAGGAAATTAAATGGAATGTGGGAGTGGTAAAGACTTTTTCCAAGAAGAAAAATTCTTGACTACTGTCAGTCTGCATTCTACCCTAACCATCCAATTTACCCTAAGCCCATGCTTTTTATGGAGGGCAGGATAACTGGAAGGCCAGATCCAACTCCCCCCGTGAGAAAGGTTCCCACTGATTTCAGCGGAAGTTGAATCAGGGCCTAATTTTGCAACACTTTGCACTTAACATACTGTACCTTTTTAAAGAACTGACTTTTCCTTTGTCTTTAAAATGAAATACGTCTAACAAAGCTACAGTGAACTGGTTGCTAGGGACAGATATATTGGGCCACATTCATATCTGGTGTAATGCCACTGACTTCAACTGCATTACACGATGGGTGGATTTGACCGATTGCCAACAAATGTAATGTTGATCATTAGCTAGCCAATATTTGTGTTTATACAGGGATAGATAGAGTAACATTCCTATCCTGTAGCCCAACAGCATCTCAAGAGCCTCACATAAGTATGGCAGTGCTTTTCATAGCCTTGACCACTGATGGTATCTTAAAGCTCTGAACGAACACATCAGCTTTACTGTAGATTAACTGCTCAGCTGCAGACTTCAATACTAACCGTACATTTGCCCGAAAAGTATTTTTAACCTTGACATGACAGGTACAGTAAAAGACATATTCACAGGAGAGCTTGTATATACAGCAGTTCAGCTGTGGGCTGAAGGGATGGACATCTCCCATTCTATTTCCGCCTCCTCTCCCAGCCAGCGCTGTCCCATAGGGGGAGCGGGGCCCGGGGCCAAGTGGCCAAAGCAGGGCCCCACCTGTGGGGGGGGTGGGGGGGGTCAGCGCCTGCTCCGGTCCTGGCCCCGGTGGGAATTGGCTCCAGCCAGGAGGCCGGGGCTGCTTGTGTGGGGGGCTGGAGCCGGAGCCGGCTGCCAGGGAGGGAGCCGGCCGTGTGGGGCAGGCCGGCCCAGAGGCCGGGCCCCACATGCTCTGCCCTTGGGCCTGCCTGCTCCACCCTGGAGGCAGGGAGGGCCAGCCCAGGGGCTAGGCATAGCCCTCCTGCCCCGCTCCACCCCGCCCCACCCCGCTGCCTTCGGCTGGGTGTCAAAAGCAGTGGGGCAACCATGGGAGGAGGGGCTGCAGCACGGGCGTGGACCCCACACTGCCCCACTGGGAACGGGAGAGCGCGGGGCCCACTTACCCATGGGTCCCGAGGCGATTGCCCCATTCGCCCCCCACCTACGGACGGCCCTGCTCCCAGCACCCGCTCTCTTCTACCTATACCTCAGGAAGCAGGGAGAGTTTCACCCCCCTCTGAAGTTGTCAGGGAGTGGCAGTGACAGCTCTCATCTTGAAAGCAGTTTCAGGACAGAAGAATTCCAAAGGGGTAGCCGTGTTAGTCTATTGTAAAAAGACAACAGAGTCCTGTGGCACTTTTAAAGACTAAGATTTATTTATCGCATGAGCTTTCGTGGGAGAAAATCCCACTTCATCAGACACTTTGAAGATAGAAAGTTACAGAGTGGGAGGAAATTAAATGCAGGGGAGTGTATGACATAGCATCAGGTCAGGCTGTAATAGCAAATCAAAATAGGTGTTAGGATTCAAACACTGGGGAAAATCAAGCTCCCAACATTCTTATATGTTCTTCCACACTGTTGGAATCTGAGCAACTTGTTTGATTTGCTGAAATAGTCTGACCTGAGCCTGTCACTCACACTTCACTGGATTTAATTTTCCTTCCCATACTGTAAGTTTTCCATTTTCAAGCATCTGACAAAAGCTCATACGATAAATAAATGTGTTAGTCTTTAAAAAGTGCCACAGGACTCCTTGCTTGTTTTGCTGAACTAGACTAACACGGTTCCCCCTCTGGAATTAATCAAGCTGTTGATGTGTTCAGTTTTTAGGGAGGATCAATTAATTGCAGTATGAGACATAGCAACTTTGCATACGATTTATTATTACAGTCATAAGTGTTTCCACAGCATTATGAGCTATGCATGCTGAGCAAAACAAATAGCTTAAGTACCAATGTCATACTATCTATTCCTATGGAGGGCATACAATCCATCCATGTTTGCTTCTGTTTAAAAAATAAAAGGGTTTGTTTGTTTGATCAGGTGCTAAATCATTTTAGGCCGATATTTTCAAAAAGATGCCTGAAACTATTAGGTGTTGAAATCCCTTTTAATTGGATAGAGTTAGTGCCTAATCTCCCCAGGGTTCTTTTGAAAATCCCAGGCCTAACCGTTTTTAGTTTTATCTAGGTAAAAGAGTGTGCCTTTTGGTGACATACAGTAGATGCAATGAAAAGCTCAGAAGTCAGAAAGTGACACCTGCAATAATAGCATCTTCCTAGCCTTAGGAATGCCATAGTTTTGAAATGCAGAATACAATTTTTTGCAATGCAAAATTGAATTCCTGACTGAACTTGTCTTCTACTTGACTCATGCAAATGTGCTCCTAGAACTTGAAAGCATACTAAAATAAAGATTGGAATATCTAAGTGTTATTTACTACAATTACTTTTATTACAGAAAATATTTAGGGTCGGATCCTCAGATGATGTTTAAACTGGCACCACTTTGATCGAAGCCAATCAAATTAACTGATTTATACCAGCTGAGGATATAGTTCTTTAATAATATATAACAATAATATAGAACACTTTAAATGTTCTCCTACGAAAGCGCATGCGGTAAATAAATGTGTTAGTCTTTAAAAGTGCCATAAGACTCCTTGTTTGTTTAAATGTTATGTACAGTTCCTTATATAGTCCTACTGATGAACACAAGAAGACCTGGAAACAGATATTTACTGTAATTTTTGTTTGTTTGTTTTGGATCATAGAAAGCTTGGAATGCTGCTCTTTACCACACACTAGACTTACACCAAGTTCAGACAGCTGAAATCATGTACAGCTCAGCTCTTGATTTCCCAGACATGACACAGAGGGAAAAGACACTGTTCAAGAAGGCTTTACGCATGTTGTAATAGATCTTTTTGTTTATTGAAAGAAAAAAAAGATGATCTACTGGGTATTTATATTTGCTGAAGCATCTTGTTTTGGTTTATAGTTTTGTTAAAAATTGTATTGGTTCATTAGATTTAAAACACAGCATTCTCTTGGAGAATGCTTACGTTGCTCCTGCAAAAATGCTTTGGTGGAAGTGACTGCCTAAGGTTTTCTGGTCACCTTTCTCAGATATCATTGTTCTGCTGACTGATGAAAACCAGTTTCTTAAGAAACTGAACCAGGTGTTTGCTGCGTGAACTAATTGGGATGAGATAAGAAACCCCAGTCTTCACCTAAAAACTCAAACATAAGCTAAAATCCTTGTTTGTGCTAAGTTTGAATATGGAAATTTTGATAATGCTACCTGTGTGGTATTTTGGACATGACTAAACAGGAAATGCCAAGATTATTGCTTTTCACAAGGCAGTCAGCCCCCTTTTGCAGAAGCAAGAGACTCAGAGAGTTTGAACAAGCATCCACTTTCTAGGTGCTTGTCTAAACATTGAGTGAACTGTGACTCATTTTCAAAGGGTCATGCACCCTCTTTGCACTAACTATTTAGATAACCTATGTACTAGCCAACAATGTGGTGTGAAGCTTGTTTGCATTCGGAAAAGCGTGAAGCTAAGTTGCGCAGAACTTGCAAGAGTTTCCCTATATGTATTGATTCCATGAGTTCTTTTTATTGGATCCTTCTGTAACAACATCTCTATTCTGCTGTGTGGTTTTCTGGTAAAATAGTAATGGAAATATTAGAAAGGTTCATCAAGCATCAAAAATATATGCATGTTCTGAAACAGCTGATTTGAAGGTTGGTTTGCAACAAAATAGGAGGACAGCTACGGAAGCATTAAAAATACTTTGAGGTGGAACTAGTAGCCATTTGGGATATGGGGTTTTACTGTTTCAATAAAATCAGAGATAGGTCACACTCCATGCTTTTGAAAATCCCATCCTTAATAAAATGACATGATAAAAATGATCTTATCCAGAATATGCTGCACCATCTGTATTTGTTCCACAGCTGTAATAAAGACAAAGGAAAAACAGAATCCAAAATGATAGCAGTAAGCACATAAGTCGCATTTATCTACTAATAAAAATATTCAGGAAAAAATAAGCCATCAAGGCTATTTATACAATTATAAGCACTGGTCACTCTGGTTAGCTAGCAGTTTTGACATTTCTTCATCTAAATCACAACATGCAGATTAACAATGACCTGGAAATCCAGGTTCAAATCTTTGAAGCCGTGTATCATTCTCCCACCTAAAACAATATGTTTGTCAGGCAGGCTAATGCTGGCTCACAGCTACAAAGTACTGTTACTCTTGGCCAGTGTAGTCCATGGACAGCTGCCAAAAACCAGGGCACCATCAAGAGTTTTAATGTGCACTCACTCCTCTTCTCAGCAGAAGACTTAAATCCCAAAAGTTACATTATTGGCATGGACAATGTTTGTTGGTTTAACCCTACTTCAAAAATTTACTTGACACTCTATTCCCAAGGGACCACAAGTCTTTGCATACTTATGGCTATGTTTTGCTTTAAATAAAGTCAGTTGTAATTTTGCCATTGACTCCAACTAGAGGTGGAGAAAGTTTAGGCCCAACATAAGATTTTACTCCAAAAAGTAAATTAAAACAAAATAGCATTTCTCATTTACTTCCTTGATAGATGTTGGTGGTCCATATGCTCCATAGTCTACTGTGGTAGTGCAGGTGTAGCCTCACCTTAATTTCCCATCCTTGACAGTTATGTTAACAGCCCAGGGCAAGGAGAAGCCAACACACATTAACAAACTAAGATGTCATCTTTTTAAACAAGCTTCAGGATTGACACAATTTCAACAAATGGCACACAAGGTCTTCACCTCTGGACCCTGGTTCAGAGCACTCAAATTTAACTCCAAATTCAAGGTCTCCTGAAATCTGAGAGAAACCATCACTCACTGCATCTGCATAGCTTCCATTCTCCCTAGCTCAGCTTCCTTTTCCTGTTTAAATAGCTCAGCCCTAGAATGTGGCATGGACTACTTGATTACACCCTAGATCAGCGATACTCAGATGTCAGTGGTACAGGAACCAAATTAGCAATCAACATTACCCACAGAGTCACAGTGGTGTGAATTCATTGTTTCACTTACTATAGTACTATATATTCATATTGAAACAGCATGACAGGGAAATGTTCACTTTACACGTATATATCATTCTCACAGCAAAATGACTGACCAAGTATTATTTTATCAACTACAATTGACTAATAACACAGTAAAAACATCCTTATTGGTTAATAACTTAGACCAGTTAATAATTAAATCACATTTTATTATCATTTGCTGCAAAGATCTGCAGGAGACATGTTAAGGAGACACTTGTGGCCTGCGAACCTTAGTCTGAGTATCACTACCTTAGACAATCCCCACTATAGACTTCTGTTTGTCCTTCACGCACACACTCTTATACTTAAAAGTATAGCAATGTTATTTCTGGCTTGTATATTGTCACTGATAATCTTGGCCCAGCTGAAGCATAAAGTGGTTGAAGACTGTAAGGTGGATAGAAAACTGGCTAGATCATCAGGCTCAGTGGGTAGGGATCAATGGCTCAATGTCTGGTTGGCAGCCAGTAATGAGTGGAGTGCCCCAGGGGTTGGTCCTGTGGACAGTGCTGTTCAACATCTTCATTAATGATCTGGATGATGGGATAGATTGCACGCTCAGTAAGTTCGCGGATAATACCAAGCTCGGGGGAATGGTAGACATGATGGAGGGCAGGGGCAGGATTCAGGGAGACCTAGAGAAATTGGAGCATTGGCCCAAAAGAAATCTCAGGAGGTTCAGCAAGGACAAGTGCAAAGTCCTGCACTTAGGATGAAAAAATCCTATGTACTGCTACAGGCTGGGGACCGGTCGGCTAAGTAGCAGCACTGTAGAAAAGAACCTGGGGGTTATGGTGGATGGGAAGCTGCATATGAGTCAACAATGTGCTCTTGTTGCCCAAAAGGCCAATGGCATATTGGGCTGCATCAGTAGGAGTGTTGCCAGCAGATCGAGGGATATGATTATTCCCCTCTATTCGGTACTGGTGAGGGCGCATCTAGAATACTGTGTCCAGTTTTGGGCTCCCCACTACAAAAAGGATATTGAGAAATTAGAAAGAGTCCAGCGGAGGGCAATGAAAATGATTAGGGGCTGGGGCACATGACTTACGAGGAGAGACTTCAAGAAACTAGGCTTATTAAGTCTGCGGAAGAGAAGACTGAGAGGGGATTTGATAGCAACCTTCAACTACTTGAAGGGGACTCCAAAGAGGAGGGAGATAGACTGTTTTCAGTTGTAACAGAGGACAGAACAAGGAGCAATGGTTTCAAGTTGCAGCTGGGGAGGTCAAGGTTGGATATTAGGAAAAACGTTCTCACTAGGAGGGTGGTGAAGCATTGGAATAGGTTACGTCCTGGTTAGACAAATCCCTGGCAAGGATGATTTAGTGGGAGTGGTCCTGCTTTTAGCAGGGAGTTGGACTAGATGACCTCATGAGGTCCCTTCCAGCCCTACGATTCTTTGGCTATGTCTACACTGGCAAGTTAGGTGGACTTAAGGAGGCTTAAGTCGACCTAACTTAAGCTCGGTCCACACTAGACTTTCATTAGGTCGACTTAAGAAAATCCTTAAGTCGACCTAATGAAAGCTTAGGTCAACTTAATAAGAACCACAGGGTATTCGAACTAACCCTGCGTAGATTGACCTAACTCTTCCTTAGGTCGACCTAAGGCCAGTGCGGACACGTAAATCCACTTTCTTAGGTCGACCTAAGGGAAGTTAGGTCGAATTAATAAATCCCAGTTAAGGGTAACCACTTTGTTAAGTTGACTTAATAAGGTCGACTTTAAGTCAACTTAAAGTCGACCTTATTAAGTCAACTTAACAAAGTCAACCTAACTTTTCCTAGTGTAGACATAGCCTTTGATTCTATGAAGTCAGTTTAGCAGTAACTGTTTGGAGATGGTTGGAAAATGCTGACTTTTTAAATAAATTATATTGTAGCTAAAATTTAGTTGATGAAGCCAGATTTGATAAGTGAGCAAGGAGGTGGGGAGATTATGTGCCCCCTAACCCCATTTTTTGCACTCCCCCAGATAGGTTGGGTGGCCAGCTGAGGCAATTCAGAGGATGGAGGTGGCACTCCCCCCCATGGGAGGCTGGCCTGAGCCATATGCTGTGACCATTTGCCCCTTCAAACATTCATCCACACACCCCTGGGGGGAGCATACACTACAGTTTGAACACTTTGTGAGGTGATCTCATGCCCTCCAGAACCTTTATATTGTGTCCCCAGTGCCATCTCTGAATGTGCCTCCCCTCCCCCCATTTCACAGTAAAGACTCAGCAACTGGAACTTTGTAAATAATTCTGTTTATGATGCATGAGTCAGAATGGAATCAAGATCACTCTTACATAGTAGTGTTAAGTACATCAGAAGCAGTAAGCCTGCCAAACACTCAGTGGGGTCACCAGACAAATGGGGTGCTAAGAGAGCACTAAAGGAGAAAAGTCCATTATGGAGAAGATAAATGACTTTTTGCATCAGTCTTCATGCCTGAGGATATGGAGGAGCTATGCATATTTGACTTGAATTGTTCTTTTTATGTGACGTGTTTGAGGAAATATCCCAGATTGAGGAGTCAGGAAAGGAGGCTTTAGAACAAATTCATAAATTAAACACTAACCGAGACCAGACGGTATTCATCCAAGAGATCTGAAGGAACTTAATTACGAAATTGCAGAACTACTAAATGTGGTATACAACCTACCACTTAAATCAGCTTCTGTACCAGATGACTGGAGTTTAGCTAATGTAATGCCAATTAGTTTTAAAAGGCTCCAGATTCGATGCTAGGAATTACAGGCCAGTAAACCCAACTTCAGTACCAGGCAAATGGGTTGAAACTATAATAAAGCATGGAATTATCACATACATTGATTGACATGATTTCTTGGGGAAGAGCCAATATGAATTTTGTAAAGGGAAATTATGCCTCACCCATCTGTTAGAATTCTATGAGGGGATCAACAAGCATGTGGACAAGGATGATCAAGTGGATATAGTTTACTTAGATTTTCAGAAAGCCTTTGACAAGGTCCTTCACCAAAGGCTCTTAAGCAAAGTAAGCTGTTCTCTCTTGGATCGGAAACTAGTTAAAAGATGGGAAACAAAGAGAAGGAATAAATGGTCAATTTTCATGATGAAAAGAGGTAAATAATGGGGCACGCCAAGGATCTATACTGGGACCTGTGATGATCAATATATTAATAAATAATTTAGAGTTCAGTATCCTAAGTTTTGATTTCTGCCATGAACAGACTGACAATGGTACCTATGTGTGTTGTATTTTCAGCTGCTGGTATTGTGACCTTGAGGTTTTCTCCATCCACTACAATGGAACATCTAAGCCAGATAAGGAGGAGGATGAAGAGGATGTGGTATGACATGTTTCAGGAGATCCTGCAAGCCAGTGCTGCATCAAAGAATGAGCACAGGACTTGGAGTATCACCACTGCAGACAGCATGGACAAGAATAGAGTGGAGAGGAGAAACACTCAGGAAAAGGAGAAGGACATGCAAGAGTAGATGCCTGCATTTCTCAGAGAGCAAACATGGTGCAGACTCTGGTGGTCCTGCAGGTTCCCCAATGCTATGCTTACCTGTGCAGCCCATAGAAAACTGCATATCAGGACCTCTTTATGATCCCTCACCATTGCATATGGCATCAGGGGTCAGTGCACCCCACCATTCCGTCCCTGGGGACATGGAAGATTCCCATTTAATTAAAGAAAATAACAGCTTCATATGCACTGACCTGTGAAAGACACTGTTAGTATAGGTGTACCTGAAATGGAAATGACTGGTTTTTTTCCCTTCATACATTATGTTCCCTTAATTTATTATGTTTTAGGAATTTTTAATTGCCTGGTTCTAAAATTTTTAAAAAATTAATATTATTATTAAAATTTAGTTGTTCAGCACCTTTCTGGTGCTGAGCAGGTCTGACATCCACCAAACTCCTATTACTTCATTTTGTCACAGAACCGAAAATATCATTCACGGACAACATTAATAGGTGCATTGGCAATGTCCCATTCCTACACATCACTTCAAGATTCTTAACAGGCTGCAAATGAACAAAGTCATGTAAACCACATTACAGCAACACACACTACTCTTAAGTTCCAGAGGGGTAGCTGTATTAGTCTATTTCAGCAAAACAAACAAGGTGTTCTGTGGCACTTTTAAAGACTAACAAATTTATTTATCGCAAGAGCTTTTGTGGTCATAATACCTCTTCATCAGATGAATGAAATGGAAAATATAGCATGCAAGCTATAAATATATAGATACAGAAGGGTGGATCACAAGGTTAATTCAAACAGATCTACAGGGACGGAATGCTAGATGGAATGCTAGTCTATCTCTTTAAAGTAAATAAGTTGTTTGGATTCAAACAGTGGAATAGAGAATCAGGAACTGAGAAGGGTGATTAAAGAGAAATTACCTATTGTAAGTACAAAAATTGCAACATTTATTATAGAATTCTACTTCCACCCTCCATTCTGCTGGAAACTTTTCCTCCTTTGTCTCACAAATATTGTGTAGGACACATAGTAGTAATAACCACTAGGATATTTTTTTCACTGAAGTCCAATCTCATAAGTAGATAGCACCAATGACCCTTCAAATGACCAAAGGTTCATTTCAACAGTCATTCTGTACCTGCTGAGCCTGTAGTTGAAGAGCTTCCTGGTGCTGTTGAGGTGGCCAGTCATGGCCTCATAAGCCATGGGAGGAAGAGAAGGCTGAGTCTCTAAGGAATACTATTGGAATTTCAACATTCCCTATAGTAATCCTCTGGTCAAGAAAATCCTTGCTTGAAGCTTTCTGAACAGAGTTGTGCTTCTTAAAGATGCATGCATGATGCACCTTTCCTGATCATCCCACACTGATGTCCATAGTGTCCCCAGGAATCCACCAGAAAAGCAGCCCTTTCTCTTGATGTATGGTGGAAACCATTGGTGCAATATCATCCATTTTGTCCTGTATATTGTCTAGTCACAGTTCTCTGTAGCAAGAGGTAATTAATGGCTCTGCACACTTGGATCACCACAGCATCCATGGCTGATTTCCCAACTGAAAATTGATTCCCTGTGGAACAATAGCAAACTGGCATTGCAAGTTTCCATAGTGCAATTGCCATTCACTTCTCTACTATCAAAGCAGCTCTCGTTTGGGAGCCCTGGTGCGTGGATAGTTGAAGCAAGTTTAGCACAGAGATCTAAGAATGTGTCCTTGAGCATCCAAAATTCTGCCGCCACTGCTTATCATCCCAAACCTGCATAAAAATGTGATCCCACCATTCAGTGCCTGTTTCTCAGGCCCACAGCTGGTGGTCCCACTATCTGTAGCTGCTCCATGAATGACTCCAACAATCCTGAATTGTTTCTTTCTATGTTTCACAGCAATCTAGCTTTCAATGAATCATTATTTTTCCCATGGCTCTAAAAATACTGCAAGATCAGGTGTCCTGTGATTGCAAAGCTTATCACAATAACACAGAACTGTGCAGGACCCATGCCTCTGTCAAAGATGGCAGACAACAAGGGACATGCCATTTGTAGAGATTTTGAAAAGAATTGCAAGACATTATGGAATGGAGAATTCTGCATTATGTGAAGTTGAACCCATGCTCCCAGTTGTCCCTGTGTGACTCATTTTGGCCCCTGAGATACTGCAAAACTTCCTGAAGCACCCTGTGCTGGATGGTGGTGAGTCACACAGTGAAATAGCTACTCACAGAGGCTATGTCTACACTTGCACTTTAAGTCGACTTAGTGTGTCTACACTTAAAATTAAAGTTGACTTAAAGGGGAACTTACAAAGTCAACCTAGAGCGTCCACACTGGATGTTCTAGGTCAACTTTGTGGGGCTAGGGGGACCTTGGGCAGGTCCACGGTGGCGGGGGGCACCCCTGTGTACAATGGGGCAAAGGGGTACAGGGACCCTGGCAAGGCAGAGCCCTGTGTGTGATGCTGTCTGGATTTAGGGAAGAATTTATGATATTATTTTCTATGGATATCTCATAAATGCTATAATCCATAGGAACTATGTCATGTTTGGTATCAATAGAAAGGTAGTAATTTGCTGGGAATGATTATATAGTTTATGTCTAGGAATTCTATTTCCATTAGAAGTTAAGAATTTGATGTTATATCCATACTTTAACTTGTGTTATTCTGGACAAGTGTCTTAGACGGGAGGGTGTGAACAACCATTGTCTCCTTAATGTTAAGGAATCTGCCAAGTGATATGGTCCCAGGGAGTAAACTGATGAGCCATTAAGGACACAATGGTTGTATTCTTTATGTCCTTAATGGCTCATCAGGATACTCCCTGGGACCATATCACCTGGCAGATTCCTTAACATTAAGGAGACAATGATTGTTCACACCCTCCCATCTAAGGCATTTGTCCAGAATGACACAAGTGAAAGTATGGATATAACATCAAATTCTTAACTTCTAATGGAAATAGAATTCCTAGACATAAACTATATAATCATTCCCAGCAAATGACTACCTTTCTATTGATACCAAACATGACATAGTTCCTATGGATTATAGCATTTATGAGATATCCATAGAAAATAATATCATAAATGCTTCCCTAAATCCAGACAGTGTCACACCGTACCCACATGCCCTGCCCTTTGGGGGGCATGCCAGGCTCCCCCTGTGCCCCCCCCCCGGCAGGGAGGGCATTGATGTAGTCCTGGGGTAGCCCTAAGTCGACTTAGGGCTACCCCAGGGCTACACTGGCTTAATTCGACTTTAAAAAGTCAAATTAAGCCTTAGGTCAAGTAGAAAGGTGGTTTAATAAAGTTGACTTAATTTTCATTAAGTCAACTTTATTTTCCTTAAGTCGACTTAAGCAAGCTGCTTAAGTCGACTTAATCAAAGTGTAGTGTAGACACAGGGCACATTAAGTCAATTTAAGCCAAGCTTAAGTCGACTTAATTTACCAGTGTAGACGTAGCCAGAATGCTGTGCTCTGCATCAGTACAAGTGCTCCTGGTGTAAACGGGCATTACTGACACAAGGAGCATAGTGTGTTCATACACAAGCGATGTAGTAACTGCAGTGACTATATGTCGACATAATTTGGGTCAACTTAATTTTGTAGTGTAGACATGGCCTTACTGCTTGGTCAACTGCAACTGTAAGTTATTACTCCTACAATGGGGAAAAGCAACATTTTTTTACTGTATACCATGCCATGTATCTAGCATTTTCTCCAAACATGCCTCCTTTCTCCCTTGTCTGTGTTCTCGTTTGGTTCCTTGAAAGCATTAAAGCAGAGGAACTGTGGAACAGGATACATACTGATTTCAGTAAGGTAATCTCATTACCCCCATGGAACTTGATAAAATGACTGAAATTGAACTCAGTTAAGCTACTACTGAGCAGCATCCATGTCAGGATTTACTCATAATATCTAGAATGCCAAAAAGGCAATTCATTTTCATTTCAAGCCAAAACAATGTGTGCTTGGTAGCTCTCACTGGAACCTTACCTAGCTTTGTGCTTGTTGCAATAGAAAGTGAAGATTGGGAAGTGAGACATTCTTTAACAAGAGAGACCTACAGAGCATCAATTATTCACTAGAGACATTCCCAAACAATTTCTGCAATGAAATTCATGTGAGAATTTCACAGCCTGTTCACAGAAAAAAAATTGCAAAATTAATAGAATAAACTATTTGCTCAGTACTAATATCCATGAACTCCAAAGCCAGTGTATGAAGAAGATATTGCATAATCCCTTGAATTCTGCCTACATGAGAATATCTATGTTTGTTTTAGGGGGTTGTTTGTTTTTGTTTAGTTGGGCTTTTTTTTTTTTTTTTTTTACATTTGCAGTTTTGAGGACGTAGTTAATTTTTTGTGCCAACATCTCAGAATGGAAAACCTGGGAAAATTATCCTGGGAACCAACCATAGTTAATCTGTTCTCGAGGGACCAAGCTTTTCATTTTGACCCACCCCCCACCAGTTTTTGAGCAACTGGCAGTCGTATCATGTGCCAAGAAATGATAAATGGTCATGCACTTACTGAAGTATCTTTTTCATCTTGACTGGTATTTTTCTCATAATGAGACTAAATCTAACCTTAGGATACTCTTCTAATAGTGTGCATTCCCATCTACATCTACTTTTAAGGAAATATATGCTATGTTACTCCTATATCTAACTAATAATGAATATAGATTCCCCATTTAATTGGTTTCTCATTAAAAACTACAAGGGACTCAGTGCCTATGACACTTTGAGCCTTTTAACATTCTTATTATTTATTTGTCAATATAGCTGTGTATTCAGTGCTGCACAACACACATTCACTCAAGGTGAGAGAAAATGCGTCTTTCAGATTTACTCTTGCCCCCAAAAACAAGAGACTAAGTATGCAGATAAACAAGAGAATATGAAACAGCAGTGCAAAAGAATATGTATATCTATATATACTTTGCACAAAAAGAAAGGTTTTTTTATATAGACAAAGGAAAAATAATTCTGAAGTCATTGTGTATCTCAGTTAAGTAATTATACATGTATACACAACTCAGTGGATTAGTTGCAGTTAGGATAATTACATATAAATATCTCATTACTGATGTAATGTTTTAAAAGTGTGGGGGAATCACACAAGAGTGTAAAAATAATTAAACAAAAAAATTGAACTGCTCGCTGTCTTACTGACTGTCCAAATAACTGGATGCTGTGTTCATATTTGCCTACCATGCTCTGTTGGATTTAGATAATGGGATTATAGCTGTGAAGTTCACAGCTTATAAATAGGTCTCCTAACAATGCGAAATTGTTCTCACGGATGTGTAGCGGAAGTCAAAGACAGCCACATGCACCTGAAGGTAGAAGTTGGTTCATAATGTTCTTTAATTGTGTTCATTAAGTGAATCATAAATTCCCAAAGATCAAACAAGTGAATGTATGTATAAAATTAAAAGGAAAAAAACCATCTCGTTCTATCTCCGTGTTTGTCAAGGCAAGTAAAGATGGGCTCAGACCAAAGCTTCAAATCCAAACAACTCTGAATTTCAGAAAAACCTGGAACTTAATTTAAATTTAGCGGTTGAAAGGGACACACAATTGGCCAGTTTCATCCATTAGGACCCTCTGGCTTTAATTTTTTTTTAAAAAACCCTGGTTTTAGTGTGTTTAGACTTGATGTATGCACATTCATACTGTACTGTGCATCATCATCATTCTTGTATTAGCACTACAGTATCTACTAGAACAGTTGAAAAATGTTGATTTTTCCAAAAATATTAAAATTTCAAAATTTTGACAGCTTTGTTCTAAAGGAACAATTTTTCAGTTTTAAGATTTTTAAATGAAAAGAAAATCTACAAACTGATTATTTTTTAGTTTGCTTTATTTCTTCCTCCTTTAGTCTTTACCTTCCTCCTCCTCCCCCCCTTTTCCTTCTGAAAAGCGAGGGAGAAGAAGAGGCACACCTTATACATAGGAAACATTTCATTTAAATGAAAAACCAACCCCCCCAAAAAAACCTGTGCAGTTTTCTTCCCCCCACCCCCAATATTCATTTATAAAACTGTCATTTTTTATCTTTAACACAATATTTCAAATGAAAATTTACAACCACGTCTAGTGTCTCCTTTGGACAATATTACAAAGACCTTTGCACTGTACAGTGTCTGAGACAGGGACTGTCCCTTTGTTTTATGTTTGGACAGGATGGGAGGAGGAATGTGCTTTACTACCCCTTTCCCTCATACTTGACCTTATCTGCCTCATCCTCACCTATTCCCCACTGTTGACTCCTGATCCAGTCTTCTTGCCCATCCAGTTATAGTCTCCCTCTCCAAACTTCACATCCATATCCAAATCTCTGAGACCAATCAGACTGAGTCTCTACTGCTCCAATTCTTTGTCCAGAGACTCCTTGCCTGGCAAATCTCAGTTCTTCCCTTCCATCATCTCATCTGTCATTCTACTCTGCCCCTTTAGTCTGCAATCAATCCCATAGACAGGCTCCATTTCACCCAAATCCCAGTCCCTGATTCTCTCTCTGGGCTCCTCATGTAATCTTCAGTCTCCTCCCTGATTTCTTGACCCTATCTTCTTTTCCCAGTCTCTCTGCTCAGTCAGTCCCAGTTCTTCCCCCACCCCCAACTTCTTGTCAGATCTGTCTCTCCTCCCTGATTGGTTCCCAGTCCCCTAACCTTTCCCATCCAGTCCCAGTCTTTCTCCCTTCAATTTCTCATTTTACTTCATAGTTTATGCCCTATGCTCCCTCCATTTCCCTCACTGCCTCCCTTTTCTCCTCTTCCCAGTTCCAGCCTCTTTGCTCAGTCAGTCACAACCTCCTTTTTTCCTGCTTCCAAGTTCAGCCTTCCCTTCTCCATATCCCAGCCACAGCTTCCCTCGCCCAACCTCCTCCAGTTCATCTCACCAGGCTCCTTTTCCCAATTACTCCTTTCCCTCCCACTCAGCCCCAGTCTTGCTCTTGTCTCCTCTGCATTTGAGTATAGTGGCTTCCTCCTCCATACTGCAGGTGACAAAGGGGGATCTTGGAGTACATAGGCGAGATAGGCTCCCTGCCCTCAGTTCCAGTGGCAGGCCCCACTCAGCATGGAGAAGCAATTACAGGCAGTGCCAGGTCAATGCAAGGACTTTGGGGGCTGTTCTACTCTGAGGGCCAGGGCAGGCTGGCGCTTGTCACTGTGCTGTGGGAGTGGGACCAGCTGGCACTCAGTGCAACCTCTGGCACAACCCTCCAGGGCCCAGAGGACTGTCAGGCTGTTGGGCTGGGGACCTCGCAGCGGGACCCAGCAAGGTGGGCAACAGCGCTCCAGGCTCCAAAGAGCTGCACTGGAGGCTGCACCATATGCCAGGTGGCCCCACCCCTGGAAGCAGATCAGCTGGCTGGGGGGCGAGAGGGGGAGCAGGTTGGGATAACCTCAGACTGCGGCATCTGGCCTCTCAGTGCCAGGCTGCCCCCAGGCTGCCATGGTGGGAGGCTGGGGCACTGGATGGGGGGCAGGGCCCCAAGTCAGAGGGAGCCCATGAAAGTGGGCAGCCCAGGGCCCCTTAATCCAGCCCTGATTACAGAGAAAGTCCAGTTTTGTGTCTGCAGCACAGAGGTAGTGCATACGCTGTTAGGCCCCACATGAGCAATGAGAAGACAGACCATTCTCAGGTGTTCTGTGAGGACAGTGTATTCACCATCTGGTCAGCAATAGAAGTGGTGAGGGGCTTGCTAGAGCAGGAGTTGGCAGCCTTTGTCAGCCACTGTGCCAGCCCCACCCCCAACCCTTGGCAGGTTTGTGGGCGGGGCCAGCAAGTGCCAGAGACAGAGCCAGCAGGAGGAAGCAGCCATGGAGTGAGTGCAGTCACAGCCATGATAGGTGGTGCTGCAGGGCTGGGAGCCTTGTATGCCACTCAGAATGGGCACATGTGCCATATTTGGCACACGTGCTATGGGTTGCCGATCTCTAAGCTAGAGCATGCTTGGTGGGGATAGAAATTTTGGGAGGGTTTGTTTTGTTCAGCTGCTAAATTGTCAGTCTCTACTGAGAAAGTGTGAATTTTTTTCAAAGGCTTCTAATTTATTCCAAGATTTTCACAGGCACAGTAGAAGTCACATTTCTGCTGGTTTTCAACTCCTTGCACTAAAGCATGGGAGCACTAGAGCTTTTCAAAGAAAAGGTTAACATGAGCAAAACAATAGTGGGTTTTTCTTCTTTGTTTGTTGAGGTTGTTAAGCAGACACCCACCATGGAAAATAGCAGTACAAATGGTTTGGCAAAGTTATAAACAATTGAAAACACGGTCTTGTAATGAGAATTGCCAGGCAACCGGAACAATAAGTAATGCTACCAGTCCTGCCTACAATACATGACACCACTGAAATGCAGTCTCCTTTAAGATGGAGAGCAGTAACGACCAGCAAACAATGTATGGAAATTTTGACAAGATATTGGGATAATGTACTAGAAAACTGACATATGAATTTTAACATAAAGTCAGCTCAAAGAGGCAACACACACACAGAGCTGTATAATACCTGGTTTAACTGACACTCAAATTAAATTTAAAGTTTCCTATACTGCACACTGAAGAAACATAAATACTTCATACCTGATGCACGTACCATTATGCCAAACCAAGCTAATCAAGACACAGACTAACATAACAGAAATGTTGCTGATGTTTGCTTTTCAGAATTATGGTAGAATTATCCAATAGCACATGAAAACATTAGCTATTCTTACAGATCCTATGGCATCTTGCCAACATTCAATGTATACCATCATTATAGAATATTTGGAAAAAAACCTATATTTGCAAGAGTAAGATTTTGGGACCTCTAACTGTGAACTCTGTATAATTTGAGTAAAATTGTTTTGAAGAAAATCATGTGTTTTCTGTTAAGATGGAAAACCACAAGATAATTATTTGGAATACTAAACTGTGAAAATGTGGGTTGAAGAATTTTATGGATGGCTGAGGTATAGGTTTCTTGTGCAACCATGCCTTACTTGAATTCCTTGTCTCATAGCAAGTAAAACTTTAATATAAAGTTAATTAGGGTTAGTTTAGTAATAGTGTGACCCTAACAGCATCAACATGCAAGAGTGTAAGGGGCTAATTGGTATCTGGTAGTGAGTTTCAGTTGGCCTGACCAAATCAGTATACCTTAAATTTACTAATGTCATAACTTATATTGAAAAGGTGTCAGGTAAGATGTCAACAGAAAGCTAATAACATACTGATCATTAATGCTATTGTGTGTTGTATATAGGGAGAACAAATTCAAAATTGCAAACACTGAGATTTATATCCTTAAAATAGGTCTGTCAGGCATGGATGAAGTTGCCCCATCCTAGACAAAGGAATGTGGTTCTGCCACCTGTAAAGTACTTCCAAGATGCAGTAAGACACAATAGGAATGAAAATAACAGAAGAGTTAAGCAGAGGGAGGAGGTTGCAGAAAATAAATCAATTTCCATTTTAGAAAACACCAACTGAGGAAGAAATCCACATGAAACTTGGTTCACCACAAGACTCCATGGCTTCTTCCTCAGAGCTCTTACTTTGGGAAGTGTGACCTTCAGAGGAAATCATTTCAAAAGTATTGGACTATCAAAGAGAGGGGCAAAGAACACCAAATTATTTTTCATTTAGGAAGACAAAGGAACTGAGCACTTTGGACTCTGTGGGAGATTCTGACCAGAGGGGTGATAAGCCTTCTTGGTAAAGAAGCAACATTAAACAAAAGCTGTAGTTGGGGGTATGTGGAGGGTTCCCATGGGAGCTCCATGCTCAAGGGGGGGTCCTGTGCTGTGAGGTGGGGAGCTCTGCCTGGCCCGCCTCCCGCGTGGTTCCAGCATGCAGCTGGTAGCTGGGCTGCGGCTACTCACCTCCCCTTTGGGTTGGGTATGCATGCCCTTTAAAAAAAAAACAACCTTTAAAAAAAAGTAATTAAAAACCTTTTTAAAAGGTTTTTTAAAAACCTTTCTAAAATTTAATTTAAATTAAAAATAATTTAAATTTAATTAATTGAATTTAATTAAATTTTATTTTAATTTTAATTAAATAGAATGGTGGCCCTTCAGGGTTTTAAAAATTATGTTTTTGAACCTCAAGCCAAAAAGGTTGGGAACCACTGTTCTACAGAGAATACTTTTACAAAGAGAAGAAAAACTTCCTTCGCTACTTTGCTAAGTTTAATAGGCTGACTTGTTAACTGAAAAGTTTTCCAATATGCTTCTCCCTGGGCTGTTATCATGTGATTTTGGAACAGAAGAAAAAATATTTTAAAAGAGGAATCCAAAATAATCTCTACATTTAAACAGGTTTTCCCATTTCTAATAAAAGTGCAATAGAGGCGCCATCAAGTTCTCTGATACTATTATGGTTTCCCTAAAGGAAACATATGCTGTTCTCCCCGGCCAAAAAGGAAATAGCAAAGGAACTTATATAAAACAAATTGATTTTATTTCTGACAAAGAGAATCCCTTTAACACAGGAATCCAGGCCACCATTAAGACACCATACGTCTTTCATGTGGATCCTACATGGAGAAAGGAAGGACAGGAAATGAAATGATTTTTCTAGTACTGCTATCTGCAAAATATTGCATGAAGTCTCACAATTCTTGCAAATAAGCAATGTATCACTTCTAAAATCCACTTTCAAAACTATTTTCACCTCCATATACAAGTCCATGAAACTCACCTACCCTGTATCTCTAATAAGCAATGGAATACAATTCATAGTGTAAGTCACCTTAGAAATGAAGACTCAAAAGTAAAGATATGCCCAGGGATTCTGAAATTACTCCTTAAGGAGAGAACATGGGCTTCGCAAGAGTTTGTGTGACCTACTGGGAGTCAAATTGCATCTCACTGTGGAGGCTTGTCTGATTTGTCCAGAGAAGATTCTTTTGCCAGTGAAAAATACAGAGAGATTATTTTATGGTTTAGGGTGTCAAACTCAAATCACCACGAGAGCCACATGAGAACTATGATATTGGCCTGAGGGCCACATCACTGAAACCTTTTCATATAACAGGGCCACCAGTTTATTTAATTAAAATTAAATTAAAAAACAATTAATTGAAGTCAAAGTGATTGTAAATAGAATTAATTAATTGAGTTTAATTAATTGAATTTGAATGAATTTTCAATTTCAATTTAATTTTTAGAAAGGTTTTTAATTAAAATTAATTTTTAAAAAGTTTTTTTTTTAAAGAAAGAAAGAAAGAAAGAAAGAAAGAAAGAAAGAAAGAAAGAAAGAAAGAAAGAAAGAAAAAGAAAAGGGCTGCTTGCAATCACAAGTCTGGAGTGGAGGTGAGCAGCCACAGCCTGAATCCCCATGAACCCTCCCTACACCCCCAGGTTGCCCTCTGTTGAGCTCCCACACCTGAGCCATGTCCCGGATCTTGGCGCTGAGTCCGTGGCCTGCTCCAGTTGCCTGACCCGCCACGCTCTCCTGCCACTGCAGGCTGGGCCAGGGCTCTGGTGAGTGGTGAGGCTGCTCCTGGGGGCAGTTAGCTCCTCCCCGACAGTGGCTGATGATGCTTGGGAAGGGAGAGGGGGGCGGCAGGCGATGCGGCCTGCCCCGGAACCACTGCCAACATCAAGCTCAGCTTGGTCAGCGGCAAGACCCTGGATGGGAGGTGAGTGGCCGCAGTCCTACTGCCGCTCCCAGCCAGCGGAGGGGCTCAGCACTTGGGATGCCCTGTGGGCCACTTTTGGCCCGTGGGCCAGGGGTTGGGAGCCCCTGGATTCTAGGTCTCACCGCGGGCTGCAGGAGGTAGCTCTGCAGGCTTCATGCAGCCTGTGGGCCACATGTTTGAGACCCCTAGTTTTAACCTGACATAATATTGAAAAAAAATGAAGTTGTTTTTTTAAAATGCAGATAATGTTTTTGTTCTCTGGGAATATGTCTGACCATTGGCTAAACATTTAAAATCTACTTAAATATTTCCAAGATTCCAATATTGTTTTAGCCAGTATGGTACTGCATCAGGAGATCTAGGTTTTATTCTTGGGTCTGGCTGAGAACTTGGGCAAGTTCCTAAAAATCTTTATGCCTTAGTTTGCCTCTTAAATGGGGATGGTAGTACCTGACTTTGTATGTTTAGCATTTCGAGATATGCAAGAGGTCAGTATTATAATGATTTTATTAGATATCACACTGAATAAAAAGGTTGTGATGTTTAAAATGAGTGATCCTATCATCTTTACTTTGGGGTATATAGAAAAATCCAATGTATATGCCACCCATTAGACCCACAGTTTCTTTTCTTTTCTTTTCTTTTCTTTTCTTTTCTTTTCTTAATTCTGTGCCAACAGTGTGGTATGGAATTACCAGCCCAGATCAATCCTATGGGAATCTAACATAGCCAAGAGCTTCCCCTTTTCTAAGAAATCATTTACATAAGAGATGTTTATGACTTCTCGGCATTTCATGAAATCACTTCGAGCTACAGTACAATTGTGTTAGTTTGTCTTCACTCAGCATGTTCTGGCTACACCAGCCCTTGGAAGAAGGTATCCAGGGAAAATGTAATCTCTGTAGAAAAAGGTTCCAAAGGGGTAGCCGTGTTAGTCTAGTGGTGGTTTAATGGGCAGTTTCTTTGCTCAGGATCAGGCCCAATGCTACAGCATGATGATATGGGTGCTGTGCTAAGGAAAGTGCTCAAATGAAAAATAAAAATGATGACTTGATTACTTGTCACTAAAAATCACAGAGATTCCCTCTCACCCCATTCAGAAGTAGGGAGACACTCTCCTCAAGCACCAAAGAAGCTACTTCCATAAATGCAGAAATTCCAATGCCACCATTTCATTTTATTTCTCTTCACACTCTTTTCTTTTATGCACCATCTGTAGCTCAAGGATCTCCCATCTCCTAAGCAACACCAATAAACCACTAACCTACAAGCTCTTTTAGACTCAAAGATAATAGAAAACATCACAAAAGGGTATTTAGATACAGAACTGTACAGTACAGTAGAAGGTCCCATTCTTAAAGGTTTTGCAGCGTGAATCTGACTTAGAGGATACTATCATCTCTGCTGGGAATGCAGAGATAGATGACAGACAATAAGCACTAAGGGCCAGATCTGTGACTGTGGCTTGGTATTACTCAGCACAGAAGAGCAGTGGGGTGCAAAGGTGCCCTTCATGTTCTTCTAATCCTGAGGCTATTGTGTAGAGTCAGTCCCCCTCCACAAATAAGAGCAGCTGCACTGGTTACCAACAGCCTTAAGGGGCCAGTAGGTTAGCAGCTGGGGGTGGGGGGAAAGAGGTATTAGGAGCTGCTTGGATGGCTCTAAATCACCTGAGTATCCCCCTTTACAAGAAGACACACTCCAGGAGTTTGATCCACTAAGTTGAAGGTACTTTGAACTAGTGGTTGATGAAAAGTGCACCAGAGAGCCAGGATCAAAGTCTGCATTCTGTGGTTGCTATAGGTCACATTTTAAAGGGAAAATACATACAGTGGACCAAATCTTCCCTGACGTAAATTGGCTCAGGTCCATTGACTTAAATGGAGCTACACCATCTGGCACAATCATTTTCCCTAAGAAGCTTCCTATCTACTTAAAAATTACTGACTAAATGGAAGTTTCTTGTGCTCAGAAGCCCTGAAAATTGAGGCTTGGATTTAGGAAGGGAGGCTGCTGATTTTTTTAGTATCACAGAGCAGATGAGGAAGCTCACCAGAACCTGGTTGCAGTATGAGAATTGGAAGCATCTGGAGTGATCATAAACAACTGGGAAGTGAGGATGAGTGGAATTAAATGTTTTGAACCATTTGGAATTAGAAACTATTACGAAGAGCACACTATTCAGGCTAATCCGATTTAAATATTTGTGCTGTTACTAATAGAACTGATTTTAATGTATTTGTACTGTCTCTTTCAGTACCACAACATTCTGTAAAATGTGTGATCTTTGGTACTAAAAATATTATTAAAATAATGTAACTTTATCTTAAATTGCATCAATTATACTTAACCCTTCTCTTCATCTTATGTATCATGATAGAGGGGCTGTTTTAAACAAGCCATATCTAACTTCCTGCGAAGTGTGCTCAAATGTTCTAAGTCCTCTTCTTAAAACATCTCGTTGTCTTTCTCTGTAGAGACAGCTTGAGCTACCTGTTACTTTGATTCTTAAACCGTTTTCTTTAAGATACATTTTTGTTTTTTACTGCCAGACAAATGCTGTTTCAGAAGTGTTATGGAACAACAGTGACATCCATTGGTTAAAAGTAAACCTAGACTGGAATTTCTCATGGCTGTCCCATGACAGAGGACTAATATTTAAAGTTGGTGATAATAATGTAAATAATTATGCCATAATTTAATGACATCTGAAATTAATAAGGTTTAAAATTTTAACTGGACTTTCTTCTATTTATAAATTATATATTTCTTGTCTGTGGGAATTTGGGGTATGGAACAGCTTCCATGTGAGGAAAGATTAAAAAGAATTGGACTGTTCTGCACAAAAAAGAGATGAGTAAGGGGGGATATGAGTGATATCTACAAAATCTTGAATGTGTGGAGAAAGTAAATAGGGAAGTATCATTTACCCCTTTACATCACACAAGAATTAGGGTCACCCAAAGAAATTAATAGGCAGCAAATTAAATTACAAACATAAGGAAAACAACAGAGTCCTGTGGCACTTTTAAAGACTAACAGATTTATTTATCGCATGAGCTTTCGTGGGAGAAAACTTTGTCAGACACTTTGAAGATGGGAAACTTACAGAATGGGAGTATTTCCTCAATAACACATAGTCAATCTCTGTAACTCACTGCCAGAGAATGCTGTAAATTCCCCAAGTATAAATGAATTTTTAAAAGAATTTGATTAATTAATGGAGGTTAGGTCTATCAATGGCTATTAGAGAAGATGGTCAGGAATGCAACTGTAACCTTCGGGTGGGCTAAAATTCATTTAGTTGCCCTTCTCCAGTGCCTCACAGAAATCAATCCCAATCCCTATGGAGAAAGCAGCTGGAGAACCCGGATCCAGTCTGTATGGGACTCACAGCGAAGCTTGCTCAGAGCTACACTCCCACATTAAAATACTACTACAATAAACATAACAATGAACTTTATTAACTACTAACTAAATGAACATTATCCTAATAAAACAAACTACAATTAACCAAGAACAATCCCTACAGAAAACCCCGCAGGAAAGATACCCAAGAGTCCCAAAGTCCAGCTGGAGTTCACCCAACTCTCAGCACTACAGTCTCTGTTCCAGTGTAGAAGCTTGAGTGGCAAGAAACAGCTGTCCTCTTCTTCCTTTGCTGGAATCCTCTGTAGCATTCCATGCAGGCTTTTTCTTCTCCTTTGCAACCAGCCCTCAGTCCCATATGCATGTCTGCAAGGTCTGTTGCAAATGACTCCATTACAGGGAGAAAACATCTTGTTCACTCCTGGCTCAGCTTCTCTCCAGAAAACTGAGCACATGGTCTCCTTTCAAGGCAGCTCCTGCCTGCTGTCTGCACAGATTGCTGCTCCCATGTCATCTGACTGACAACATCACATCACACCAGCAGGGTACACTGTGGAGCATGCTCAAAATGCTACCACTCCTTGCTTCTGGAAGTTTCTAGTGGTGGGTAGCTAATCTGCCCAGCAACAGTAACCCACCCTCAGCAGATCTCTCAGAGATAGCCTTTTCAGGCATATGGGTTACACAACCCCATGGGGATGTCCCTAAATTCTGTCGGAAGCTGTGACTTGATCACAGAGGATGGATCATTTGACAATTGCTCTGTTGTGTTCTTTCCCTCAGAAGTATTTGGCATAGGCCGCTGTTGGAATACAGGATTCTGGGCTAGATGGATGATTGATCTGAACAAGTAGGGCCATTTGTATGTCACACAAATACACACACACACGTATGTGAAAAGGGAATGATAGATTAAATAGTACATAACTTATTGTACTGAAACTTTACAAGTGACCCAGTTTTCTGCACGCTGCAGTAACTATAAAAACCACCTCTTACATGTATCTAATTATGAAACACCTTCACCTCAAGCAAATACCAAAGGTGTCTCAAAAATATCTATAAAATGTAGTTAAAATTATTTTTATTTGTGTAGTATGGTAGCAACGAGAGGCCTCAATCAAGATTAAGGGCCCATTATGCTAGGCACCATACACACAAAGAGAGTCCTTGCCCCAAAGAACTTACAGTCCAAATAAACAGTCAAAGATCGGAGGCAGATATTCTCATTTTACAAATCAAGGACTGAGGCAAAAAGTGTGTGAATGACTTGCCCAAGATCACACAGAAAGTCTGGAAGAGAAGGTCCCAGACCAGTGCTTAAATTCATAGACAAGGCAGAAGGAGATGCTGTGATCATCTAGTCTGATCTCCTGTATAACATAATCTATGGCAGTGGTTTTCAAACTTTTTTTTTCAGGACCCAGTTGAAAAAAATAATTTATGTCTATGACCCAACAACTGTATCTTTCAGCAATGCATTCCAGTCTATTGGCAGCAGCAGCAGGGGAGTCCGTGACCTAGTACTGGGTACCAAGCTATGGTTTGAAAACCACTGATCTATGAGACTTCCCTGAATTAATTCCTGTTTGATCTAGCATTCATGTTAGAAAAATATCCAGTCTTGATTTAAAAATCTCCAGTGGTGGAGAATCCACCACAGTCATTAGTAAAATGTGTTGTTGAAGCTTGACAAATTCAGACTAGAAATAAAGCAATAACTTTTAACAATATGGATAAGTAACCAACCATTGGAATATTTTACCAAAAGTTGGTTATTTATCCACCCTGTTTAAAAATTTGTGCTTTATTTCTAGACTGAATTTATCAAGCTGCAACTTTCAGACATTGGATCATACGATACCTTTCTCTGCCAGATTAAAGAATCCATTATTTTCAGATTTCTGTTTCCCAAATAAATACTTATGACCTATGATAAAGTCACTCCTTAATTTTCTTTTTGTTAAGATAAATATTTTGAGCCCTTTGAGTCTGACACTATAAAGAATGTTTTCTAATCCTTTAATTCTCCTGGCTTTTCTCTGAACCTTCTGCAATTTATCAACATCCTTTTTAAACTCTTAACACCAGAACTGAACTTGGTATTCCAGTAAGAGTCACACTTGAGCTAAATGCAGAGAGAACACAACTTTCTTATTCCTACTTGAGATTCCCATGTTTATACATTTAAGGATTGCATTAGCCCCTTTGGCTACTATGTCACACTGGGAACTCATACTCAACTGATCATTTACTGTGACTCGCAAGTCCTTTTCAGAGTCATTGCGTCTCAGGGTAGAAAACCCCATCCTATAAGGATGGCCTACACTTTTTGTTCCTAATTTTACATTTGCCTGTATTAAAACACACGGTGTTTTCTTACACCAATCTTACTAAGCAATTCAAATCAACCATATCAGTGACCTGTTCGCTTCATTACTTATCTTTCTTCCACTTGTCTCACCTGTAAACTTTATCAATGAGTTTGTGTTCCTTCAAGCCATTCCTAAAAATGTTAAATTAGTGTTGGGCAAAGAACTAGTCCCAGTAGGATCACCCTAGAACCACACCCACACAAAATTACATTTTTCAGACCTATCAGTTACTTTTTAATCCATTTCATGTCAAGACAAGTTGATTTTTTTATCATTCTAGTTTCTTAATGAAAATGCTGTGCACAAACAAATCAAATACCTCAGAGAAGTCTAAGCATATTATATCAAAACTATTCCCTTTACCAATTAAAACTTGTAATATCAAAAACAAAGCAAGTTAGTTTGACAAGTCTTGTTTTCCATAATCTATGGTGACTGGCCTTATATTACTCTCCTGTAGTTCTTTATTAGCTGTCCTATTATTTTGCCCAGGATAGATATCAGGCTGACAGGCCTATAATTGCCCAAGTCATCCCATTTACCCTTAGAAAATATTTTGTCAATATTTTAATTCTTCCAGTCCTCTGGACCTTCTCCAGGGTTTCAAGACTTATTGAAAAATCAAAATTAGTGATCCAAAGATCTCCTCGGCCAGCTTGTTAAATAACTCTTGGATACAAGTTATCTGGACCCATCATTTTAAAATGTCTGCTTTTAGTTGCTGCTACCTTTTTCTCTATTATGGTTTTATGTATCCTCTCTGCACAGACATTTTATTGGTGGTATATTTCATTTCATCTCACAAGCACATGATCAAGACTAAAGAACCTGATATTCTATTAGGATAGTAAAATTTACAATCAGACCTCATTAGGCTGATCCTAAAACAAAGGGAATTATCAAAAGGGAATTATCAAAGGTGAACATGAGAGCTCACACTTCATAGACTTGATGGGCAGAACAAGTAATTGGACTGACTTCAGTTTTGAATTATTTTAGAAAGCATCTTTCCCTATACAGTACTGATCCTTAAGGTAATATATTACACATACTTTTATCATCACTATAAGTAAAGGTCTGGTATGCTCCGCTTAACTGGGATACAAACAAGGAATCTTGTGCCATTTTTAAAGACTAACAAATTTATTGCATAAGCTTTAACTTGGATAATTTTCCTTGAACAATTCATTTAATTATGACATCAAATGAATTCAGTTTTGTTGAACATTACTTAATGGGAATATCCCTTTTAGGTGATTTAGTGGTGCTTAGATCATCTATGCATTCAACTCTCCATCTAGGTTCTTTTAACACATTCATTACTGAAGCAACTTGCTGTCTCATTTAGTATCCTTATTAAAGGACACACAAAGGTTTTTCCATCCTTCCCCTATTCTGTAGGATTTTGGGGGGGAGGGGAAGAGGATTATGACTGGGGTTAAATTACAGAGGAAAAGTTAGATTAAAAAGTGGGGTTTTGCTCTGAAAGTTCTGAGGGTCAAAATTAGTCTGATTTCTTCGGGAAATGAATTCCATAATTTTCATCCAATTGGTGATTTTAGCCATGCCATCAGAGAGGCCTGAAGGAGTGCTGCTTACCCCTAATGTGAAGGTGATGTAGAGGAGACACATTGCTGAAACTTAAGACACTCCTGACTCAGAATCTCTCATGGTATTTCTTTGTGATCAGGATAAGAGAAATAAGACTGTGGCTCATGTTAGTTTTCTCCGCTCCTTTGACAAATTAGTTTTATCCCTGCTAGCTGTACTACATGCAGAAAGCAGGTGAAACAATTCATATTTCTGTTCCTGACAGGTAACTTATATTTTACTCCAGCTTAGTGACCACTGCCTGAGTTTTACATCTCTCCCCAGCAAGCAGGCATTTGGTCAATATCCTGAAATATACCCCCTTTCAAAGGTTTTCAGCCTGTTTATTGGCAGATTAGGCTTAATTGACATTGAAAATGAATATTCTGTTAAGCACGAATTCCTCTTTTTGGAAACAAGAGCGTCCACTAGGCCATCCCAATTAATAAGATTCTTCATGTTCGAATATTATCCAGCTACAGTAGATGGAACTACTGCATCAACAACAAGTAGTTTGCTCTACTGAGTAATGTATGTGCATGCACACACCCACGCACACCCACGAAGTATGGAAATTTCAAAGAGTTCAAAGGAGTTAGGCATCCAAAGACCATTGAAAGCAAAGGACAGTTTGGCGTCTAGACCTCATGCTACATACTAGTAATTCTGAATCTGAATCCTTCTTGAACTATCAGATATTACTTAGGGAATGAACAAGACTGCCATCCCTGTTTTTCCTGAGCTTTTCTTTGCCTGGTTTTTTTTTTTTTTTTTTTTTTTTGGTATAAAATCCCATATGTTTTCTCTTTCTTATTAGTGCTTGGTATTCTTTCATTTGGCCAGTTGCATGTTTTTCTAGCTGTCCACTGGCATACCTGCCATAGCAGATGCTCTGACTTCACTCCTAACACACATTCTCATCTTCGCCCATCAACACATATCTTTTGAAGTAAGGTGATGTTGAACTCTGACAAATCATAGCATTTGATATAAGTGTATTCCATTGAATACCTAGTATTTTTGAAGACATTTGAGTTCTGTCTGTGCCTTTGGTATACTTCCAAATGTAGAGTTTCAGTGACCAAATCTTGTTTGGTCTGGACGTCTATATGAATCATAGCAAAGTCTTTAAAATTTAAAATGATAAAACAATATTGAATTCTTCTCAAATTGAGATATGGCTTTAATATAACTTAGTTTCAAGTAATCCATTTTCCAAAAGTTTCTTATTAAGATCCATGAACTGCTTGTGTGAATCAGCTTGCTAAATTTAATTCAGAAGGGTAAGAGGCACAAGGAATGACAAGTTCCACTATACCAGTCCAGATCTTCAAAAAGGAGATAAAATCACTGTCCTGTTCACCTTAACTAGACAGAAACATGAAGTTAAATGGAAAGCACATAGAAAAGAGGTAATGGAAAAGTGGAAAGAAGCTGAAGACTATCCTTTCACAAAAATGCACTTAAATTTTGGGTTAAAATCGATAACCGAAATATGAGAGCTCTTTTATCATTTTTATTAAAAAAGATATTTAGCCAAAATCTTCCCCAGATGTCCAGGATAAACTGGCTTGTGTGTACATTCATCACTGTCTTAATACACTGGAGAGAAACTTGACCAGGTCTATACAACTCTTTATTAATTCTCTTTACTGGGTGAATTACTGGAACTGATGTTTTAAGTTCACTCATAAGAGTTCTGTTTGGGGAATAAAAGAGGAGGAGCAGCACTCACTACCATAAGTTATAAGAGCTTAGGTGATGATAACATTATATGTGTTTGGATATGGCTGAAGATCTTTACAAGATGTTGTAAATATATAAAAACAAAATAACCCACATTTGACCTCCAGACTGGGATTTATTTATTTATTTTCACTTATTTGGTACTAAAAATACCAGCATGCTGCATGCCTGATGGCCTGTTATTTCTACTGTCGTCATTGCAATAAAGCTTTCATTCCTAGCAAGCATCTTGGAATTAGAACTATTCCTCTCTTAGGCTCTGCTTTAGGAAAGCACTTAAGCACATGCTTCAGACCATCACTATCAACAGGTGTAGGCAGACCACAAACTTTGTTAGATGTCGTGTTTTGTTTAGTAATCATTTAAAGACCTGTTTCTTTTTAAGACTCAACTATGCATTGAGAAATTGTGAAAGGAGAGCTGAAGCCAGCTGCAGTATCAAACTGGGCTGTGAGGGAGAGCTCCTTTAAAGGCCAAATTGTGACACGCCCTCCAGCGTATGGAAGCACAAGAGGCACTACAGAGAATCAGGTCATACCTGCGTTAGGGACTAACCAGTGGCAGATTCCCAGTTGGGTGTAAGGAGACAAAAGCTCTTTTATTTAACTATTGGCTCATTCAGGCAGGGCACCACCAGCAGTGGACTGACTCAGGTAGGTCACTGGTGACAAATTAAATAATAGTTATGCAACAGGCCAACCTTCCTTCAGGAAGGCTCTGGCAGGCAGCAATTTCTCAAGCCTTTCCTGTGCCTAGCCAGGTATGTCTACACTACAAGTGTTAGAACAGCACTACAGTGTAGAAACTTGCTGCAGAGACAGAAGAGTTTTTTCCCCCCATCACTGTAGTCAATCTACCCCTTTGAGATGTCGTAGCTAGTTTGATAGACTTCTTCCATCAATCTAGTGGTGTCTACATTGGGGCCTACTTGGTTTAACATTGTCTCTTAGGGTGAATTTTTCATACTCCATTACCGCTTAGGCTTAGGCATAGGTCAGACTTACTTACGTCACTCAGGAGTTGAGAAAGACACCCCGCTGAGTGACATAAGTTATAGAGACATAAGCGCTGTCCATACCAGCACTATGTCGGCCAGAGAGCATCTCCCGCCACCATAGTTTTCACCTCTCACGGAGGGGGAGTAATTATGCTAAAGGGAGGGTGCTCACTGTCAGCATAGAGTATTTTCACTAGATGCACTAGAGCAGCACAGTTTCATCAGTGCAGCTGTACCCCTGTACTTGAGGGGCCTCTGAACTTAATTGGGAGTTTTACAGTTGAGAAGATCATGTGTACTTCAAGTTCTGCCTGGGAAACTACAACTTCCATAATGCCTTGGGGAAAGGAAGAGATGTCCTTTCTCCTCCAAGGAGCGTAGGACAAGCATGGTGGACTCCCTTTTGGGAGTGAAAGCACAGCCCATGCTGAAAGCTGCTGCTGACTCCTGCTGGGGGTCTGGAAGCTGCTGCTGAGAGCCTGCTGGAGTTTTGTTCGAGCAGGGAGCTTTAGAAGGTGGTGGCATTGCTCAAGCCAGAGCAGGAACTAAGCCTGAAGCTGACTGAAGTGGGCCTGTAGGGAGTGGTGTGAGTGCGCCTCCCCCCAGTTTTGAAGTAGGACTTGCCAAGGATGGGGCACAGCAAAAAGACCTTGACTGGACCTGAGAACAGGCAGAGTGGTATTCTCTTTGAGCCAGGACCAGGTTGCTGATATTTGACTAGACCAGCTCCAGACCTTCAACTTGATATCTTGGCTGAATGGATACACTAAACCAACAGAGTGCTGTCTTGTCTCTGTCAGATCTTCAAACATGCCCACTCAAGCAAGGGGTCAGGGCTCTGAACACTGGGGGAGTGTGCACTCCAGAAATGGGGTAAACAGCAGCAGCGTAAATGTCAGTTAGGTAAATTTCATTTATTACTGTACGATCTTTGTTAATTGATGTATTCAACTGCCCCTGAGGCTTTAAAATAGTAGTAATATTTAATTTCAGTCTGTTATGCTTTATTTCCTTAATTTGTTAAATAAAGGTGTGTTAACTTTAATTTAAGGATATTAGATAGATAGTATGCATAATTGGTAATGTTAAATCAGACCGTTGCCACAGATTATTGTTATTAGCATGGGTTTAGTCCTGGAGGCTCCCAAGGCATGCCACTGAGTGTGTACAGGGTCCAGGCAGGTGGAGGCACCCCCAATTTTAAATTCCTATAGGAGCAAAGGGATGGCAGCAGAAGAGTAGACCTATCCAACATCACCACTGGAATACTCAGGATCTCCTTGTTGCAGCAACCTTAGGCACCTGTGCATAGAGGTAAGTGTTACCTGTTACCAAGTAATCCAAGGAGAAAAAGGAGGTGCTTATATGTTGACCTGCCAATAGATAGCTTAATCTAAGTTTTAGGTGTAAACCAGGCTTAAGACCTGGTGATCTGCTCTACTTTCCTGTCAGACCCCAACTGATTTGTACTCTCCCCTTTTAATCCCTCTCTCCAAGCCTACCACCTATTCCAGGCACAGCAGGGTGGGACTGACTGAGCCCTTGGCAATTTCTTAACCCTTTCTTGACCCTTGTGGGATTTGTACACCCCATCACATTCTCCCTGCCCACCCACCCCTTGCACACCTCACTAAGAGGCCAGCTATAACTGTAGTCTGGGCTCACTTGAGTGCAGAGACTCTCTACTGCTAGAACCTACCGGGCCTCTGGTCATCCTAAAAGAGGTGAGGAGGCCGCAGGCCAGCCATAGGCAGTACCAGCTTTGGGAAGGATGAGGAAGAGAGCGGCATCAGGTAGGTTGCAGTCTGGGCAGAAGAATGCACAATGCAATCTCCTTCAAAGCGTCTGATGAAGTGGGATTTTCTCCCACGAAGGCTCATGCAATATATAAATCCGTCAGTCTTTAAAAGTGCCACAGGACTCTGTTGTTTTCGAGATCAAAGTGACAGCTTCACAAGTTCCTTCCAAAACTCCCCCCTGGGGCAGAGTGGGGCACCGTCCTCAACATAGCCTATGCTTTAGAGGCACAATCTGGAAGTAAAATAGGAGTCTCCATGGAAAAATACTGCCCAAAGAAAATTTTGTTTCTATAAATGATTTTTATCCAAGGGTGCTGTAGTGTGAACCTGAGGAAGCAGCAGACCCATCTGTAATTAGCATCTTTGTATATAAATAGCTGTGCGGCATTCAGCTCCTGCAGCAATGGTTAAAGTCTTTCAAACAGCCGCTGACAATAAAAGCGTAACCACAGTTACGGAGAGCTCAGTTGCAAACAATTTCAGCTAACCAGCAGCTGAGGCCCCAACTTAAACCTGTCACATAATTGTTCCTGTTAAATGTTAAGCAATATCATAGGCTGTATTTTTAGCAAAACTTTTTCGTAGTTGTGTCATTTACATATTTGATTTAAATCTTCTCTTCTTGAGGTTTCTTTTTCTATATTATTGGCCAGATTCTGATCATAAGTACATTGGTGTAAATTAGGAGTGACACCATTATTGAGCGATTCCTCACTTGCACTGGTGTAATGAACATCAGGATGTTGTCCTTCTTCTCAAAGAATATAACTATACAGTGCAGTTTGTTTTTGTTGAGTGTCATGTATACAGAAGTACATAAATCTTCACAGCTGATTAAAGCTGTTACTTGCAAGTACTATTTATTAATGTCAGAGAAGAAAGGATCCAGTGAGAACATTTGACAGGGTCATTGGAAAAGGGAGATCTGTAGGCTGCTACGTGTGGGGAGGAGTATGTTTTTATTCGTCAAGGAAGTCATTGAGAACAAAGTCATGGATGGCATAATGGAAAGTAGCATGTAAGCTGTTGATCACAACAAGGAAGATGTATTCACAAAGATGGGTGAGAAGAGATTGCTTGAGATGACCCCCCCACCCCAAGGGAGTTCAGGACAACTAATAAATTGGAGTCTAGAAGGTCTTGCAGAACATGGGAATGAAAATTAATGATTGTGTTTAAAGAGAAAGGGTCATTCCACGATGGATGATCTGAGAATCCCAGAAGGAAAGCAAAGCTGGGCCTTTTGTTTGATCAGAGGCTGAGACTATTTCTCAAATCTCTTTCACTCTCCTGTAGCAATGAAAGGATGTATTCTGAGCAGCAATACATAAAATACTATAAGAGTAATTGAGGATATTATATTTAAACGATTACGGAAAACACATTCTGTGAAACCCTGGACACTCTGAACTCAGTGAGAGTTTTGCCTTTGAATTCCATGGGATTATGATTTTACTGTAATTCTGTAGTTTAATTCTGCCCTCAACCTCCTTTGAGTTTAGTAGAAGATGGCTAGGTGATACTGAGTTCAATGGAAACTGCATAGGTGCAAGTTTTATCCTGTATAATCTTAATGAGGGTGCACCTATGTATCAAAGGGCACAATTAGAACAGGCTCCAAATCGGGTGGTACGCAGCAGTATGACATATTACCCTGTCTTTTTCAAGGTGCTCCAGAATCTCAGCTTTCATTTTAAAAGGAGACTTTTGCTCTTATAATTAGGAAGAAAAAATTCAAACAAGTAAAAGAGATATAACTGATGCAGTTATCTCTACCTAAATCTGGAGAGAGCCTGTATTGTCCCTATATGATGGTTCAATCTGTATCTTGTTGCTTATCTATTCCCTTCTAGGACTCTTGAAAACTTTCTGAAAAATACCATTGTATAAGACCATCCATCCCACAAAGGCACCCCACAGTTTAGTGTGGCATTCCAGCCAATCTGCCTCAGCTTCCTCACCATGCTCTCCAGGCTACTCCATCTGTAGATACTACTTGGTCCTCCAGTCCAGCCCCTTTAGAAAGTTCAACCCCTTCCAGGATAACGGAGTCCTTTAGCCAAAAGCACACAACAAAAGAATCTTCAGCCCAGCCGAGCTCAACATCCAGTTCCTTGCCTTACCAGTGGGCCCCAGCTGCCATGGCCTGTCACAGTGCCCCCAATAGGGACATGAGCTCTGGTCAGCCCAATAATCCAGTCCAGACCCATCATCCTACAAAGGACTTTGGCCAGTCACAGTTCTGACACAACTCTAGCCCTCAGACAGGCTTCTGGCCCCCAAGTAGGAGCAGTGTGTCTGCTCTCCTTCGCAGTCAGTCCTCAACTGCTGGACTCGCCACCCCCTAAGTCCAACTTCCTCACCTGGCCCTACGCCTCCTAACCCTTAAAGGGCCAGGTTGCCCTATTACAATCACCTTAAAATGTAAACAGTCTCTTGTAGACAACTATCCCTGGCTATGTCTACACTACAAAAAGTTAGGTTGACTTTGTTAAGTCGACCTAAAGTCGACCTTATTAAGTCGACTTAACAAAGTGGTTTCCCTGAACAGGGACTTAGTCCACTTTGTTAAGTTGACCTAACTGCCCTTAGGTCCACCTAATAAAGTGGACTAAGCATCCGCACTATGCTTAGGTCGACCTAAGGAGTCGACTTAAGGGTTAGGTCGACCTAACTGGCGGTTCTTATTAAGTTGACTTAAGCTTTCATTACATTGACTTAAATAATTTTTTAAGTCGACTTAATGAAAGCCTGGTGTGGACAGGAACGAAATTAGGTCGACTTAAGCCTCCTTAAGTTGACCTAACTTGCAAGTGTAGACATAGCCCCTGTTCCTTCAGACTCTCAGCTATTTAGGGAATGGCTGCATATACAAGCTGTGACCTTGGTCTCCTCTTTTTCTCCTCTTCTAAGGCCTCTCGTGGTATGTCTACATTGTCAGTGAAGGTGCAATTATAGCACAGATATGCCTACCAGTGCTAGATTTTTATCTATCTAGCAAATATAACAGTAGAGAAGATGTAGCAGTACAGACTTTAGTGCAGACTAGTAACCAGGATTCACAGTGGGCTTACACAGAAGCCTGTGCCACCTTGTTTTTACAATTAGTGTTAGCCATGCTAAGTTAGTGTAGATATGCCTACATACATACCCCCTCATCATCATTTACTAGGTGAATGTCTTTCATACTGGAAAAGCACTTGCATTCAGGGTTTAAAACTGCATAAAGAAAAAAATTCTCCTTTAGATCTGAGAGTATAGAAAGACATGGGATATAAACCCAAGTGCCCCAATCTTTGCCTGGTGCAAGGAAGAAATTCCTTTGAAGTTCAGCTTATTCCATATATGTCCATTACAGGAGTTTTTGCACTTTCCTCTGAAGCATCTTTTATTTTCCACTGTTGCAAACAGAATAGTGGACTAGATAGACTGCTGGTCAGATCTGGGTTAGCAATTACTGTGTTGCTAAGCATTGCTCTTGTACAACCTATAAAATGTATATAGCCTTTTCTATTGTCCAAATGGCCAACACATTAACATTTTTTTAATGTCAATAGCAGACAACAAAAAGGGCAATAACAATACACTTCTGCACTGATTTTTTTAAACATCTTTTCATGACCTTAAAGCAGTTTACGAAGAAGGGTAAAGATCATTATCTTCCATTTAAAGATGGAGAAAGAGACACAGAGAGGTGAAGTGACTTGCCCAAGGTCACAGATGAAGAGCTTTGTCTGATGGGGAGAGAGATAAAAGAAGGAGAGAGGAATTTAATCACTTAGGGCCTTGACTCTTATAGGGTTGCAGTCAGTGTAAGGGCAGAGTGTAATTAGGTACTTTGTTTTTTAATCTCCTCCTTTGCTCCAAGGAGCACTGAGAAGAAAGAAGTACTCTAAAACATTGTGAAAGAGCCATGACAAAGAAAAGAAATGCAGTAGAAACTAGGTATTTTGCACAGAAGAGAGACTGAAAGTACAGTTGTCATGGTCACTTGAAGCAGAACACAGAAGCCCTTACTTATCTATCAGTGTTGGGAAAACTGGAGAATTTCTCCCTAGAAATGAAGCCTAATTTCACAGTAAAGAGTATAATATAACAATATGTTGGCACTTCTTGTCTTAGGAGCTCCCTCTGTCCTCCTGATAGAGCCCAGCTATGCTGAGTTTCAGGGCACTCTGCCAATTTTATTTTCCCAGGCTTTCCCACAACATGAGAGGTGACCGGGTTATTTATTTTATTTTTTTAGTTAAGTTGAGAGCTCTGATGAAATGTAGATTTTGCTGTATGAGTTTTCTTTTAACAGAAAGGCAGGTGCTTTTTGATAAATTTAATTTTATATCAAAATTGGATGTTTTTCTAAAAGTCTCTAGTTTAAACAGGAATTAATTCAAGGATATTCCATGGCCTGTGTTATGCAGGAAGTCAGACTAGATGAGGGTGACAAATATAAAGCCCGAGAGATAGATCCAGCCTGTGGACTTTCCACAAATCTTCAGGCATGTCTCCATAATGCCCAAGACCAGACTATGGGAGTGTGATTTTTACAGTGCACTAGTGTGGTGCACTTTAACTCTCACATGTGAACTCTGCTAGTGCAAATGATGTTGTTCTCTTTGAAATAGAATGACATCAATGCATGCTAAAGACATTTAATGCGCACCAGCAGGATCCACACAGGGAGTTAGAGCACAACACACCGGTGCACAGTACAAATCATATAACTGTAGTCCAGACTCTGGCTCAGCAATCCAGCAAAACCTGATGTAAGATGTAGGACCACTTAATCATTTATTACAAGTGCTGAGAGAGAGGTACACATCTGGTTGAAGCTGATACCTGTCTGGGCAAGGCAAATGGCACTGAAGAGCACCTACTTGGCAACTGAAGAGTGCATACCTCAACCTAGCAAGTCAAATAAATAGAAATTTTTGTGACGTTCATTGTGGATTGCCATATTGGACTGGACTGAAAGCACTTTTGCAAATTTTGTGATAAGATTCAACTTTTCATGGAAAATGTGGGAAAAGTGGAAAATGTCATGACTTATGGGACAAAAATGGCTTCAAAAAACCCTGGTTTTCAAATATTATAGAACACCTGACCTTGCTCACCGCAAGAATGCTAGGATGCAACAAATAGTGCAGAACACTATGGCAGCATTTATGTTTTTAAAATGAATTTTCAGCTGTAGGAGAGGCAGCTTTCCCTGTGTAACTTGGTATATTTTCCCACCTTGAAATCACTTTGTGACACTGTTGGGACTCAGTGTGATGATTTCACAGAAAGGCATGTAGGCAAAGGTGCTGAACTGAGAAAGGAATTTCAAGAATGGTTCTCTGATTCTAGGAACCATGAAGAAGAGCTCACACGCCCATTTTTTATGGATGGTGTGTCAGAAGAGTTCTAAATGGAACTTACTGAAGTGCAATTCAACACTGTTGAAGGGCAAGTTTTCTTATACTAGTGTTCCCAAGATTGATCAATGTCTAGGATCAAATTATCCCAAAGTGAAGCCCTTTGCCTCAGGAATTCTTTCTACATTTGGGAGCACTCATGTGTTTGAAGAAATATTCTTCCACACAAGTGTTCCACCACAAATACCAACAAATCTAAATTATGTTCTCACCCTGAACTCAATAGTCAAGATAGCTGGAACCACTGTGTCAACATATGGAGCAAACAATTGTTCCGAGGCTAAGTGATGCCAGATACTGGGGAGCAGCAACAGCAGTCACTAAAATCTAAAAAATAAATATGTAATTACCAACATGGTTTATTTTTATTTCTATTTTAATAACTTTTACTGAATGGGGCCCACGTCAACTGGCAGACTATCAAATCAGGCCTACGATATGAAATGAGTCTGACAACCAGATGATCTTTAATCTGTTTTAGCCTTGTAACTGATGAAAATTGAAATAAACAAACACCTGATTCTACAATCCTTACTCACATTGAGCAATATTTGTCATGTAAATAACACCAATAGCTCTAAGACTATTTAACATGCATACCTACTACTGAGCATGAGTGGGGATTGTAAGATCCACTTAAATAAATATGCTGAAACCAGGTAACTCAGTCATATGAAATAAAATTGATTTTTAAGCTTAACAGAGCTTTTTTGAATTTTAAGCATGGTTTCAGTTCAGGTTCAGCTGCAATTTGGAAGAAAGGTTTGAATTCACTCCTATATGACACAAATGTGTTTCCCCATCACTAAGGTGACCAGTTACTCCCTCTCATTTGCCTGCAGTATGTCCTTAAATCACTTTACAAACAATAATAAAAAGCACACATTTATGTTGTAGTGATGACATTATGATGTACATTTAACTTTCTCTCTGGATCCCTTTATTGGAGTAGTTTTGGTTTTCCTTTCAGTAAATAGCACAGTTTACTGTTGTTGTTTGATGTCTCTTTTCAGGTCACTGTTTATAGTTATATTCATGCTCATGATGAAGAATAAACCTACAGTAGAAGCAACAAATATTGATAGTTCTTAAGTTAACCTTCAAGGTACTTATTTGGAGTTGGCTGCTACTTTGATGAAAATATTACTACAGATCTAATAGTAACCTGGCACAGATCTAAAGGCAAAATGGACTTGAAGGAGATTCACAATGATTCCAAGATGCCCCAGTTCTCATTTATTAACAATATACTATGACTTCCATCTTCAGATACAGCAAGTAAACAGAAAGCATTAAAGCAGCATAGAGAGTAACAAGCGTCTGATGAAGTGGGATTTTCTCCCACGAAAGCTCATGCGATTAATAAATCTGTTAGTCTTTAAAAGTGCCACAAGACTCTATTGCCACCAATGTGAAACTTAACATGCTGATTGTATCAGCATTTACTGCAAACTACACTGTATTACTCACTGTCCTTTAAAAGCACATAATGTAACAAATGATTTCAAGATACAGTGTTTCAATAAACTGAGGATTTGAATCACTAATTAGAACAGATCAATCCATTAGGTATCCTCCCACATTTCTACTTCATACTAAATGAGCATCAGTGATTGCCTTTGAGAACAATTCTGTATTTTTGACACAACTATTTCTAAAGCTGAGTTGAGTACGTCAATATTTATTGTATTTTGCCAACCTTTCCCATGATAATTAGTACTTTACTCCATGAATATTCCCATTGATCTTAAAAGGACAAACTGTGAAGTAAAGTACTACTCAAGAGTAAGACTGTGTTCCAGTCCTATATTAATATATTTGGATTATGTGTATGTAACTTTCACTTTGCAGTGTACTTTTAGCCATAAAATAGTCTCTTTCATTATTATGTTGTGTTCATTAGACTGCCTGGTAATCCAGAATTTTAGTTTGTCATGTGAATAATTCACTGATCTTGCTCTATTTAAGGTTTTGTATATTAAATAAATATTTTTGTCTTCACAACTGAGGTTGTTGGAAGTGGATATGATTAACCCTGTCTTTGTCTAACAATACAAGAAAGCAATATTCATTACACTCTAGTCTCTGTTGGAATTCCCTGTACCTCATCTTGAAATCCTTTCCCTATGTTATTTCATAGTCAGAATACTCGTCACACAACAGACCACAGGTGCTTGAAATTACAGGAATTCTGAACATTTGCTCATATTATAGTGCTTTGCTCCACTGACTCAAGGTCTGCTACTTTACACTACAAATCATTCCCCAGTTCCCAGGCCTGCTGACTCACTGATTCAGCCTTACTCATATCCAGTGGTTCCAACTGCTTTTCATCTGTGTGCACTACTTATTTGACTCTGAGCCAATTTCTTAAGCTTTTTGGCTATGTCTACACTTGAAATGTTAAGTCAACTCTGTTAAGTCGACTTAACTTTTCAAGTGTAGATGCGGCAGAGAGCGTGGCGCCCCGCTGAGAAGGGACTCGAGGGTCCCTTCTGCCAGGAAGCCATGGGTCCCTCAGAGAAATGAGTGGAGGCTTCCTTCCTGCTGGGACCCCACACACTTCCTTCCCTTTTCGCTGGGACCCACTCAGTCCCGGGGAGAAAGAAGCCGTGGCTCCCTTCTTGCTGGGACCCATGCGGGTCCTGGGGAGAAAGGAGCCACAGGTCCTGGGGAGAAAGGAGCTGTGGGTCCCTTCTCACCAGGACCCGCGTGGGTCCTGGGGAGTAAGAAGCCACGGGTCCTTTCTCACCAGGACCTGTGGGGTCCCGGGGAGAAAGGAGCGCAGCTTCCTTCTCGCCGGGATCAAAGCCCTAGGTTGACTTAAAGAATAAGTTGACTTAGGGTGGCCACGTCATCTTTTGGTAGACTTAACAAATTGACTTAATTGTTAAGTCGACCTAAATAGTGGTAGTTATTAAGTCGACTTAAGGAACTGCTTAAGTTGACTTAATGAAATCCAGGTGTGGATGAGGCTTTGTTTAAGTCATCTTAAGCTTCCTTAAGTCGACTTAATTTGCTAGTGTAGACATAGCCTTTGATATGACAAAAAATTAAACACTCCTGCATGTGATTATGCACATGCAATCCCAACTTTACCTGTCTACATTTGTTTCCTTTGTCCCAGGAAAATACAATGTTCTCAATGCATGAAAAATGAAATTGTTGTATGCTACAAAAATACAGTAAATATGTTTCCCCTATTCCCCATTCCTCTCTCCCCTCGTCCCTCCCCTCCCCGAGTACATTGACCTCTGCATCCTTTTCTCCTTTTGATCGCTTAGCCCTGGGAAGTAATAATTAGTATTCCAGCGTAACATGTTGTTCTATAGCCCTGAAGTTCTCACAGCAGTGCTTTCCCAGCACAAGCTGCTGGGAAATGCATGATGCAATTTTTCTTTGTAGAACAGTGGTGGTTGAACTTTTAGTGATAGCAAGAGGGGCTAGAGGTAGTAGTTGTGCAAGCCTTTTCTATGCAGCTGTGGGACTGTACCTTAGTCCTGTGGAACTGCAGAACACTTTTCAGTTGTATTGTTGGACCACTCTTGAGTGGAGGCTGCTGAATTGTACAGTTAATTTAAGGACGTATGTGTGAGGGGAGTTAAGTGCTTAAGTGTCTACAGATGAAAGGCTGGTATGCCAGACTCTGCACCTCCCAGTTTGTACAGACCCATGAAGAAGGGGTCATAAGCAAATTTTCTCTGACTAGCCTACACTTTAACTGGAAGGTGTGACAGAACTTTTGGACGTACCCAATCCAACCTAGCTCTAGTAACAATATTGCTGAAGTTGCAGCAGAATGGACAGCTGCATGGGTTAGTCCTGCTCACCCAGGACCATTCATTTCCCACCTGCACTGAGGGCACATCTGTTCATGAACATATTCCACACACTCCAGTTCTTCACACTTGTGTTCTGCCCTGACATTAAGTGGCAGGACTTTTTGTCATCTGTCGAGAGTGAGGAACCCCAGTGGGCCAGTTTATATTCACATTCATTCCATGGCCCACCAAGAATATCAGCTGGTGGATCCTTCATGAAGCCATGAGCATGGTTTGCAACTGGAACAATTCACCCCTCTTCCTGATCCCTGTCCCTTCTGCAGTATGATGGAGATCTTTGTATATGTCTATTTGGAGTGTGCCAGGTTGCAGCCCCTTGCCAGATCCTCCAGAACCTTCTCCTAAGATTCTGGCTGCACTTCTCCCCACACCTCCTGATTTATGTAAACCCTAACTGTGGCCCCACAAAGTCATGAGACCTCCTTGTCAACCTCCTCCTAGCACTGGCATAAGTCATCATTTATAACATCCGGGAGAGGATGATGGCTGAGGGAGTGTTCTGTTTCCATTCATTCCTCCCCCATTTGCACAGCCAGGCAGAATTCCTCTGGGCCGCATACACTGGCTCCCTAGACACCTTTGAAGAGCAGTGGGCGCCATCCTTGGTTCTCTGCTCTGTGTCCCCTTCAGGTTTCCTAAGTTTGATCCTTTATCCCTACACCCCTATCTGTTTTTTCATTTGCTGTCCCCATACTTAGTTGAGTCCCCAGCTCAGCTCATCCCCTTAGGGTGGAGGAGGGGCCCTACAGCTGTGGGTGGGCTTGTGTTGTCCCCCGCCCAACTACCTAGAACCCAACTGGACCACGAGTAGATATGCAGGTAGCCATCACCTGTACTGTTGCAGCTTCACTATTATTAATACTTGGGCTAGCTTCAGACTAGCTAGTTTAAATTTCACAGTGATTCAGGTAGCAGGAATAAAAATCAAGTTGAGTTGGTGATGTCAAAATACATTGATACCCTGTATGCATACAGAGAACCTTTCATCATTTGTAATTTGTTTAAACCATTTATTTTCTTTCTCTTTGGAATGGGCCATACAGGGCATCACCATTTTGAGCACCATCAGGACAATGGGCAGAGCTAAGAAGGCGAATGTTATTCTGAAAGGTGCTGATCATAAACCTCTGAGATTGGTTGTGAATGCATTCACCCCTTTAAATAGTTATGAGAAACATGTAAGAAACCACATCTAAAACAAGGTGTAATAGAGTCTGCCCAGACACTAGTACCATATGGGCATGGACGTTTTCCCATTCTGTGTGATGAAAACAAAGTAAAGTTTACTATCAAAGAAGATTCAAATGATAATACATTGGAAACAAATGGTTACATGAAAACAAAATTATAGCTTGCTTTCTAGATCATAAATTTAACTCACAATACATTCCATTAGCTCCTGCAAGATAGTTTGCCCCAACTCCTTTCCCCTAGAGCCTTCAGTCTGGATGGCTGAGATTCCCCTTTTCCACTGGCAACCTGTCTTCACAATCTGATGGATGCTATGGAGTGTCTCTACATCCCTAGATACACCAGACCAGACCTCTGATCTTCACCTGAAGAAATCATTCCCCATACCTTGCTGGTTACCTCATCCAGTTAATTTCCTTCTGAAGTCTTCAGAAACTATTAGTATTTGACTCATTATGCTAATAGACTTCTACTGTTAGATACACAATCAGCTACCAGGGAGACAAGTGTCTTCCTCTTCCTGTCTGGATAAATTTGTCTCAAGAGATGCTACCTTTGAGTGGCCTGTCTTTAACTAGAAGGCCTAGAGAACATAATTTTCAGATATATACACATAACTCCTCACAGTTTCTGTGAAGCCAATGATTATGATGACCTTTGTCACATAGGATTTCATTAGATAACTTCCATGATATTCTTTTGGTGAATGATGGATATTCCCATTCCCTCTTCCAGTTGGCATCAAGAGGTCCATGGGTCACAAAAAGAGACTAAGTGGTGCTTCTATGCATAGGTAAAAATGCAGATATTTCACTACCTTACATGCCTGGAGGGTGATGTGTTTCTCTTTCTGAAGTTATTTAGGATATGAAGAAATTTCTAGTTATTTAAATATTGAGATATTGCCCTGGAATAACTCAACAATACTATTAACTCTTGGTTCCACTAAGAGCTGCTCTAAACTATATTAGTTGGGACTGCTTTGCCAGGCAAAGATCAATCATAGTGTGTTTTCTGGGTCCGACCCCTACACAGATCAGAGTCAAGAAGCCGGTGAAAGAGGGCTGATTACACTCGCTTTACTCCATGTGAACAGTCCCCTAAAGCAGGGAATCCTGCCCGCCTTGGAGCAGTTTTCTGACTGTGTTATACTGCATGTAGAGTAGCTAGAACAGAAGCCAAGGACCCAGCCTTTGAAATTTAGTAGCTTACACGAGAGAGTTTGACAGATCAAAACTGATGAACCACAAATATTCTGCTTTTCTTTCTCAGTGAGAGTTGCAAGGAAGATTGGTTGTGTATATGTCCATGTCCACATGCAGTTCTTGATGCTTAAATTGAAAATGTTTTCCTTACACTAGAAGTTTCCCAACAGGAGGATCCTTGCCATCATGATATTGTCCAATTAAGTTCTGAAACCAGGTCATTTTTACTCATTGGTCACTATGATAAGGTGAACACACCACTTGGTGCCTCCTGTTGGCCATCACAGGGATTGTCTTTGCACATGATTGAGCCCCCTTAGCCACTTCCCTGTGGCCCAGCACCTTCTTCACCATTGCCTCAAGGGCTCAGCCTTCAAGTCTCCATCACCAGCCATGAGCTGTCTTTAGCTCTCTCAGTCCCTGCCTGCAGCACTGCTCTGCCCAATGACTAGTTGCCTTCAGCTTGCAAGGCAACCAGCCCTCCTTCCTCAAACTCCAGGGAGTGACTTATACAGCTCTGCCTTGCAGGTCTTTTTATATTGTCCTGGCTGGCCCTTAATGGCTATTTCTCACAAGCCCCTTCTTACTGGTTGCTTTTTGCACAGCCAACCCAGGGCTCTATTAACCCCCTAGCAGCCAGTGTGGGGGTAGATGCCCCATCACAGTCACATATCTTCCATTGCTTGCTACCATCACCCTTTGCTACCATCCATCCAATCAGTAAATCCTTCTAATACGTCAAAGCAGTAGACATTTTTCAGTAAGATTAATTAACAAGTCAGTTGCAACTAAACTGCAACAAAAGTAACATGGAGTAAAAGAACAGAGGCAAAGGATCTGATTGAATATCTACTGAAATGACTGGAAAGACATCCACTGTCCTCAAAGAGCATTGATTTAGATCCAAAGATATCTCTGTAGTATGGTATTGGTATCACATGCTGTTTCATCCTCCTTCACTCATGCCACTTTCCTTCTCAGTATGGAAACTTGTTCAGAGAGTTAAGGGAAACAAATTGTTATCAATTATGATTATGCAATTCTTAACAGCAGCATTCTGTATCAAGAAGTGAAGAACAATTATTGAAAAATCAGGACTTAATTAAGCACTTTAGCTCCTTGGCAAAACCTGATCCTGCAAGCTAACAGGCAGAAAAAATGCCTTGTGAGTGAAATACATACTGTTAATTTGACAATATAACTTGAATAGTATTTTAAAGTTAATTTTTAGCCAAATAATGCTGGCTTTTAACCCAGATGCTATAAGTCTATAAACCTTTTTTTTAAAAAAATGTTTATTTTAAAGTCACTTGTGGCTGGATTTTATTTTTATTTTTTTTGTGGAAGTGGGAGTGGGCTATCTTTTGCCTAATTAGATCATTATAAGCTTGCCACCTGAAAATGTGTTTTGTGAAGAAGAAGAAGAAGAAGAAGAAGAAGAAGAACTGTTTATTTGGAGTCAAAGTCTAGTAGGTTCTTAGGCTATGTCTATACTGGCAAGTTAGGTCAACTTAAAAGGAGGCTTAAGTCGACCTAACTTAGTTCCTGTTCACACCAGGCTTTCATTAAGTTGACTTAAGAGATTCCTTAAGTCGACTTAATGAAAGCTTAGGTTGACTTAATAAGAACCGCCGGTTAGGTTGACCTAACCCTTAAGTTGACTCCTTAGGTCGACCTAAGCATAGTGTGGATGCTTAAGTCCACTTTATTAGGTCAACTTACTAAGTCCCTGTTCAGGGAAACCACTTTGTTAAGTTGACCTAATAAGATCGACTTTAAGTCAATTTATTGTCGACCTTATTAGGTCAATTTAACAAAGTCAACCTAATTTTTTGTAGTGTAGACATAGCCTTTGACCTGTAAACAGTCTAAACAAGTTGGGAAATAGCCTTGGCAGCACAGATCCTGATCAACCTGATTCCATGCGAAAATGTGTTAGGCCACCTGCTTCAATGTATATATAATGATGCACTTGTTTTTCACCTATGGGACACATTTCTGGGTGGAAAAAACCAAATACTAAACAAACACACTAGTGTTATTCTGTTGATAATGTCTCAATAATCCACATTTATTTGTAGTTAGTTCAGTAACTCCGTACCTGTTTCCTAACTGCAGTGGCTAAACTGAATTTGCACTTCTGCTTCAGATATTTCTATGAAATATTTATGAATTATTTATTCAGAATTCAAAGTGATCATTAGAATTGTATGCAGAAACATGGGGTTGCTTGCCAGCTCCTAAGTAAAACATTAGTATTATTGTGATGAGGGTAGTAAATTAGCATGGTCATATTTGTATTGGTTTGAATACCAAAGCAATCTAACTGCTTTTAGAAAAGCTTTTGTTTCACCATCTGTTTGTGAAGCACATGTTAGAAAAGTATTGTACATCTTGTCTTTACCTCCCATCACATTGTAATATGTTGCTAAGCAAACACACACACCCACACACTAGTTGTCTGGACTGGTACAGCCTCTTGATTCACTGCCTTGAAGTCATAGGGTACAGTAAATCAGACAGGTCATTGAACAAAATTATTTCTCTCTACTTCTTTGGCTTATACATTGAGCCTGATCCTGAATCAGCAAACTCTTACTGAAATGGAAAAGCAGTGTCAATCACCGAGTTCTGGAAGCTATACATGTTGTTTGGGCCGGTCATCTTCCAGTCTTGGGGATCCCCTCCCAGTCGCTGGGGCCCGGTAGACTGGGTGGGCCGTATTGCCCTCCAGCCAGGGGGGCCTGTGACCACCCTCTGGTCAAAGCCCAGCCTGGCCCAGTCCGTGGCCTCAGAGGCAGCACATCCTGCCTCCGCGGCCGTTCAGGCCCTAGTGAGCTGCCTGGCTGGACTTTTATACCTCCCCTTCCTGTCTGGGCCCCGCCCTTCTGCTTCCGGGGCTGGAGTCCTGCAGTGCTAGTGTCTGGCCGGGAGGGGGGGGGGGGGAGAGTTCAGGTCTGTCCTCAGGCCCAGGCTCAGAGGAAGGCCAGGGACCTTTGCTACACTTCCTGTTTGCATGTCACTTCATTTCTCTCTATGCCTCAATTCCTCCTCTATAAGACAGCACTAGTGTCAGGGGTAATGTTGTAAAGCTAAATACCTGTAAAGCTTGTGAGGTGCTCAGACATTACAATGATGTGGACCATATAAATACCTCACCTAAACAATTTTGCTATTGTATAGTCACATCTGCTGTGTCACCTATGAGAGGTGCGTTAATAAATAACAGTTATGAATATTATAATTTAATACGTCATTCAAGATATGTATATGCATTAGTGAGGAACCACATGATCCATGGTAACTTTTATCCTCTTGTCTCCCTTTGCTGGATCAGGGCCTAAATGCAGACATGACAGCTAGCTGGGGTCATACACAAAAGGTAACAAAGACTTGGACATATGCTTAACTTAATGAATATGGGTAAGGTGACGAGATAGCAAATGTGAAAAATTAGGACAGGCTGTAAGGATAATAGGTACCTAAATAAGGAAAAAAACCCAAATATTGGGATTGCCCCTATAAAATCAGAACATCTGATCATCCTAAATATGGGGAATCCATAAATTTCAATAGGACTACTCATGTTAGTAAACTGTGTGCTTAAGTTTTTATCAGCCTGGGGTCTTTTGAACATAAACTCCCCAAGACCAGGTCATTTTAGTAAGACACATTGCATATGCCATGGCAATTAATACTAACAATCAACAGTAATGATCAATAAGATTTTAGCTATCTACCACATACATTGAGATAAAGCATAAGAAAACATTTTACAAATACTTTAGAAAGAAGCAGGGCTGTGGCCAGCACCTGATTTCTGGCCAGGCCCCTGAAAATGGAGGGTGGGCCCGGCCAAGAGCAGTTTTCAGTCACATGGCTGGAACAACAATTAAAAACAATTACAACAGTTAAAAATAGGTCACTACTTTGTACCTGATACACACACACACACACACACACACACGCAAAGAACAGCAACTGGCCCAACTGATGTATTGAATAGAAGATGATACTGAAACTTAGAAGAGTAATTTTGTAGACAAGTTTTAATTTAGGTATCTGCCTGGGAAAAATAAAACTACATACAAGTAATATACTCTTCAAGGCAGAAATTTAGCATTTGTTCATCTCAATACTAATCACATAGGCTATGTCTACACTTGTAAATTTAGGTCAACTTTAGCTAAGTCGACTTAACTAAGTTGACTTTAAGTCGACTTAGTTAAGTCGACTTAGCATGTCTACACCTAAATTTAAAGTCGACTTAGGGGGGAAACTTACAAAGTCAACCTAGAGTGTCCACACTGGATGCCTAGGTCGACTTCTAGGGGCTAGGGGGACCTTGGGCAGGTCCACGGGGCAGGGGGGCACCCCTTGCCCAGTGCCAGGGGGCTCAGCCTTTGCCCCATTGTACCTGGGTACAATGGGGCAAAGGGGGACAGGGACCCTGGCAGGGCATAGGGGCAGGGTGGGCAGGGCTCTGCCCTGCCCTTTGGGGGGACATGCCAGGCTCCCCCTGTGCCCTCCCCCAGCAGGGAGGGCAGTGGTGGAGTCCTGGGGAGCCCTAAGTTGACTTTAGGTCGACTTAGGGCTACTCCAGGTCTACACTGGCTTTAGTCGACTTTAAAAAGTCGACTTAAGCCTAAAGTCTAACTAAAAGGAGGTTTTATAAAGTCGACTTAATTTTCATTAAGTCGACTTTATTTTCCTTAAGTCGACTTAAGCAGCTTGCTTAAGTCGACTTAAGGGAACTGTAGTGTAGACGCAGAGTAAATTAAGTCGACTTAAGCAAGCTTAAGTCGACTTAATTTACAAGTGTAGACGCACCCATTGTGAGATTTGTGAAAATATTGCTGAATTAAAAACTAGATAAATGTAATATTATTCAGAAATAACTGAATAAAAGTGATCCTAAAAGTCACAGCACAAATCACACTTTAGAGGAGTTACAATGTGTGTGGATTCCAGTTATTATCAGACTCTTCCTCAAAAGTCTTTACTGTCATTGCTGAAAATGGGGAAGTGGCTTTTGGCTGTTAACATTTAGTAAACCTGATAGTACTGGATAAGTGATATTACGCAATAGAAGGATGTGTTGCAAACAACACAAAAGCACCATTTGTGCCAAAGAAAAGGAAGAAAAATGGCGAGTTTAATTTATCATGGAAAAACCCCACTTTACACAAGAGATCCTGGATTTTTTCCTTCAACTAAAAATAATTCCTATTATAGATTTTATTAGCATTCATAATACACCAAACATGCCAGCTACAGATTCCCTCCAGTGTTAAACACTAGCTATGAGAACCTCTCTTAGCTGGATCAGTCACTTCATCCTGTATATATTGCCAACCACAAAAATTCAAAAAAACTGAGTTAGTTGTCCAGAAATCATGGGACTGGCTTAAAAATCATGGTGGTATTTTATTGTTCTTGTTGTCATTTGGGGTTTTGTTTTGTTTCATTTTTTTAAATGATGCTTTGATAGTTCTTTGTATGCATCTTCTTGTTTTTGAGCTACCGGACCACAGTTGAGGTCATGCTTTCAAACTTCCCACCATGAGAGCTCAAAACTTACTCAAAAAAAAACAAAAAAACCCTGATCATCTCACACCCAGGATTATGAGACTTTTGATGAAATTGTATACATTGGCAACGCTTTTCTGTTTCATTTAGATTCTGTGGCAAATCAATATGAGAACTGTACATTTTTTGAAATGAACGATTTTTATCGTTCCAAGATTTATTTGATGCAGACATCATCTAGATGTGAGTAATTGACCCTAGAGGTATGTTGAGAGTCATTACATTGCCACACAGCACACAAAGGCCTAAATTATACTGTCTTGTACACCATTTAAACTGCACTGCTGTTAAAAGAGTCTCCAGCAGGCTGATTCATGGTAGCAACGGGGACTGAACTATCCTTATTAGTTATTCTTTGTAATAATGTATTAAAGAAGTATGCAGAAGCCCTAGTCAGGATTGTGTACAAACAAACACCACATGAAGCAAAATAAGGACAATAATCAACATGGGTTGTAGATCAGATTTGGTTGGAGGAGGCAAAAGACGAGGGTGAACAGTAATAAGAACATAAAATTGCGTATTTATTTTGCTAAACGTATAATTTGGAGGCTTCACTCTTCTTTTTTTATAAGCTAAGTCCATATTAGATATCCTCTCACACCTCAAACAACGAGAGTCCTGTGGCACCTTATACACTAACAGATTTCTTCGGGCATAAACTTTCGTGGGCTATAACCCACTTCATCAGTTGCAAGTGGGTTATAGCCCACGAAAGCTTATGCCTGAAGAAATCTGTTAGTCTATAAGGTCCCTCTGGACATTTCACACACCTAGTTAGACACCTAGCCAGTGACCTCCTCTAGTTCAGTGCTTTGAAATTCTTTAGAACTTGGCAGCAAACAAGTATGGCTTAAAATAATTTAAATTAAAAAAGTATTAAGAGATTATAAATTAAGGCTTTAGCACAGATTGTCAATTTCAAATTTAATTTAAATGGTTTATTTTCAAAAAGGTTTCTAAAACTATGCATGACATAGTGATGAGAAATCATCAATTCACTAACAATAGGTAATACTTTTATTGTTTAATAAATAAGTTTCAATAAATAGCAAATACAGTAGAACCTCGATTATCCGGGTTAATGACCGGCGCCTGTGAGCCGGATAATCAAAAAGCCCGGATAATCGAAGCTCCTACTGCCAGCCAACCAGCTGGGGGAATTGGGTGGCTGCAGAAGCTCCAGCGGA
>ML685768.1:20975526-21117444 GCA_007922175.1 Pelusios castaneus
CAGGAGCTGCGGCGGCTTAACGCCGCAGCTCCTGGTGAGAGCGGAGCCCCGGGGCTGAGCTGGGGGGGTCGGCTCCAACGGGAGCCAGTCCCCCAGCACAGTCCAGGGGTTCAGGTGGCCACAGGAGCTCCGAGAGAGCTCCTGTGGCCACCCGATCCCCCAGCTCTCATCAGGAGCTGTGGCATTAAGCCGCCGCAGCTCCTGCTGAAAGCCGAGCCCTGGGGCTGAGGGAGCGTCTGCGGCCACCCGATCCGATCCCAGTTAACCGAATTTACGGTTAATTGAGGACCGGATAATCGAGGTTTCACTGTAGTTTATAAAAAAGTTTATGAAAACTGTTTCATAAACTTTTTAATAAACTATTTTTCTATTTATTGAACACTTCAGTCTTTCCTGAATTACTATTGATAATTCTACAATTGACATCTAGTAATAGAATAATAATATTGTTAGGATTTTTTATCCTTCTTATTACCCTTAACTTAGCAACAATACAGTAACAAGACTTCCAATATGTGTTTCAACTTTTATCCAAACTTTTCCTAAAAGTCAGCATGTGGACAGGCTAATAGCAAAAAGCTGACATGAATGCAAGTCATTAAATGGTGGACTTCTTGGTTTATCATTATTGTACAATAGGATTAAGTTAGCCTTGGACTCAGTCATTTCAAACTAGTGATTCAGAATAGATATCTTGATTGGTCTGAGTTAGATGGCTTACTAATTTACAGGTTCCACAGCAAATAGTCTCCTTTGGCAGTGCAAATAATTAAGCTTTCATGCCCAGCTCATTGACACAAAGGATAGGATTTGGCCTTTTGCTGAGGTGTATTTACACAACTAGTCTGAAATCAGTACAGTTAAAAAGGAAACTCTTTGCTGATGTAAAAGGATCTAGGTCTACAGCTGTCAATGGAGCTATATCCATTTATAACAACTCTGTCATAGAATCATAGGGCTGGAAGAGCCCTCATAAGGTCATCTAGTCCAACCCCCTGCTAAAAGCAGGACCACTCCCACTAAATCATCGCAGCCAGGGTTTCGTTTAACCGGACCTTAAATATCTCCAAAGACGGAGATGCTACCACCTCCCTAGGTAACCCATTCCAATGCTTCACCACCCTCCTAGTGAGAAAGATTTTCCTAATATCCAACCTTGATCTCCCCAGCTGTAATTTGAAACCATTGCTCCTTGTTCTGTCCTCTGTTATTACTGAGAACAGCCTAGCTCCCTCCTCTCTGTAGCACCCCTTCAAGTAGTTGAAGGTTGCTATCAAATTCCCCCTTAGTCTTCTCCTCTGCAGACTAAATAAGCCTAGTTCCTTCAGTCTCTCCTCGTACATCATGTGCCCCAGCCCCCTAATCATTTTCATTGCCCTCAGCTGGACTTCTTCTAATTTGTCCACATCCTTTTTGTAGCGGGGAGCCCAAAACTGGACACAGTATTCCAGATGCGGCCTCACCAGTGCCAAATAGAGGGGAATTATCACATCCCTTGATCTGCTGGCAACACTCCTACTGATGCAACCCAATATGCCATTGGCCTTTTTGGCAACAAGGGCACACTGTTGGTTCATCTCCAGCTTCCCGTCCACCATAACCCCCAGGTGCTTTTCTACAGTGCTTCTACTTAGCCAATCGGTCCGCAGCCTGTAGTAGTGCATGGGATTTTTCTGTCTAAGTGCAGGACTTTGCACTTGTCCTTGTTGAACCTCATGAGGTTTCTTTTGGCCCAGTGTTCCAATTTGTCTAAGACTCCCTGGATCCTATCCCTCCCCTCCAGCGTGTCTACCATTCCCCCTAGCTTGGTGTCATCCGCAAACTTAGTAAGCATGCAATCTAACCCGTCATCGAGATCATTAATGAAAATGTTAAACAGAACCAGCCCCAGGACCGACCCCTGGGGCACTCCACTCATTATTGGTTACCAACTAGACCTTGAGCCATTGATTCCTACCCGCTGAGCCCATTGATGTAGCCAGTTTTCTATCCACCTTACGGTCCACTCATCCAACCCATACTTCCGTAACTTGCCGACAAGAATGCTGTGGGAAACCATATCAAAAGCCTTGTTAAAGTATACCACGTCAACGGCTCTTCCTGCACCCACAAATCCAATCATCTCATCATAGAAGGCAATCAGGTTGGTCAGGCACAATTTGCCCTTGGTGAATCCATGCTGACTGTTCGTGATCACTCTATTTTCCTCCAAGTGTTTCAGGATGGATTCTTTGAGGACCTGCTCCATGATTTTCCCAGGGATTGAGGTGAGGCTGACAGGTCTGTAGTTCCCCAGATCCTCCTTTTTCCCTTTCTTGAAGATAGGTACTATATTTGCCTTTTTCCAATCCTCTGGGACCTCCCCCATTCACCATGAGTTTCAAAGATACTGGCCAGCAGCTCTGCAATCACTTTGGCCAACTCCCTCAGCACCCTCGGATGCAGTTCATCCAGCCCCATAGACTTGTGCACAGCCAACTTCTTTAAGTAGTCCCTAACCTGACCTTGCATCACCAAGGGCCACTCTTCTGCTCTCCATTCTGCGTTACCCAGCATAGTAACCTGGGAACTGGCCCTCTCTGTGAAGACTGAAGTAAAAAAAACATTGAGGACTTCAGCCTTTTCCGCATCATCCACCAAGAGGATACCTGCCCCATTCAGTAAGGGACCTACACCATCCCTGATCCTCTTCTTGTTACTGACATACTTGTAGAACCCCTTTCTGTTATCTTTCACATCCCTTGCTAGCTGCAACTCCAATTGCCCTTTGGCCTTTCTGATTTTATCTCTGCAGTCCCAAGTAATATCTTTATATGCCTCCCTTGTCATCTGTCCAAGCTTCCACTTCTTGTAAGCTTCCCTTTTATGTTTCACCTCACCACAGAGTTCTCTGCTAAGCCACGCTGGGTGCCTTCCACCTTTGCTGTTCTTTCTGCTGTTCTGTCCCACATCTCTCTCTTCTCTCATGAAGATTGGTATCTGGAAAATAAAAGTCAGTTACATGTGTTACTCTGTACTCCAAGTGTCTCTGTAAATCCATCTCAGTAACGGATTTTAATCCCTTTCATGAACCCTTAAAAAGGGATTTGTATTTCTCTCTGATGGCAGATATTCTCAGAGCATTTGAGAGCAGCCTCAGTGTTCTGTTTGTCCCTGTATCCAACAACCATCCCTATGCTGTCCCTACTCAAGAAATTTTCTCTCTTCTGGTCTGCAAAGGCAGCACCTTCTTGTCATTCAAATCTAAAGACTCTGTTTTCCTACATGAAATGAATCTGCCTATAAAGTGAAACACAGGAACCATATTCAGAGTGCACAGCAACATAAATGCACATCAGTTCAGAAAAGGAATTGAAGTTCATCATTCAGCAGGAACTACATGATGTGACAAAGCTCCTCCTCTACTTTGGTGGATCCCATGCTTCCCTCTAGTGGTGGGTCTGTTTCTGTCAGGCCTGGGAAAGGTCCTTTGCCCCACCCCCCACAGGCAGGTGTTTTTCCTTTCCCTAGTCTTTGCACCTGCGGGGCTCTTCCTGACAGCGTTCTGCTCCTTCTCCAGATCTGTCTGCCTTCCAGCAGTAGCTTGCCTACTCTCACACACTCCCATAGCTCTCCTCACTGTCACACTCTAGCTACCCCCTTTCTCTGGAGGGAAGGCTTTTTAAGTTCTAGGTGGGGGCTTAATTAGCTCCAGGTGTGCTAATTAACTTGGAGTAACCATTGCTCAGCTACAAGGGTAAAAGGGACTTGCTGAGTCTGGGGCTAATATATTGGCTTTCTAGAACTCTCTAGAAACCTTCCAGTCTTACCCTGTCACAGGGGGAATCTAGACAACAGAATGTAATTGACCAAGTTAGAATTTGGCCAGGATTCTGGAGCCCATCAGTGGGGATAAATACCACAGGATTTGTAACTGATCACAAGTGGCTAGGACCTCAGTTTTGTGACTTGTTCAAAAGAGAGGTTCTTGCTTCCTCACACGACAGAAGCTTTGATTCATTAGCTATTTAAGGGGAGGAGTGCCACCTGTTGAATCAGTTTTTAGTTTTTGAGTGTGTCATTCAGGCTATGTACACACTAGAGACTTGTCCCGCAATAAATTGTTGCAGGACAAGCAAAGCGTTATAACTGTAACACTTTCCCCCGTCCACACATTAATCCTTCTAACGCAAAGGAGCATTAACGCTCTCCTTTGCATTTTTGTTAGAAGGAGCAGTGCATGGTGGGCACGTATCCCACCATGCACTGCCCAGCCAACCTTTAGGCTGGCAGCAGGGCTCTCTTGCCACCAAGATCACTGGCTTCTTGGTGGCAGAGGAGCTCCAGCAGTGGGGATCCCAGCAGCAGCAAGGCTCTAGCCACCAGGAGCCCTGGCTGGAGCCCCGCTGTGGATTCCCTAAAGCCACTTGGTTTCCCAGCAGAGAGCCGGGAAACCGAGCAGCTTGAGGGACTCCCTGTAGCAGTGGGGCTCTAGCCGCTGTGAGTGCCGGCACTCATGGCAGCTGGAGCTCCGCTCCTACTTTGTCAACTTCCCTGCTCTGTTAGAGCAGTGAAATTGACAAGTATGATAGCTCTGGTGTCCCAGAGTGGCCTCCAGTGGCACTCTGGGACATTTCCAGAGCCTGTTTATCCCGCAATGAGTGTACACACACACACACACACACACACACACACACACACACACACACACACACACACACACTCTATTGCGGGAAAGATGATTTGTGGTAAGCATTACCATGATCGTCTGGGTGGTTTTACCTGTTGCGCGGACAGAGGGCTGTTGCCGCGCAACAGGCAACATTGTAGTGTGTACGCTCACAGTCTTATCGCATGGTAAAGCTCCTTACCGTGCAATAAGGCTGGAGTGTGTACAAGGCCTCAGGTTTAACCTGATGTAACCCAGCATTGGTTGTGAGACCTGTAGAGTCCAGAGTGTGTACAAGGCCTCAGGTTTAACCTGATGTAACCCAGCATTGGTTGTGAGACCTGTAGAGTCCAGAGATTGAGGTTGGAGACTGACATAAAGGGAATGAGCACATTTGACATCTACTACAGTGTACCTAATGACAAGTTCTAAAGGGGTAGCCGTGTTCGTCTGACGAAGTGGGATTTTCTCCAATGGAAGCTCATGATATAAATAATTTACTAATCTTTAAACATGCCACCAGACTTCTTATTTGTTTTATAGTGTACTTAAAAATGTTCCTCTACTGAAAAGATATCAAACATAAAGTCAAATTGTTTGGAAACCTAGTTAAAGGAATTCTTCCCTGTTCTCAACATTTTCCATCTGCACTGGATATTTGAGAAAACAGAATAAGAGAATAAAAATGTTGGTTGTCTTCTATAGTCTATTTGTTCAGATTAATTACTTCTGTGAATATTTTACCCAGACTTCTATCCTTTTCCTCTTCTTGGACATGATTTACTCAAGTCTTAGACACTGGTAAAAGCAGACACACCAAATATAGGGGTAAACAGCAATGAGAAAAATGACTTAATCACAGGTTTACATTGGCAACAGGGGATTTGCTAAAAAGCATAGTTTCTGAACCATGACAACTAATCACAGAAGGAAACATCACATTTCAATTCCAGAGGTCACATGCTTTTAAAAGATCAGCATGCTGAGTAAATCTCAGTGACTCTTAAAAAAAATTGACACTGAAGTAGATTTGCTTTTCTGTATGGAAATAGTATTTCATTATTCTACAAAGTACTAATTCTTCTTTAGGGTCCATTTCCTCAGGTGTTAATTATCTCTAAGGGGTCCAATATTCCCAAATGTGAGCACCCATCATATTTAGTTAGTTTAGGATAGTTTTTCCTCTCATTTTTCATTCAGTTCTAGTTTTGCAGTCTTTTATGTCAGCAGCAAAAGTCCTTCCGCAAGAACAGGACTGGACCGTCAATACTGAAACCAACATGTTTTACTGAAGTAAATAGGAATTGTTGGTAGTCTGAGTCAAAGCACTGTTGAAAATAAGGCCACATGCATTGATGATGATCTTTATGCACTCAAGGTTTGAAAATACATTCCTAATATTTATTAACTATATGTTATTTATAAGATAGTTTCAATATTATTCTTTAATACACAGTACATAGTTTTATACTCAAAATCATCATTTACATGATTAAAAACATTACTAACCCACAGGTCTTAAAATATCACTTTAGGGCCCAAATCTGCAGTCCTTACTCAAGCAAAACTCCCACTGGAGCCAACAAGAGTTTTATCCACATATGGATTGCAACACTGGTTTCTGACTATTGTATTGAAGTCACTCGTCAGTGAAAGGCAATGAGTCCCACCTTCCTTTCCATCACTCCACAGAGCAGGCTGCACAATTTCAATGGCATACTCCCTCCTCATATTCCCCACTAGGCAGCACTTCTCTGAAATGCCTCGGTGACAGAACTTTGGACCTAAATGAGGTTAGATGGAAACAGGAAGTGTATGAGTTGTTTTTTTTTTTTTTAAACCCAGCAGCTCTATAAAAAAGGAGATCCCATTCTGAAAGTGTCAGAGCTAGGAGCACACACCGGAGGTTATGGAATCTGTGAGAGGGTCACTTCTGTTCAGTGCTAGTGTTGTTTCATACTCTTACCTAATGATAATAAATTCCAGAGGGGTGGCCATGTTAATCTGTATACAGCAAAAACAATAGGAGTCCTGTGGCACCTTAAAAGCCAACATATTTCTTTGGGCATAAGCTTCTGTGGTTTGCAACCCACAAAAGCTTATGCCCAAAGACATTTGTTAGTCTTTAAGGTCCCACAGGCCTCTCATAGTTTTTACCTAATGACGTTTTGACCCTTGTTTCTATCTCTCTGTATTTTCACTCTCCTTCTCTCTCCCTAATTTTTCCTTCCCTTGACCCATCTTCCATTCCTTAACCTGCCTTCTACACTGTTCTTCCTTCACAATCCCATAAGATTTGCCCAGGTGTAACAGAAGAATATGGCTCCATCAAGCTGGGAATTAATCATAATTAAATGTCCTTTTGCCCAACCATGAAAAGATGACAGTAGTTAACATCTTGTGTTGGAAGACTAATGTTTAATTCTCTTTTCTACCTGTGACCTTGGGCAAGTCACTTGGCCCAGATCCTCATAGGCATCTAGATACCTAACTCTGTCTCAGTTCCTGATCTACTATATGGGAATAATAGTACTTCCTACCTCACAGAGGTTAGAATAAGTACTTAAATGATAGTGAGGTATTAAGATACTATTGTAAAGGGAGCCTGTCACGTGTGAATCTTTCTGCGATACCCCCGGGTGGAGAAAATCCGGGGAGTGTAGATGAGAAGGGCTTCTCCACAACCTGACAGACTCAATACAAAGTCAATATACATTCCTTTCAAATCAGGGCAGCACAGCCTAGCGGAAACAGAGTCAATAAAAAGTCACTCAACAGCTCCGAGTTCTTGGTCAGATCAGAGAGAGGAGCCACCAGAGGCACGAAATCTGGCACAAACCAACAATAGTAGCCAGCCAGGCTAAGAACTGGCACACCTGCCTCTTGGTTTTTGGTATCGGGGTGTCAGCCAGGACACGGACCTTGTCAACCAGGGGTTGCAGAGTACCACCCCCCATAACATACCCAAGGTGCGTCACCTCCTTCTGTCCCAAATGACATTTGGTGGAGTTGACGGTCAGGTTGGCCTTCCTAAGGGCTTTGAACACCTGGGTCAGATGTTGGAGATGATCTTCCCAACTGCCACTATAGACCACAGTATCATCTATATAGGATGCTGCGTATTGATCATGCAGTTCTAGCACTGCATTCATTAACCTTTGGAAGGTAGCTGCAGCCCCATGTAATCTGAAGGGTATCATCACAAACTGAAAGAGCCCGAATGGGGTGGGGAAGGCTGTTTTTGTGCACGAGTTGGATGTCAGGGGTATTTGCCAATACCCCTTCATCAGGTCTAGCGTAGACAGGTACTTGGCCCCACCTAGCCATTCCAGGAGCTCATCTGTGCATCAAACCGGGATATAGCATTAACCTTCTGAAAGTCAATGCAGAACCTCAGGATCCCATCTGGCTTGGGCACTAGGACAATCAGGCTGCGCCATTCACTTCTGGACTATTTGATTACCCCCATCTTGAGCATGGTCTTTAGTTCCTGCTGTACGGCAGCCCACATCTTTCAGGGGAGGGTTCGGTGGTTGTCCCTCACCTTCTGCCCTGGTGGTGTTGCGATGTGGTGGCTCATCAGCTTGGTATGCCCAGGATGGGATGACAGGACATCCTGGAATCCTCATAGGAGCTCCTGTTGTTGCTGTTGCTTGGGATTGAGGTTCTCTCCAAATACTGCTGGCCTAGGGTATGGCACTTCTCCGGTTCTGGGATGGGGGGCACTACACACAGAGCTTCCCTGGTTTTCCATGCCTTCAACAAATTCACATGGTATATCCACACTTCTTTCCATCACCCCAGGACCTTCAAATGGCTCCTGCCATTTGGCCAATAACTTCGAGTTGCTCGAAGGTAGTGGAAGTAAGACCCTGTCTCTGGATTCAAAGACACGGGTCCTCATTCCCTGATTGTACTGCTGTGCCTGCACCTCTTGGGACTGTCTTAGGTTTTCCTGGGCGAACCTTCCCAGGGTTTGGAGTTGCTATCAGAGTTTCAGGATGTATTGTACAGTCCCATGTACACGTGTTTCTTGCGTCTCCCACTCTTCCTTTAGGAGGTCTAGTATGCCTCGAGGTTGATGCCAGTACAGGAGCTCAAATGGCGAGAAGCCAGTGGATGCTTGGGGGACTTCCCGCATGGTGAAGAGCAGGGCGGATAGCATCGCATCCCAGTGTTGTGGATCCTCCTCTATGAACTTGCGGAGCATGGACTTCAGGGTGCCATTGAACCACTCAACTAGACCGTCCATTTGCAGGTGATACAGTGGTTCTGAGGGTTCTAATGCACATGAGGCAACACAGTTCAGCTATGAGTTTTGAGGTGACATTTGTGCCGTGGTCCATCAGGACCTCTTTTGGTATCCCCACCCGGGCAAAGATCTTTATCAGTTCTGTGGCAATGGTTGGAGCATTTGCAGCACATAAGGGAACAGCCTCTGGATACCGAGTTGCATAGTCCACAATGATTAGTATGAAGCAATTCCCTGTCGGGCTTCATTCCAGGGGTCCTGCCAGATTCATGCCAATGCGTTCAAATGGTGTGTCAACCACTGGAAGGGGCACTAATGGGGCTCATTGCACTCCAGAGGGTCCTGTTCACTGACATTCCAGGCAAGAGATGCAATAATCTCTTACCTCTTGGTGAATGCCTGGCCAAAAGAAGCATTGGGCTACCTGTTGGAGGGTTTTCTTCCAGCTGAAGTGGCTGACCACGGCACTTCATGGGCGAGATGTAAGAGGCTCTACACAGGCAATATGGTACCAACGGTTGATGGAGTACCTCTTGGGTCTGGGGTTCCTGTATTACTCAGGATAGGTGGTCCCCCTGAATCTCAAATCAAGATCCCTGTGGGGCCGGTATGCCCTCACCCTGGTTTGGATCTGGGGTCATTGCTTGTTCCCAGGCTCAGCTGAAGGTCGGGTCCTCATGTTGTTCCCACACAAAATCCTTTGTCTGCTCCAGCTCTCTTTGAGCTTCCTTTATGGGGTGGCTTGGGTGAGTTTCCAGGTGTGCTGTCACTTCCTGAGGGGCTGAGGTCCCTTCTCCAGGGTCATTGCTCGGGGGCGTCCAATTAGTCCTCCCCTTGGGTCTAGCCCTTTTGCCAGGGGTTCACTACAACTCCATAAGACTTCTTGGAATTCTGGCCAGTCCCTCCCCAGCACCACCAGGTAGGTCAACCTGGGGATTAACCCAACTTGGAGGACTGCTGCCCCACCGTGAGTTGTACTTGTGCCATTGGGTAGGGCCGGATATCGCCATGGATACATTGTAGGTGCATCGTTGGCCCTGTGATGTGGAGATTGGGTATTAGCCCTTCCCGAATTAGGATCTATCTGCACCCGGAGTCCACCAGGACAAGGTCATGAGTTTGTCCAACTCTCACTGGGACCACAAGTTTTTGTGGGATTCATTTTCTAGCCCTATGACCCATCACACACACCTGTCCATAACTGCAATCCATGTAAGGGCAAGGTATCCCTTCTGACCACATTTCCAGCACTGATTCTGGCAGTTCCCCAGTGACGGCCCCAAGCTCGCAGGCAGACTCTTATCCCCACCAAGTTCTGTTAGTCAGAGATACCATGCCTGTCCAGGGTGGGTGGGAGTGGCGGAGGACTGAAAGGGCCGTGACAGCTCTCTGGGTGCAGCCTTAGAGTACACCCTTCCTTGCACATTATCACTTAACCGAGGGCTTCTGAGATTCTGTAGATACAGCTCAGGCTTCTCGGCCACCATATAGTCCTCTGTCAGGGAGACAACCTCCACAAGTGTTGATGGACGGTGCCTTTGTACCCACTCCTTCCCCCCAGTTGGCAGTACTTGTATAAATTGCTCTAGAGCAATGCATTCAGCAACCTGCGCCCCAGTCTGCTGTTCCGGCTCCAGCCAACACCAGCAGCCATCCTTGATGCGTTGGGCCAATGCCCTGGGATGGGCCCAGAGGGGTATTGTGCTTGGCGTAGCCTCTGTTGGTAGGTTTTGAGACTCATTCCTGTCTGGTCTAGGATCGCCTCTTTGACTTTCGCGTCCTGTGGACCCAGGTTGCAATAAGAAGCCTGGGCTGGGCCAGTCAGGTAAGGAGCTAGGAGGGTGGCTCAGTACTCTGGTGGCCATCTTGCTGTGGTCGCAACCCATTCAAAAGTTACCAAGAAGGCTTCCAGGTCATTTCCTGGTCCCATCTTGGTTAATCTTATAGGCAAATTCAACTGAGCTACTCCCACTTCTATTCCGATCAAGCTGGAACTCACACCGACAGGAGTTTTCCATGCAGCCACCATTTGCTGGACCAGCCTCTCTTGCTGGCTCCGGTGCTGGGCAGCCAGCTCTCACATAAACTGCTGCTGCTGTTCTTGTTGCCTGGCCTCCTGAGTCTGTTGTTGGGAGGCCAAGTGTTGGAGCAGTTGAGTATATTGTTGATGCTGCTGTGCAGCCTGTTGTTGTTGACTCTCTGTGAGCCATTTTAGAAGTTTTTCCAACTCCATTAGTAGTGAGTTATAACTCCCGGGGAGAAGAAGACAAAAAAAATCCTTTTCTTTATGCTCCCCCTCGTCCCCACCTAGTGGCCCTGCCTCAGGGTCTGATCTCTGCCCGCATTCTCCACCACTTGTCACGTGTGAAGCCCTCCACAGTGCCCCCTGGTGGGGAAAATCCAGGGAGTGTAGACGAGGAGGGTGTCTCCACAACCCGACAGACTCAATATAAAGTCAATATATAGCCTTTGCAAATCAGGGCAGCATGGCCTAGCAGCCACAGAGTCAATACAAAGTCAACTAACAGACTTTGCAGATAAGGGTAGCATGTCCTAGCAGCCACACAGTTAGTACAAAGTTAATACACAGCCCTTGCAGATCAGAGCAGCTTGGCCTAGCAGCCACAGAGTCAATACAAAGACAATAAGCGGCTCTTAAAGATCCAGGCAGCATGGCCTAACGACCACAGGGTTAATTATAAGGGTAGCTGCCCAAGGGATGCGTTACCCCAGTTAGGGGGGCTTGGGCCCTTCCGTTCCACCAAGTCCCAGCCCAGGGCCCTATCAGTGCCCAGGGTACAGCACTAAGTCAGTGGGGATCCACACCGCAACACACTGCCTTGCAAAGCAGACCACCCCCAGGCTCCTGGTCCAGGCCCCCTGGGCTACTTCCTACCCTGTTTGTTGATGCAGTCCCTCCATGGAGCTCCAGGTTGTCTTCTCATGTGACCAGCTCTGTTAGCTCCTCCATAGGATGCTGAGGTTCCTACATATCTGTCTCCCGGCTGCTTGCAGGTAATGGCTGCTCCCCTCCAAGTCTCCTAGCTTGCTCCTGCTCTCTAGCAGGGGCTGGTGCAGCTCCTGTTCAGGAGCCTCCAGCAGGTGGCCTTCCTCCATGCTGGCCAGCACAGACTGAGCTAAGCTACTCCCTTTTATGCCAGGGCAGCATCTGGAGCATGCCCAGCTGGACTTAAGGGGCGAAGGCTCCACGGCTCAATGTCTGCTGAGCCTTTCCAGTGCAGGATAAGCCTACCCTGTCACAGAGACATAGAAGTATCATAAATAGCTCAACTCCTCTACCTTGCCCTTGCCTCCCTTCACATAAAAGCTTAGCACTTCTTCCCATAAAGGAAATGTTAGCTCCCTTTCCTCCTGTCTGTGCAAACAAAAAGAAAGCCACTCTGTTTACAACCACATGGTTTGTTGCTATGAGGCTGATTGTGATGTTCCTGAGAATTACTATCCTCGTAAGTGCCAACAGAAAAGTTATTGCAAAAACAGATTTTATTAGCAGCAAATGCTAAATACCAAAGCAGTTATTTACACTAAGGAAACTTTAGATAAGGAAAATATGACACAAAAGCAAAGCCTGCCAAAGAAGATATCTGATAACTGACTGAATTTAAGATGTGAATTTAATTCTTATGACAGGTATCTGCTGACAGACTGGAGAATGTGAATTCCTTTATCTGCACAATAGATGACAGATTGTACACTTGGGCACAATCTTGCTACCCTTTATGCAGGAAAAAAAAATGTTTACCTTGAGGACTATTCATATGACTAAAAAGAAGGCAAGATTTTCTAAGGTTGCTTACATTGAAGACAGTCACTGCTTTCTCATTAGGCATGTTAATCTACAGCTCACCATAGTTAAATTCAAGAATAAGAGATTTGCCAGTTATATATCATGGGAAATGGGGAAGAATAAGAAAAGAGAATGTATTATACAACTCTACTGTTACTCAACAAAGAGGGAAAAGCAGTAACAGAAAATGTGGAAATGGCAATGGAACTAAATGATTCTTTGTTTCAGTCTTCACCAAGAAGGTTGGTGGCGACTGGATGTCTGAGGTAGTAAAGGGCAGTAAAAATGAGATAGAATAGAAACTAAAATAGGAAAAGAACAAGTTAGAAATTACTTAGACAAGTTAGCTGTCTTCAAGTCACCAGGGCCTGATGATATGCATCCTAGAATACTCAAGGAACTGACTCAGGAAATATCTGAGCCACTGGCCATTATTTTTGAAATGTCATGTAAGACTGCAGAGATCCCAGAGAACTGGAAAAGTGCAAATATAGTGCCCATCACCTACCTGCAACATCAGTAAAGGGAAATAAGAACAACCCCGGGAATTACAGACCAGTCAGCTTAACTTCTGTACCAGGAAAGATAATGGAGCAAATAATTAAGGAATCAATTTGCAAACATCTAGAAAAGAATAAAGTGTTAAGTGATAGTCAGAATGGATTTGTCAAGAACAAATGATGTCAAACCAAGTTGATAGCTTTCTAAGGCAGGGTATCAAGCCTTGTGGATAGAAGGGAAGTGGTAGATGTAGTTTATCTAGACTTTAGTAAGATTTTTGTTACAGTCTTGCATCACCTTCTCATTAACAAACTAGGGAAGTACAATCTAGATGGAGCTACTATAAGATAGGTGCATAACTGGTTGGATAACCGCTCCCAGAGAGTAGTTATCAACTGTTCACAGTCATCCTGGAAGGGCATAATGAATGGGGTACTGCAGGGATCGGTTCTGGGTCCAGTTCTGTTCAATATTTTCATCAGTGATTTAGATGATGGCATAGAGAGTACACTTACAAAGTTTGCTGATGATACCAAGCTGGGAGGGGTTGCAAGTGCTTTGGAGGATAGGATCGCAATTCAGAATGATTTGGATCAACTGGTAAAATGGTCTGAGGTAAATAGGATGAAATTCAATAAAGACAAGTGCAAAGTACTCCACTTAGGAAAGAACAATCCATTGCATACATACAAAATGGGCAATGACTGCCTAGGAAGGAGTACTGAGGAAAGGGATCTGGGTTTCATAGTGGACCACAAGCTAAAGATGAGTCAACAGTATAACTCTGTTGCAAAAAAAGCAAACACCATTCTGGAATGTAACAACAGGAGTATTGAAAATAAGACATGAGAAGTAATTCTTCTGTTCTACTCAGTGCTGATTAGGCCTCAGCTGGAGTATTGTGTCCGGTTCTGAGCTCCTCATTTGAGGAAAGATGAGGACAAATTGGAGAAAGTCCAAAGAAGAGCTGCAAAAATGATTAAAGGTCTGGAATACTTGAAAGTAAGTTGAAATTCCTATTTTATATTATTTTATTTTATGGAGTGTTTTCAAAAATATTCTAATGGGAACAAGCAAAATATTTTGTTTTACCATTTTCAATTGAAATGAGACAGAGTCAGGTCAGCATTAAACTGCATTTCCCTAATGCATTACCTTATGGGAGTTGTAGTTCAGCCCATAAACTCTCTTCGGAGTTGGGTTCCTAGAATGATTGCATGCCTTACAATGTAATAATTGCTCACAGGAAACAATGGGAGTCTAAAGTACAAATCCTAACAGGTAAGTCACTAGGGAAATGTAATTTAATGGGGCTTTTTAATGGATTGGAATTTGGGGTACATTTAATAAACTGAAATATTCTGATGTGGGTCAAACAGACCTAAAATAAAGCATTTCATTTTGATTTTCCTGATAGACATTGAACACCTTCAGCAAAACTGAATTTTTTTCATTGGAAAATTTTAATTTTGTAGAAACTGTGTCTTCCATTGGAATGCTTTTCTGATGGAAAAATTCCAACCTGCTCAAGTGAAGTGACATGAGTGAACTTTGCAAGCCAAACTCAAAGGCATGGTCAACTTAGGGGAGGGAGACCAAGGCATCAGCCAACAAGCTATGCCTGCCTTTGACCAGCATCCTTGCACCTGAACAAGGATCACTGCTGAGAAGCACTGTTTGTAGCAGATCATTACCATCTGACTCCTAGATCATAGTTCAAGCCTCTGCCCTATAAGAATCAGGAAGCCTGCAAGAGCCAAAGGAGTTTGCAAATCTCCTGTTATCATAATGTAGCCCAAGACTCAGTGTTCTTTAGTAGTGGGAACTGCAAGTTATGGAATACAAACTGCTCAATGTTGGGAGACATTCTTGGTTCCTGCCATAAAATCTCCTGGGCATTCCCAGCAGGAAATTTTAGCACTGACTGAAGGTGGGAGCTCAAGGCAGGCAAGCAGAGAGGAGGCTGTTGGACTGTAATCCTGTTCTATGTTGCCTTACAGCAGGGGTGGGTAAACTTTTGGGCCTCTGGGCAACATCTGGGGGTGGGCTGGCACTGGTGGGCTGGAGCCCTAGGACCAGATGCCATAAGCTCCAGCCCCACCCTGTCCCCCTGGGAATGGCCCTGCCCTGGCAGGCTGCTGCACCAGGGCCCCTGCAGCAGGTTCCCCGGGGGCCCTACTGCAGTGCCTAGCCAGTGTGCTGAGTCTTGGAGGACCATGCCGGAGGCCGCATTGTGTGGTGGCTAGCCCCACCAACAGGGGCCGACTAGCTGGTCCAGGGGCAGAGCAGAAGCACAGCAGCCTCTAGTCCTAGGGCCCCAGCTCAGGAGTTGTGACAGGGGAGTTGTCACTGTGCACCAACCAGAGTGCTGCTCAACCAGCTCCACTCCCCTCCAGGAGAAAGGGAGTGGAGCTGGGAGGGAGGCGGAGCAGCCACAGCACTCTGGTTGCACGGCTCCCACTGAAAGGGCAGATCAGCTGTAACAGCCACACTCCAGGCCATTGACCCAGTGCAGCCAACAGGCTGGAGGAAGGGTGCTTGTGGGCCATTTTTGCTCACTTCTGCCTTACAGAAATAAACTCTGTTCCTGGTGGTTTGTCTGTGTGGGTATGATCTGAGGTGAATACACACAGTGCAGAGCTCCTTAAGGAACCTTGGGGCATTTCCCAAAGTTGTGTAAAAACCAGAAGGCAGACTTACTTTAGCTTGGATGATCTCATACTCAGCCATTGAACAGTAGTGTGTGCAGTGGTGGGGGGGGGGGGGGGGGACAGTGGACGTTATAACAAGTATCTTATTTTTCCTTTATTTTATTTTTGGCTGATTTGTTTTTGTTAGCTGGCAGATATTCCAGCCTATTGATACTCTTTAATTTAAGGATTTGAAAATGTGGTTGCAACCATGTATGTGTGTTTAAACAGCCCTAAATATTGTCTCAAACATAGTCATTATATTGTACTCTATTTAAAAATCCTAAAAGATTTTAATCTGTCACCAATAATTTCTGGTAGATAAGAGCTGTGAAACTTCTGTTTATCAGAAAGGTATTTTTAAAGTCTAAATTATAACATCTCTGTATGGGGAGGAAGACAAGAGGGTGGAGTCATCAACCACATAAGAATTTTTAACTACAGAGGAAGAGTTATAATTGGCTCTGAGATGGTGGTTTAGACATGAAACGTTTTGATACTGAAACCAAGCTCCAACTTTATAAGTTACATAGACTTTAGTATGATTCTTTAATTGATATTAATAATCAAATGAAGAGCCACCAAACTAGATCCCATCTTGAATTTATAAGAATTGATCTGTGTTAAGCAGTTATTTTAACTACTTTGATATTTAATTACAACATTAAACTTGATTTAATAACTGTATTGATGTATTCTTATTTTACTTTAGTATTTATAATAGTGTAGTTTGGGTGATAAGTTTTTCTTATTTTATTTTTAATATCTGTAATAAAAATATAGGAAGTCACATTTCTTTCAACAAACAGCGTGGGTCCAGAACATTTAAGGACCTGGATATAAAGCCAATGACAGATTCCTTCCCTTCAGTTTTACACATGGAATTGTGAAGAAAAGCAAGGTGAAAAATTCTATTTCAGTTCTCCCAAAATTGACTTCTTCAAAATTCTTATTGTGAAAAATGTCAGTTTTGACACATCATCCTGGTTCAGGACCATTTTTCCCTCAAACCACAATTTCCCCCAACCCCCTCCCCTGCTGCCCTGCTTATTTTTGGCCAACTCTAGAGCCAATAACTCAGATTCCTGTTAAATGGACTCATCAAATCTCTCTGCCTTCTAAAGAGATGTAACTTGTTTTGGAGTTCCAAAGGCCCAGGATTCCTGTTTTCAATTACTGAGCTGTTTGACATTGGCCTGATTTCCAGAGATGAAATTCCCACAAGTTTCATTAAAGTCCATGAAGCTGCAGGTGCTCTACTTTTTGAAAATAAGCCATTATTTCATTGTTTAATCACTTTTTAAAAATTTTATCTTTCTTCTTCAGAAAATTTTTATTGGTGTTCACATTCCTCTGCTCACTGTAGACATCACCATCTTGTGGGTGTGTTATAATAGCAGCAAAATTGTTAAGGGCCCTGTTACTTTGGGAATTAGTGGACACATTTACAATGAAACAAAACGTATACCTCATTCCACTAACATGTTCAGAGACAAATGTGTCTTTGTGGCTTGGAACTGAGCTAATTTTCTATGCTGTAATGGATTTTATATAAACCAGGTGCAATCCAACAGTTTGAAACCAGAAACGGCTGAAGGGTTTTACAAGGAGACAGCTACATCACCAGTTTGAGCCAACCCATCCCCTTATGTCTACGTACTCCTATTCCTGCATAAGGAGAAGTTGGAAGACAACCACAGAATACAGTACATGTATGAACGCAAATTTGTACTCTGATGTCATTGGAGAGATACCAAATATATGATTTCTTTGGCTGATCTTTGCAGTGCTATAAAAGTTAGAATTAGTATTATAGCAAATAGAGGGCCAGATTCTGGTCCCAGTTACAGTAATATAAACCTGGAGAAAATCCATTACCAGACCTTCAATTGATGTTAATCCTTGTTGTTGCCCCTAGCCTATCGACTTCAGTGAAACTGCTGTAAATGAGATCAGACTCTACCCCTGAGATAAATAGTACAGAAAAACTAGTCAAAGTATTTCTTCTCTTTCCCCTTCTTGGACCTTTTCTTTCCCCAGTTTCTTTGTCCTTCAGATAAACTAGGCAACCCTCTGAAAACTATTAGAAATATGTTTCTAAATCAATATTTTGTACATATTGAGACATTAATTCAATATTATGGAAAAATTCTTTACAAAGTCAATGAGGTGTATGACAAGTAGTGGGGTTTGTATCTATATTTTGAAAACCAAGATACCAAAATATTAAAAAGGCCCACTCTTGCCTGTATATACTGGTATGCAATTGTGTAGGGAAAACTATGAAAAAGAAAATAATTATGTAACCCGTTTGGGGTTTAAGAGAGCACGGTCCCATTAACCCTTTGCCCTGTAAGGGGAGGCTCTGATTATGCTGGAAGGAGAGAGTCTGTTTGTGGTGGAGGGGATGACAGGAGGGTGTGGCTGAAGCTGGAGGAGAAGGGCTGCAGCCAGAGGCCCAGAGAAGAGAAAAGCAGCAGAGGCCCTGCCCAAAAGCTGGGGAGAAACTAGAATTGACCGGCGACACCCAGGACAGGAGCCAGAGGACACTGTGCCAGGGAGGAGTTGCCCAAGGACAGACTGGAGCTGGACCAGTGACGGCTGCCCAGGGCTGCGGGGCCGTCAGTACGAGGCCTGGGACTAAGGGGAGGCTCTAGGTAGTTAAGTGGGGAGGGCAGACTCCATCTTGGCCACAAGGGCGCTACAATTAAATAGTTCATTTCATACCAACAGATGACCACCTTCCTATGGTATTTTATTATATAGCAAAAAAGCGCTAATGCATTATTATATATTATGATAAACTGGAAGTCACACAGGATATATTGACAAGCTGTTTTGACTTGCTATAAGGAACCTTAACTTTTACATGGCTTCTTTTTCTTATCTTAGCTTTACAACTTCAACATTGTAGAAGGCTATCAGCCTCATGACTTCAGTTGGGTTATGCCAGTTCATACCAGCTAAGGTTCTGGTCTGTATGTTTTGTAGTATACACTGGATAACAAACAAAATTACATTTTTAATGTCATACTTTTAACAAGATAAACATGAATAAGAAATGATTACGTGTAATATGAGAAACATGGCCATGATAATCTTGCTGACAGAAACTTAACTTGTGCATTTTCTAACTTATTTTTCTCCTACTAGGGATATACATGCTACATTACTATGGGGACAGGGCGCATTTAATTTCCTGTCTTTTTTAAAACAGGGAGGAGAGAAAAAAAGAAGAAAGAGCACATGGATGAGCACTTCTGGAAATGACAGGCACATTTCTTGTAAATATTAAAATGATCTCTATAAAAGGGCCACTAACTGCACATCAGCGAGTATGAATTTAACTGAACCACTTATTTAGTGTGTAAAATAATTGTGTATAATGGCACTATATAGAAAGAGTACTGTTATTCTCTGAGTTCCGGGCAGCAGGCTGTGCAGGTAACTGATAGAGTCTGACTGAACTGGGAATTTGTTAATTAGTATCAATTTGAAAATTGGTAGTGACAGTGCACTTCTGGGAATATTGGCAAACTATGTATTATTTATTAGTATTTTTGTTAGTATTAATGTAGTGCCCAGGTGTCCTACTCCAGGAGAAGGGTCCTGTTGTGCTAGGTGCTGTACAAAAATCTCAGTCCCTGTCTCAAAGAGCTGACCATCTAAGACAAAAAACAGCAGATGGTGAGATATAAAGAAACAATGAGATGCTATCAGTCAGCATGATAGGCAGTGGAATCAATGCACCAAAACTTAACCATTAAGCTTTTTTTTTTGTTTTTAAGCCTCATTACTAGGAAGATTGTTTAAGGAGGCATTAGAAGGAGGATCATGTAGTTGCTTTCAGATGTTTACTGAGTGCTGCTCTGAAGCATGAGTGGGATCACTGATGAAGGATGAAGATGTAGTCTGGCATCATGGACTGATCAGGGATCTGTCTTGACAGCAGATGAGAGAAGATAGGGAGGGAGGCGATAGGGCATAAAGGGAAGTGAAGACAAGTAACTTATGTTTTAAGCAGTGGGTAGAGGAGGAGCCAATGAAGGGATTCAAAGAGAAAAGTGACTTTTGGAAGCTTTAGTGATCTTCATATTTTCCATTATTCAATATTTCCTTTTGTAACTCATACGTTTGGGAAACTATTGGAATCATGTGGTGGTTGGTAGAATTAATGCCTTTTTTTGCCACTATATACCAGAAGTATCTAAGATAGGACAAAACCATGAATTCAAACATTTTCTCAGGAGACTGAGGAGGTTCAGAAACAGAAACCCAAATCCAAATTTCATAGCTAGTCCTATTTCAGCAGAGGAGAACCAAATCTGTTATTTGAATTTTATGGCTTGGGCTCACTTTTAATCCATATAGCCAATATTTGGGGGGGGAAGATCTGATGCCGTAGTGCTGGTAATAGCACTCAATTCACTTGGGGACAGAGTCTGGTACTCCTATTCATGTTGAAACCACTGCTACCCACTAACAGGCTCAAATGCTAATTAAGAGGCATTAAAACCTCAAAATCTGAAATCAATGTTGAAGGTAAGGTTGTGGTGTCCTAAATTTCAAACAAAACAAAAAAAAGAGAGAAACATAGCATATGTATTTTATTAGTTCAATTAACATTCTTGGTCTTAAGCATCTGAATGAGTTTAGACTTGCAGCTAATCAAGCTATAAAACATGTGATCACTGACCCAGAAAATCAACAGCAATATAAAGAAGGTATCTTAACTTGGTGTTCTGTTCAAAAGCAATTTGCCTCAGGTTCCAATCATTATCATCGTCATGTCTGGCTGTATTCAAAACAAACAATGCTGCATGGAGGTTGCTCAGAGTACTTTGCAGACACTGTACAACTGAACCTAATCCCTTACAAGAAATCCCCACTAGGGGATATAGTTGCTATTTAATTTCATAGACTAAAATCAGAAGGGACCATCATGAACATCTAATTTGCATGTAATGTAACCAGGTCTGGCTTGATTTTGTTAGTGGGTCTCTGGAAAGCATACATCCACTTACTAGATCTAATCAATACCACACAAATGCCTCCCCCCCCCCCCAGATCATTTGACATGTCTGGTATTAAGCAGCAGTTGAATTAGGATGAGCTGGGAGCCTTAGACAAGAAGTGTGAGTGGTTTTAAACCTTTTCAGCCTTTTGGGACTAATAATATACTCTTAACTATTTAGTTAAGGTTGTTTAGAAGACACCCAAATATAGCCAGGCAAATGATTGTGATGGAAAGACACAACTTCAAGACTGGCAGATGGGCCAGGAGAAGGTCTAGTACCAATAAGTCACCCTATTTATTATCCCTTGATCCTTCCACTCAGCCTGTCCCAAAAGCGAGACCTAACACTACGGTGCTTCATTGTCTATCAACATTCTCCCACTCCATTCAGCTGTTCCCAGCAAATATGTCAGCTTCATAAGTGGGTTGCCTTGTCTTATGTTTTTGAATGATTATTGATTAATTTAGTCATTTAACATCCATTCATTGAAACTGGGTTTTTAGCATGAGCTATTCTCTCCTAACATAACAATCCGAAGAAAGAGAAAGTGAAGTCCTTTTGAAAAAATGAAGCATTAGACATATCTACTGCTTTTTATAGCCTGACCAAGCATATCAAGTTGCTAGTAAAACAGCACTTCAAAATCACACTGGGATGAGATTTATTTGTTGAGAAATGTTCTGTTTCACATCTGCAAAAATATATTTACTCTCAAAAAGGAGAACTCAACATCAAAATCTGACTTTTATTTGGTCCTTTTGAATCCTTGGTAAATCAAGAAAAGAATTGGTAGGACATTTTAATTTTGGATTAGCATCCAACTCTAAACCTACTGGAACAATAATATATTGTACTTATTTTCCATGCCCTTTGGTTTTTGTGTCTACAACCCCCCGATTAACCTCATTTCTGGAGTGCTATTTCCTGAAGGGATGGGCATTCTTTGATCCTAAAGAAATTATAAAGCTACAGCAGACACCACAAAAGTTACGTTAAACCATATACAACGATCGGTTTAAATTTACTTCCCTGTTTATTTTATAATCAGTATCTTCTGTAGAACAAAGTTGATGCTTTTGACAACATGAAAGTCAATTTTTAAGATGTTTATTTTATTGGGTGTTTTACAAATTGTTGTGATGGGGTCCCTCGCATGCAATCTGAACTGTGGGACTGCTAAACCCTTCAAACACACAAACCTGGGATGCTTCTCACACTGTGATGCTGATGTCAAGCTATAACCTCTGGCATGTACTGCACTTAAAACATCCACAGGCAGGAACACACTCAAAAGAGTTATATGAATGGTCTCCCAGTCACTCATGAACCAACAATGGGTGGACAGTGCAAGTTCATTAAGTAGTTTGCCCTCACTGTGGAGTGGCCACACACTATCCTTTGTAAACCACCTTGAGATTTCTCAAACACTACAACCAAAACACGTTGTTATACGTATTAACTACAGATAGATTTTAAGTGATTGTAAGTAGCAAGCATAGAGATCAAAGTTGGTTACTTAAGAAACAAAAATAAATTTGCAATCTAAGTTATACAAACTAAGCAAGATTTGAATCAGTATCTCACCTTGACAGATGGTACAAACAGATTATGGTTCTTCAATACACAGACTAAACTCCCTTTTCCAGCCTGGGACCACCCTTCCCCAGTTCAAAGTCTTTGTCTTCCATATTTCCATACATGGGTTGAAATGGGAGGCAAGAGAGGCCAAGTGGTGATTCACTTTCCTTCTTTTATACTTTTTTTTCCAGATTGCTGGAAAGATCTTTGCTGTTACATGGGGTTTAGGAAGCCATCAGGGCAGGCAATCTCCATAATCTACTTGCTTTCTTTGAGAAGTGTCTGGGCTGGCTGTTGGAAGTGTGGATTCCCTTGAATGGGCCATCAGCACTGGCTGACTGATCCTTTGTTGCAAAAGAAAGGTTGTCTGTGGGCATCTCCCCCAACCTGACAACATATTTGAACAACACATACAACAATGCTATATAGATAACACATGCTATATGATGATGATAACACATAGGATCCATAATTTTCAGCTGATCAACACTTACAAAATGATACCTCACAAAATATATATATATTTTTATCAAACATATATAATATAAATGGTGAATAATGGGGAACCAGGGTGTTGATTTGAGGTACAGAGTGTCACAGTTATTAAAAGTTAATACCATAACATTTCCATCCTGTTAAAGTTAAAGTTGCAGGCACATATCGGTAGTCACACCAAATCTGAACAGCTGTGCCACTGTAAGCTCTCTGGTATAGACATTGCCTAAGAGTAATGATTTGTTCCCAAAGTAACTTTTGCTGTCTTCATGTAAGAGCTCTAATTTCATGACCTGTACATAGTAGGTTGATATATGCAGACCTTACATCCTTGAGCTCCCTACTCCCCTTAACTAGCCCACAAACTGTCCCCTCACTGCTGACCTACAAAGGTCTGCAGCAGGGATCCCTTCCTACAGATCTTGGGAGGTACATGGATCTGCAACAAAATGCAGGTGGGGGGGGGAGCGTCTCATTGCTGACCTCTGCAACAGAGAAAAAAAGCCTGTGAGCCTCTCCATGGAGGGGAAAAAAAAAAAAATCTGTCTTTCCACAGATAGGCCTAGCAATGAAGTATTGACTGGAGCTTTCTCTCTGGGAAACGGCTAAAAAGATTTCCTTTTTAAATAAGTCTCTAGCAAGCCTTTGATGTGCTATCTTAAAATCACTAGAGTTAATGGTCTCTAGCAATATTACTACACTAGACAAATCGTCACGACTCTTTAAAATTATTTTCAGTCAACTAAATTTTGGGAATATGTAGTATGAGTTGCTTCTACTAAACTAGATTCTTTCTCTGATTTTGTTTGTTCGAAACTGGTGGGGAGTAGTTATCTTTGGGAATGAGTAACTGTCCAGTCTCTGGGACTCATTCTTCAGGTACTACCATTCTGATTTATTTGAAAGGCTACTGAAAAGCTCTTCTTTCATATCTAAATGGCCAGTTTTGAAGCCAGTGGGATTTTTCTTGGGTTTGTGGGGGACAAGAGGGCTTGGGTTTTTTGGAGGATTCAAAGGAATTTTAGATGTCACAAAATTGGGGCTATAGTGGAAGTTGAATGGCAATCTTAGATATAGTGCAATTCTGTAGACACAAAATACAGATGTATGTATTTTCACATACAAATATAATTCACAAATATATATATAATTATAGGCCAGGCTGGTGGTGCTACTGATAATTGCCTGATATTTTCAATTACAAGACCCTATTTTCATTGCCTATAATTTTGCCAAACTAATCACTTGGGCTGAAATTTTATGCCATGTGAATTTTTTAGGCAGAACAGTTCAGCTGATTCCAAGAATGAGGATAGCTAAAAATATACTGTTTGGCCTGTCTTAAAAAAAAATTCTGGCAACCTTTTGTTTGATCAGCTCTAGCATCCTGCTGCTTTGGAACAGGGATTGAAATATTGTGGAGGAGGGTGACCATACTGTCAGATGTTCCTGTTGGTCTCCCATAAAGTCTGCCCAAATCTGGCCATTTTACAAGCTTTTGAAAAAAAATTTTAGTTTGCATGCACTCAGTAGATACTATTTATTTTTAGTGCAAAATATTCCATCCTTACAGAGCATTTTTGTTGCTTGCCCTCACAGCTCTTAAGCATGACTGAACATCATGCTACATCTCCTCATAGCTTCTTATACTATGCATGCACTATTCCTATAGAGCAAAGAGCTAAACTCTCTCCATCCCAGGGTTACATAGCTGTAATGGCCATGCCAAGGACCACCGCAGGTCTTGAATGCTGACCATAGGGCATTTAAGAGCAAAGCAATCCCAACCTGCCACCCAGTCAGCGGCTAATAACTGTTTGATAGCAGATGAACTCTTAACAGATCACTCCATTCCTGGAATCTGATTGGTTCACAGGCCCTATTTAACCCAAACATAGGAACAGGAAGCTGCCTATATCACCTGGAGTGCAACTGCAACATGCCAGCACACCCCGCCCGCCTGGGGCAGAGCAGCCAGGCTGGGGGTGGGGCAGGAGCACCACGGACCATGGCCTCTGGCACCAGTTCCCTCTCCTCAGTGCTAGGCAGGCCCCTCCCAGAACCACTTTATTAGGTCGACATAAGGCCAATTAGGTCGGCTTAACAATGAGGACTAAGTCCCCATTCAGGGAAACCACTTTGTTAAATCGACTTAATAAGGTCGACTTTAGGTCGATTTAACAAAGTCGAGCTAACTTTTTGTAGTGTAGACATAGCCTGTATGTTTTTTCAAAAAGTTGCAATTTGGAGGGCTGTAGTTTTCCCACAGAACCCTATAATAATGATGAGCCATTATTATAACAGTGATAGATCTACTTGAATTTTGGTGACATTCAAATCCCAATCTGGACTCCATCTGCCTCCAAAATCGATAATGGGCAGGCCCAAAGAGCCCAGATCTGAAGACATCCAGACACTGGAGAACTTTGGATCAGAGTCCAGATCTAAAGTTTGTCATTCAGATCTCTCTCTAATTAAGGAAATTCACGAAGAATGCTAAAGAATCTCTTTGAAGACAAAGCTCAAATGTTACACAATATTCAAAGCTAAGGAAAATTATGACTGAAGTTCATTGGGAGGAATGTGAATGAAGACAGGACGCTCTTTAAGAAGACTTTATCAGAGGGCCAAAAATCCATGGTTCCACAATCAAGAAAGAGGACAAATATGGCTAAAAGCCCATCCTAATTCCATGGCAAAGTGAAGGCAACAATTTGAAATAAAAAGGCAAAATATAACAAATGCAGGGAAAAGGGAAATGGGACAGAAGTTATTAAGTACAGAACACTGGTAAGAGAAGCGATTTAGTGGATTGAACACTGTAGTAGGCCTCAGGCGTACTAGGGTCTGTTCCACCTGCCTGCCAGATTATCTTGGGCAAGTCACTTTACTGCTTTGTGCTTCCATTTTTCCCTATATAAGATGTAATGATACTGACCCCCTTTGTAAACTGCTTTGAGATCTACTGATGAAGAGTACTGTAACAGCTAGATATTAGTACTATTAGTCTAAAGACCTCATGGATAAATTAAAAAAGGAGAGGCTTTTAAAAGTATATTATAGACAAAAGAAATCCTAACATGGCATTACTCCATTACTAGATGGGGATGATAAATTATTAATAAAGATGCAGAAGAGAGAGAAGTATTCAATAAATATTGCTGTTTTGTATTTGAAAAGAAGCAGGATGATGTACTCATATCACATGAGGTTGATGAAGTATTTCCAGTGTGTTAGTAACTAGGGAAGATGTTGAACATCTACTATGGATAAACATTTTTGAATCAGAGGGTGTAGGTAATCTGCACCTAAGAATCCTCTGGAACACATTTTATGAATGTTGAAAAAGTGGTAAAAGGTGTAAAAAGAACCGCAAAAATGACTTAACAGCTAGAGAAAATGGTGAGTGACTTAGAGTTTAATTTATCTTATAAGATTGAGAGGTGTCTTGATTACACTGTCTAAATACCTTCATGGAGAAAAAATACTGAGTACTAAAGGACTTAATCTAGCCGAGAAAAGCATAACAGGGACCAGTAGCTGGAAGCTGAAGCTAGAGAATTTAAATTAGATGTAAATCACACTTTTAACAGTGGAGGTGATTAACCATTGGAACTAACTACAAAGGGAAGTGGTGGCTTCTCTATCTTTTAAGGTTTACAAATCAAGACTGGAGGTCTTTCTGGAAGGTATGCTTTAACCAAACACAAAAGTTACTCAGCTTACTACACAGGTAATGTTGCGTACTACACTATTGCAAGGCACTCAGATCCTCTGAGTGTATGATAGAATATCATGTCCAGTGTCACAATTTTCAAAAAGTAGTGGCTAAAGTTAGGCTCCTCAGTCCACATTTAGAACCCTAAATAAGTGACCTAATTTCCAGAAATAACAGCATATCTGTTAATTAATTGGAAAAAACCAGGTGTTCGCTGGATGTTTTGAAAAATCAGGCCACTTATTTAGGGCCCTCAGAATGGATTTAAGACTTTGCCTCAATTCCCTCAATTCCCATTGCTTAGGAAATCTAGAGTCTGAACTTTAAAAGAATACACCTGTTATAGTCGCCAATTGCATATACTGCAAGGTCTGCATTCAGGCAACAATCAAGCTCAGAGATTCAGTATTTCTCAGGAGGCTGTTGCAACTACCAGCAAATGTTCCATCTATGAGTGGGTAATAGCATCATTTAATAATAAGGGATAAGGATGTGCCAGGAGAAGAAAAGTGCAGAAGAGGTGGTGTTCAGTAGGAGAAGAACAAAAGGTAGGGGGGGGGGAAATGTTTCTCCTTGACACAAGTTGGGATGGAGCACTGGTCAGTTACTTCCTAATGCCAAGAGTATATTTCATAATAACTCCAGGGGCTGACAGACTCCTCTTGGCAAACAGGATTTTTGTATTGTGTTTTAAGAATGAAAGACTTAAATATGTGCATTTTCTGGGCCAACTCTGTCTCAAACAAAGATTTTCAACAGCAGGACCAACAAAGTTCTCATTTTGCAACTTCTGATGTAGAAGTCTATAGCTCAGCACTTTAAAAAGGGATAATAATGGTCGTAGAAACATTTGAGAAAAATCTATAATTCCCAGCCACCAGAACCCTGAAGTCTGTATTGCACAGGCCTAATTTTGGCTGCGTCTACACTGGTAAATTAAGTCAACTTAAGCTTGCTTAAGTCGACTTAATTTACCCTGCGTCTACACTACAGTTTCCTTAAGTCGACTTAAGCAGCTTGCTTAAGCCGACTTAAGGAAAATAAAGTAGACTTAATTAAAATTAAGTCAACTTTATAACACCACCTTCCTGTTAGACCTAAGGCTTAAGTCGACTCCCTAGAATTGACTTAAGCCAGTGTAGATGTGGGGTAGCCCTAAGTCAACTTAGGGCTACCCCAGGGCAACAGCAATGCACTCCCTGCCAGGGGGGGCACAGGGGGATCCTGGCATGCCCCCCCACAGGGCAGGGCAGAGCCCTGCCCACCCTGCCCCTATGCCCTGCCAGGGTCCCTGTCCCCCTTTGCCCCATTGTACCCAGGTACAATAGGGCAAAGGCTGAGCCCCCTGGCATTGGGCAACGGGTGCCCCGCTGCCACTGTGGACCTCCCCTAGGTATCCCTAAGACCCTAGAAGTCAACCTAGGCGTCCAGTGTGGACACTCTAGGTCGACTTCTTAAGCTCCCCTTTAAGTCGACTTTATTTTTAAGTGTAGACACACTAAGTCGACTTAACTAAGTCGACTTAAAGTCGACTTCGTTAGGTCGACTTAGTTAAAGTCGACTTAAATTAACAAGTGTAGACATAGCCTTTGAGTTTAATACCACTCGTTTGTTAAAAATCTGAAACGTAATTTGAATAAGTGCAAAGCCAACTTTCTTCCCTGCAGGTTATTCCCTCCTAGCTCAGTCTACGCTTAGGTTAATCGTGTTTTACATTCTGAAGCATTTATCCATTTGTTCTATCTTCTGTTCAGTGTCATTCAGACTAATGGGTATTCTGGCAGAACTGGACAGCAGCATCGGAAAAAAATAGCCTCAAGAGTCTGTCTGTTTCTTTTAAATGAAATAAAGGCAGCAAAGGATAAAACTGAAAAATGAAAGCAAAGTACATCTTTGCCCTCACACTAGGACATGCCTGCCAGAGCTCTTATTCTCTGGCTAATTAGTTTTCTCTATTTGCAATACCCTGTTATTCTGGCAGCCTTTAAAAATGCCAAAGTTCTCCTTATTCTTTGTTGCACAGAATTATAAATCTGAGATCTATTTTTAAAAAATAAAAGCAGGGCATATTTTAACTGGTAAAGATTAAAATTATAAAAAAGGAAGCTAAGCATTAAGGACTGACCGAAGGATTTGCTCACTGCACCTGCAGATGTGGTGTAGCCAGAAAATAGAGAAGCATTTGCTGGCCCTTCATCAGTTGGATACTTTTTCTTAAATTTTTTACAAGATGAGGGAGGGTGGCTGAGACTGAGGGTTTTTTGTTTTCCCCACATCATTAGTTTTAGATCTGACCCTTGCTAACTTCAGCTCTTCACTATTTCTCATCAAATTTCTAAATTTCAATGAGGAAAAGGGAAAGAGAAATTGCAGTTCCCCTTTTCCCGTTCTTGTTGTTGGACCTGTTCTTTTGCTAACCTTCCAAATGCTGCAAGTGTATTGTATATTTCCTGTAAAAGGTAACACTTATTTAAGGAGTATCATACTATCATGCTTCAGGGGATGCATTGATCACCACATGGAACAGGAAGGAGTTCACATTCTACACACACAGGGTGCATCTACACATTTAAATTAAGTTGATTTAAGATGGCTTAAATCGACTTAATTTACTCTGTGTTTACACTTGAGTTTCCTTAATTCGACTTAAGCAGTTCCTTAAGTCGAATTAAGGAAAAGTTAGTTTGAATTAGTAAAACCTTGTTTTACTTTGAAAAAAAACACTTAATTTGAACTAATTAGTTCGAATTAAGTCAATTTGGCCATGTTAGTTCGAACTAACTGTTTAGTTCAAACTAATTGACACATTGACTTTCATACAACTGACTAATTCCAACTAAGCAAGTGCCATGCACGGCACTTGCTTAGTTCAAACTAGCATTCTAGTGGGGCCATGCTAGTTCGAATTAAGTTAATTCAAACTAACTAAAATTAGTTTGAATTAGTTAGTTCAAATTAACTAATTCGAACTAACTTTTGTAAGTGTAGACATAGCCACATTTAGCTGCACTGTACAATGGACCAGATTCGTACTGAGGATCTTTTTGCCTTTCTCTGAAGTATCACAAAAACACTTCTGATGGCTGAGTCCTAGATTGTTGGAACAACAGTGCAATCCACTACATCAAGTCCTCTTTTACTGTGGTAATGCTACCTTACAGGAATTGCAAAGGGACAACAAAGTAGCTTGAGAATGAATTAAAATAGTAAGTGATGCAAGTGTTGGAGAATATGCTATCAGTGGACTGAAATCCTCATGAGCAATGTACACATCCATGAATGAGTGAAATGAAAGATCAGTTTAATATTTTTAGGTTAGTGTGGCAGATATTTAAAAAGCAGTCAGAATCTACTGGTTGCCAGATTTTTGCTCCAAATGTGAGATCCCTTTGAATAAGTAACACAAAGAAACTGGAGCTGCATTACCAATGGGCTTTGGAACGCAGACTCAAGTTACTTATTGCACATCTGTGTGGTCTTGTAGTTGGTGAGTGTGTGGGGTTTATTAGTTTGAGAAAATAGCATTACATTTGGGCTGAGATTTTGTGGATACAATAAGAAGCTTATACCCAAATTTTCCCCTTCACCTACTCAGTTCCCACAGCGCATGGCAGATCTCTTCCCTGCTCCCCAGCAAGGCATTGCAAGTCCTTTTGTGAATTATTGAGCTTTGTCTCCTTAGCCCACACGGTAATTGGCAGGAGAGCAAGCCTTGCCTGTCGAAATCAGCAACAAAAAGGTTAGGTGATACCGTGAAACTAAATGTGATCCACAGGCCTCCATGATGTGGAGTCTCTCTCCTTCCCCTTTCCTGCTCACAATTATTTGGTACTAAAGCCATCCCATCCTATCTCTCTGTCATAGTCACTGAGTTAGAGAAAAAGAAAAAAAAACTATCAAGGGGGAAAGCTCTCCATCTACGTGGAAAGAAGAAAATCAAATGTGCTTGAGTATATGTTGACTTGAAATAATATTTGTTAAAGATACACACTCAGATCCCAGGGTGGTAAGAGAAATATAGATGAAATGAAATGAGTAAGAGATAAGGAATTAAATATACTCATACTCTGTGTCAAGGTTCCATTTCTACATGTTAAACAGTTAATAAATGATTAATCAATGTTATAAACAGGCTTCAGGTATCCAAATGTTAAAGATAACTACATGCCAACTAAAAATGTTATAGATGAGTATAAGCCATGTTTATTGCCTTGTGGGAATACTATTTTATTAACCATTTAATTAAGTACCTAGCAACCATTTAAAATGGATCTAATAAAAAGTATGACCATAAACATCATACATACTAATAAAAGATCCTCTTGTGTCTGAGATCTTCTGCCTCTCCTTACAAATTTGGTGAGCAATTAGGGGAGGCAAATAAATACAAAGCAAAATATCCAGTATTCCAGCCAATTTTTCTGGTGGCTTTCACCACCTGAATACCCCATGCTGGTATCATATGTACTGCCCCTGACGCTATCAACTGAAAAGGAGTAATAAAAGACTAAACTAGACGTATTGAGAAATTTGCCTAGCTGTCTGGATCTAAAGCAATCCTGTAGTTGCTAATATGACAGCTTCCATCAATAGGATTTCTACAGTAAATAAACTAGAAGTAAAACATCTCATAATACTTATAACAGGAAGATAGAACATGTATCTCATTCACATATATGCACCTGTTTCTCCAGTGCACACACTTGCTCATATTTTTCACAAGTGAAGACATGCTCGTGTGTGTGTGTACGTGTGTGTGTGTGTGATGTCTCCCTGGGATATACATGCCAACATGCATGTGCCAATACATGTTCTTATAGGTGAGGAGCTACTGTGTGAGCATCACAATTTTAAAATTAAATTACAGCCCCCCACCCCCTATTTACAACATTGGTATTACATTCAGAAGAAAAAAATTGAACATTTAGCTTATTTTCCAGGTTCCTAAAGAGCAGGTCCCCTTCAGTAACTCATAGTTATCACCTTCTTCTTCATAAGATGCCCCCATATATTTTTGATATTAGGACTCATTTGTCAGCAGCCATGAGAGCATTCAGGATCCACACACACACACACAAACTTGGCCTCATATTTACTGCTGACACAGGAGTACAGGAGTAACTGAGAAGACAGTTTTCTCTATAGAAGATTGAGAGGTCATTGCATATTTTGTAAAGATTAGAAGGGAACCTTGATATTCTGTTGAGTATAAACAACCTTCACGCAACAGCTTTTTCTAGTTATGTTATCAGAACACCAGGGGAAAAGATCCCACCCATTAACAAAGATTGCCAGTTGCAAATTCATTAGAGGTTGCTTGTCATTTTATCAAGTGTATGATGGGAAATATGAGCTCAATGCAATGTGCGTGGCTGATTTGAATACTGGGAAATGGATTTAAGGAGTTTAAATGAACAAATTTCAAGTATATATAACCACAGATACAAAAGAAAGTGCTATGAAAAAAATCAGGTAGAATGTTACTGCAAAGTAATGAATGTCAGGACTACGAAAGAGTAGAGTCACAAAATCTTTCTAGTTTAATCAGAACTGTGGCAGAGACCTGAAAAACAAAGTCTTGAGAGATAAAGTAAGGACAGCAAAAAGTATACTATTAGCAGGGTATTTGTACAGCTCTAAAAGGTGCTTGTTGTTTGACATTTTCATTGTATTTTTGCCTTGTATAAATATTCAGATAATGCCATTCTTATTTAGAGATTCTGAGACTTATCTAAATGAGGCACAAGGTAGTGATTTTACCTCTGTATATGGCTCTTCTGAGACCAACATTGGCATCCTGTGTACCGATCTGCTCTCTACATTTTAAAAAGGATATTAAAAAATTTGAAATAGTGCAAAAAAATTTAAAAAGCCCAAAAAGGTTGCAAGGAGTGGAGAAAACACCTTACAGTGAGAGAAAGAGTTCAACCAAAAAGAAGATTGAGAGGTGACTTGATTACCCTGTATAAGTACCTCCATGGAGAGAAAATACTGGGTCCTAAAGGGCTCTTTAATCTAGCAAAGAAAGGCACAATGAGAAAAATGGCTGAAAACTAAAGCCAGACAGATTCAAATGAGAAATAAAATAGACATTGTTAACTATGAAGGTGTCTAACCTTTTGAATAAACTATCAAGGGAAATGGAGCATTCTCCATCTCTTCAGATCAAGACTGTGTGTCATTCTGGAAGTTACATTTTAGCCCAACACAAATGTAGGGGATTTATGTTTTATATTAGATTTATTACAAATCGTGCCTGTTATTGAAGCTGTGGTACTACAGTGTAAACAGCTTGATTGGAAAGCACCAACGTACAGCTAACAAAGGAAAGTTGAATGGAAATCATTCACAGTTAAGTGGTAACAACTGACTGTAATGGCCCTCCTAAAATGCCATTAAACTCTGCTGTGGTAAACAGGGGATATAGGCAAGGTGACTGGAGGGCAGAAGACATTGGAACGTTTCATTGATCGGGACTGTATTTGGTGCCCAAATGCTTAATAAAGAACAAACATGCGTGGCTAATTGTATGTTGTATATTAAGTATGATCTAATCATGTAACTTGCATACTAAGAATAGTGAAATCACGTAGGGATTCAGGCATGATATAACCTGTTGTATTATGCATGCACCTGTTGCATTACATATATTATATTTAGCATGTTAGAAAGTATAGATGTCTTGTGAACTCTGTGTTCTGAGCTTACTTGTACAGGTCGAGGTGGGACGTGGCTACTTCCTGCTAGGTTGGATGTGTAAGGGGAACAAATTTTGTGATTAAAGGTACCATTTACCCTTTCTGCTTCTCAGTAGACCTGATCTTTCTTTTTCTTCTTCTAATATCTTGCGCAGTGAGCAGGGTCTCAAGAGAGAGCAGTGACTGACCAACACTTCTCGCTATGAAATTGGGTAAGATGGGCCTTTATCATTGGTGGTTAGGGAATATATTAATAAGGTAGTGAGGAAATGGGCGGGTCCCTACGCAGGTCCCACTGGGAGAAGTAAGGAGGGGCTAACAGTCCAGGAGTGGTTGGAGACTTCCCTTACATCCAAGTACTCACAGGACAAAAAGGAAGCAAATCTGCTTCAGGCTTTTTGTGATGGTCTCATGGGTTTGTGGGATGAGAATCAAGCTCTTTGAGCTCCGGTGGGAACACTCAAACAGGTGGTTGGGGAACAACATAACATAAATCTCCAGAGTGTAATGGATACTTGGATGGCTGAGAGCCACATGGAGAATTTGGACCACCTGAAGACAGAGAACCTGGCCTTGAAGGGCCAGGTAGGCGCCTTAGAAACACAACCTTCTTTTTATTCCTCTCTTGTCTCTCACTCACTGTGGTTCCTGGGATGCTGCAGGCCAGCTAGTCCCACACCCAGCTTTGATGAACTGATTCCTGAGATTTCTGAAGAACAAAAAGTTACCTCTCTCATGCATTTGGAAAGCTCATGGGATAAATAAATGTGTTAGTCTTTAAAAGTGCCACAGGACTCTTTCTCTCTCATACAGTTTGCTGGTAAAGCTAGCTTCTCTGTGTACGAGGAGTCATTTGAGGAAATATTAAAATGTGATACTGGTGAATGGGCCAACAGCCAGGGGCATCCTGCTGAGAGCCCAGTAGGGGGAGATGAAAGCCCAGGAGTTACACTGAAGGAGGTCAATTTGTCTCCTAGTGGAAGGGGTGTGGAAACTGACTCTTAACCCACTCCAGGAGACAGAACTCACTCTGCAAGACATGGAGAGCTGTGCCTTAGAGTAAAATCTAGAGAAGGAAGCTAAGGAGGAATTTGTGGGGTGCAGGAATGCCCCCCCCCCACTGCTCACTTGGGAGGGGATGCCCAAGAGGGAGTGGCTGACTCAGAATCTCTGCACCCAGATACTAGTCTGCAATTCAGATTTTAGGAGGGGATTGTGCTTATTCTGATACATTGATGGAAATTAACCCTGCCTCTTTGAGCCAGAAGGATTCAGCTTCCAGCAGAGAAGGTGTCTGTGAATATTTCGTTCTCTTGCTATCGAGAGGGAAGGGAATTTTCCTCGAGGAGGTGACACTAATGGGTTTCTGAGAACACCAGCTACAGACACTAGCAGCCCAGAGAGATCACACAGAAACCCCTTCCAAGAAGGACAGGGGAAGGAATGCAGTGCTGTTCTGGGGAACCACCGAGTGACTCCTAGGAGGAAGAGCAAGTTCCTACACCTGGATAGTCATGGGCCTGGGAAATGGATCCACAAGGGGCCAGCTGGCATTCTCCCCAGACTCTTGGTACACCTGACCCTGAGGTTCCAACATCACAAGGGGTGATGGGGTTTCAACATCACCATGAGGGTGTTGGTGAGGGCAAAGGGTTAAACCAACCAACCCTGCAGCCAGACTGCCTGAACAAAGGATGTGGTATGGACACATACTTGTAAGCACCCATCTATGATAACAACATAATACTGATGTTATAGTGTGTAGTGGTGATTCAGATATTCATGTAATCTTTGTAGTTGATGTACTGTATGTAGATTTTTGATAAAGTTTTAGGAACGTACTAAGAATGGCAAATGGGGAAACTGAGGCAGACAGCCTCATCATTTTGATAACATGATTTCAAAAGAGCTTTGAGTTTTCTTCCTCCAGATGAGGGAAAGGAGCCACATGATGCACAATCTGTGTAACTTTCCTGTTCACTTTTGCACCAAAAGACTGGACTGATACTGTACCACAACTGACTTGGATAAATTGGGGCCACCTAATGCTGTTCCTGAATCAACTCCAGACCGAGCAATGCAGAAAACAAGTACTGGAGACCCAGGCCCTCTGAGGAAAAACTGCATTTCAAGCTAGCAACTGAACTACCTGCTGATTGTGCTTGGACTCATATTGCCTGTGAACACTCATTTGTTAAATTCCAAAGGGGTAGCCGTGTTAGTCTATTGTAGAAAGACAACAGAGTCTTGTGGCACTTTTAAAGACTAACAGATTTATTAATCGCATGAGCTTTCGTGGGAGAAAATCCCAGCTCATGCGATTAATAAATCTGTTAGTCTTTAAAAGTGCCACAAGACTCTGTTGTCACTCATTTGTTACTTAGTCATATAACCCATGTGTTAGGAGCGTTACTCGTGATTATTGTAGTATTAGTATTGTTATCAGAATGTTTAAAATTGTGTGCTGCCCTTGCTTTTCCTAGAAACAGTACCTGTAATCCTGTGGCTTGGCAGACTCAGGGGCCTGCTCCCTCTCTTTCCCCATAGCATGGCTGGTGGTCCTTATCAGGCCAACTGGAGCCAGGACCTCCTAGGCAAGTGCCCCACCAGTGAGTGTGTGGGTAGGATAGGACACCTGTGTCCTTTTCCATAGAAAGAAAGTGGGGGGATGTAAGGGATTTATGTTTTATATTAACTGAGAAGGTGGCCAAAGGAAATCATACCTGTTATTGAAGATGTGGCGCTACAGTGTAAACAGCTTGGGTGGAAAGCACCAACATAGGGCTAACAAAGGAAAGTTGAATGGAAACCATTCACAGTTAAGTGATAATCTACTGCAAAGCCATTAACCTTGCTCTGGTAAACAGGTGATTTAGGCAAGGTGACAGGAGGGCAGAAGATATTTGAATATTAGCATATTGGAAAATATATATGTCTTGGGAACTCTGTGTTCTGGGCTTACTTATATAGGCGAGGCGTGTCGTGGCTACTTTCCACCAGATTGAATGTATAAGGGGAACAAGCAGGTTTGATTAAAGTCAGCATATTAGTCATTCTGCTCCTGGATGGATCTGATCCTTCTTTTTCTTCTTCTAACAACAAGTTACTGGGCTCAGTACAAGGGTAACTGGATAAGAAATTTAATGGCTTATGATATACACGAGGTCAGACTAGGTGATTTAATGGTCCATTTCTGACCTTAAACTCTATGAATCTATACCATGTTCATAATGTGGACCACATCTTCATGGAGATCACACCAATTTCAGATTGCCTTCCTGCCCATTTGTGACTTCATGGACCTCTTCTCTTCCCCTTCCTGGTCATATAACATTTTTAGCAATTACTCGTATGGAAAAGTAATGTTTAATTCAATTATAGCAGATGGAAGGAAGGAAGAAACCCAGCTGGGAGAAACCCAACTGAGAGAAACCAAGTTTGACCAGCCAATTCAGTATGTGGTCCTGGACCATCCTGGTCCATGAATCATAATTTGCAAAGCCCTGCTATAAAGCCTAATATCAGATACATATCAGTCAGATAGCTAGTTAGGTTATTTAAGGCAGAGTGATTTCCAACTGATTTAGTGGATAAGACAACTGGACCTGTTCCTTGGGCACCCTGATTAATATTCTTTGCAGTCTTAATTGGAAGTTTTACTTCTCTATGGTGTCCATTTAAAAATAATCTTTTCATTTGTCAGTTAGCACTACTCAGTTTATGGACTTTCCTTGAAAGAGATAGATCACACAGGAAAAATCCTACAGGTTGTATAGTCTCTCTGATCCTTAACAGATATTTAAAACTAGATTGAACAGAGCATTCAAAACTATACAGTAAAACAGCATTGTGCTGATAGAGGCAAGGATTAAATAACTTAAGAGGTCTTCCTATCTGTATTGTCTGTGATTCTCAAGGAAAGTTTTTGCTTTTAGCTTTCCACAGCTGTACTCTATATTTAGTAAATAGTGGACTCACTCCAATCCAATTCTTTGGAAAAGCCTGATTCTCTAGAGTGTTCATGAAACTGATCTAACCTTTAAAGAATGAGTTAGTGAAAAATATTATTCCTGAGCTTTTATTGCAAAAGGTTTCCACCTTCACTTTGTATTTTAGACACATTACTAATTGAGTTTTGAAAAAAAAAAAAAAAAAAAGATCAGTGTTGCTTCAGGCCCAGGCTTTTATTGCCTCTTACTCACCAAACTTCCTTTATTAAATACATCTACTCACTTTTGACATTTTCTTTTCTCCATCTGCGCTCTGCCTCTAAGTCAAAGCCTACTGGGGCATTTTATTGTAACTGTAGCTGGGAATTAAAGTCTTGCACCCTCATCTTGTACAAGTCAGGGTAGTATGCCACCTAGGGGATGCGTGCGTGCCTGTGAGAGAGTGAGAGTGTGGAATGTCATGGCTACTCTGATTGTGGCACCTTGTAGGTGGTGACACTTTCTTGGGTTGCCCAGAACTTTGAGGCACTTTATTAACCTATGTCTTAACAAATACAAGACTTGCTGGTGTTTGACTTTGTCAGTTCCATGATGCAGAATCTGTTAGCCACTCAAATAAACAATCTCCTCCAGCCTTTACTTTGCCTTGCAGGTAATACTTGGGGTGCCTTAGTTCCTGAGTCCCATGGAAGGGCATTCCAACAGAGTATGTAGCTACCACTGGACACTCACAGAAATTACAAAATTCGCTATCTCCAAAAAGACAGTGTAGACTCCAGCTTTAATTCAACTAAGAATTCATACTTAGTTAACAAACTTCTTGTTTTATCATAAATAGATCTCAGTATCATAATATTAAGCAAAGATAGAAATAAGTGATATTAAGCAAGGATCATGGAAACAGAAATGGTTACAAACAAAACAAAAGTATAAACAGACTAAACATAATTTTAGCAAGCTAAAATCTTTGTCTCAGATAAACATCTCACCTCCAGCAACCTCTCTACATCACCAGCCTCCAGGGTTGTCTGTTCTCTAAAGTGCTAGCTCCATCTATCCTTCTTTTCTCAACCTACTCTTAATTTGCTTTTCCGGTGACTTCACATGCACATGAACTCCCACTCGATTTGGTTCATCTTGCTTACAGTTACATCAGAGATCTAGGCAGCTAAATCAGTACTCTTTTGTCCAGGAAAAACTTGTTTAATGCACCCTGCCTGGTTACATAATTTAAATATATATATTAGTACAATTGCTTGCATGACATCTGCACATACATCTCACCATGCTTAGGATGACAAGTATGATACAAGCTTTTATTTGTTCCAAAAGAGGTAGCTGTGTTAGTCTAGTTCAACAAAACAAACTGGGAGTCCTGTAGCACTTTTAAAGACTAACACATTTATTTATCGCATGAGCTTTCGTGGGAGAAAATCCAACTTCGTCACAAGCATCTGACAAAGTGGGATTTTGTCCCACGAAAGCTCATGCAATAAATAAATCCATTAGTCTTTAAAAGTGCCACAAGCTTTTATTTGACATCTATAGGGAATCAACCCTGGGTTTTGCTGGTGAGTGCCTGAGGACAGGCTGGGGGCCACTGTGAGAGTTGGCCACTGATCAGCTGATTCATGGCACCACTGCACACTGCTGAACAGCTGATTTGAACACCCTCCATGACATAGCTGGTTCACCTAATGCACACTGCACAGTTTGGCAGCACAAATTAATTGTTCAGTGGTACGTGATGACACCCCAAAACAGCTGTTTTGCAGCAGCTAATCCTGGTGGGTACTGAGCACTCCCTATATTTTCCTCTGTGGGTTTCTGAGCCACAGAGCAGCCCCAGAGTTGGCACCTATCAGGTACTCAGCCTGGAGACCTGGAAAGGAATGCCTTCTGTGCTCATTTCTGTATTTCACGTTGTAATGTATGGAATTAGTCTTCTAGACATGTCTGCTACAGATCTACATCCTACTAGCACTGGTTGGCTGATCCCCTAGAGAAGCATAACAGTATGAAACCAGCTTTGTACAGCCATCCTATTTGTCAACAGTGTATATATCACAAGTGGTTTATACTGTATTTCTGTACTTTTAGTAATGGCTATTCTCAGTTGAATTAAATGGTCATGTCAACAGGGAGCCTTGTGCTCTATAGCCTTTTATTAAAGGACTCCAGACTGGGTGGAAATGTTGCAGGAACATAATTGTACCATCTGAATTATTATTGCCACGCTATTCCCTCTCCTTTTATTATGGTCATAGATCAGTCTTTGCTTTGTAATGAGTTGGCCTCCCTAATGACCCATTAATACCTACAAACCATTTCTGTTGCTGATGTTGTTTAGATTTTTTGTTTTAAGTTACATTTCTCAAGTCACATGGACTTCTTTTAAATTTGGTGCTGTGACATTTTATTTTAGAAAATGACAAAGGTTTTTCATATTGCCATACCAGAAAATAGGATGCACTGTATAAAAAGAAATAGGACAGTAACGGTGGTTAACGACCTGAAACAGGACACCTTACCATCGCAATAATGTAGTGTCTTTAATCAGTACTTGAAGGTTAGGGTTGGTTTGCTTAATAAGTGACCCTAAACACTTGAAACTGGCCATTACAAGAAGTATTTAAACACCAGGTCAAAAAAAAAGCATCTAACACAGCACTCCTAACATCAAAAAGAGTATTATTTAAAACGAAGCACTTAAGCTAGGATAGCTCTTCTCATTAAAACTGAACCACCGGCCTTTTTTTGTATAATTAAGTTTTCATTTTTATATTTTTCACAAAAGGTGGGTATTCAAGCATGTTGGTAATAATCAGACCTTATTGGCTACATTCCCTCTAGCCTGAGCCCAACAGAGGGCTGCATATTCATTTGGTTTCACAATAAGCCTTGTTTTCCTTTAACCAATGTTAATAAAATTAACTTCTGACTTTTTAGAACTTACTGCACAGACTCTGCAGAAGCAAAACTTTACAATTATGTCCCTCACCCTCTTCTTAAAGGAACAGGGTCCCTTAACTAAAATAAAAACACAAAAGTAAAAGCTTTTTTTTCCAAAGTCCTTATTCACTTCTAAATACAATACTTCGCACTGTTAAGCCATTTCTATTGCTAGGATTATTCCAGCTCTCTGACGCTCACAAATACAATACTTCTTTCAGCTTTCCTTTCCTCCTTTGAAAAAGCAACAGCGTGTAGAAATGTAACTACATAAAAATGATTACACCTATTTTTGCAGGCCTTTCATCAGTATGAATTAAGCTTTACTCACTCCTCTTTTCAGCTTCCTATGCTCTTTTACCATCACTTTACCTCTGCTAGGACACACCAAAGGGGAGGAAAACACAGGTCCTTCTCTCTAGTGGTTCTTCTTGTCAATCCCTGTCAGAGACTGTGATGAGGATAGTCATACCAAGTGGTTAGAGCATGACAGTCTTGTCTAGTGGTCAGAGCTACAGTCAGCATTAGAATCAGGAGTCCAGAGTAGGGTTGGAATGAGCCTGGAGTGATAGCAAGGCTGGAGCAGAACTAGGAACTAGGCACAAGAAGTGATATTGTTTGCTCAAGGCCATACACCAAATTGATGGCAGTGCTAGGATTAGAACAGCACAGCTCTTGGTTCTCACGCTGCTGAGAGCATCCTGTCCACTCGTATATGCTTTGTGTTCAATTATGTGTTACCATTGAATTTACAGATATCCTTGTTAGGTGTGGCTCATTTCATGGTGCTTTGGGCTGCTCTGAAAAAATTTCAGTAAGATTTTGGGGGTCTCTGATGGACTGTTAGCACTGCCTTCTCGATGGGAGCTGCCTGGCAATGTTATTGGGAACTGCTCAAGTGGGCAACCCCCTCCACAGCCTGTCATCACTTTTATTCCAGCTGCTCAGCCCTCTGGCTGGGCACCTGTGCATGTACCCCCCTTTTGGGGGAAAGTTTTACTAGCTTGGCCTGGCCACTCTCCATTTGATGGCCACCACTAGTCAACCACCAGTCCACTGGCAATCTGAGGGAGCAGAGAGGGACCCAGGCCTACCCACTTCTCTGGGCCACAGCCTAGGAATCCTGTGTGCAGCAACCTCTGCACCACTACTTCCATCCAGGCTTCTGATTCCCTGTAGCATTTTCCCACCGCCACAGTATCACACTAGCCCTTATCTCAGGGCCACTTCACACCAGTCCATCTCTGGGCTGCTACTCTACAGCCTCAGCACTAACTTGGCACTTACCTCAGGGCCCTGGCTTCCACTTGACCCAATGGTCAGCCACTGAGCTGTCCAAGGTGCTGCCTCCTCCAGCCAGGCAGCTAACCTTTCTGCCTGAGCCCCAAGAGAGACTGACTCCTCTGCTTCTGCAGCTCCCTCTTATACAGAACTCCTGGCCCCTGATTGGCTCGCTGCTGCACTTCCACATTGGCTGCAACTCCTAGACCTTTTTAACCCCTTATTTGCCCATGTAGGGCAGCTGCCCCATCACAGGGTCTATTAATTACCTGTATTTATTTTTTTCCTCTTGATAAAAGAATAAATAAAAATAAATCACTACATTACCCAAAGAGAAACTGCAGACCAAGACTGATGTGTTTGTCAGAGCTGAGTCTAAAGTTCACAGAATAACTGCCTGAGTAGGACCTAGCTCCTGCTGTCTCATAGACATTAAATTAACCACAAAAGCTTGACATTAAACAAATGTATAAAATACCAATAAAATAAAAAGCAAATTGAAACTTGTGAATTTTCTGCTAATGACTTATTTATCTATCAACAAGTATTTCCACTCTCTGGATTGGAGAGGGTGCAGTTTGATTCCACCCATAGAATAATTTTAACTAAAAGAAAAGTGATTTGTTTTTTGTCCTCTTCCTTTACACAAACAAGTCACAGGTATCTTAGCTGGTACACATTTTTAATAACTAAAAATCTAGAGATGTATTGAATATCTAAACCGAACAGTTCAGACAGGTTCGTGCAAACTAGAGCAGATAAGTTGTTATAGTAATACCTGCTCTATTCTTAGTGATCAAATTTCTTTCAAATACTTTAGTATCTGGAGCATGCACAGGCGAACATAACAGCTATGCAAAAGTGAATTATAAATGCCACTTCACATAAGCAAAAACCAGAGCTGTACAATACAGATGAGCAGAGAGAATAGATCTCATTTATAACACTTTTCACTTGAGTCAAAAAACTTTACTTGCATATATATTTTTTTAGTGTCTTATAATGGTTCTTCTTGACTCTTTGGAGAAAAAGCCCCAAACCAATCTAAATACACACCAAGACCAACAAATATTTGCTGTGTGACTGCTCACATGTTCATTACAGTAGCTCCTCAGACTTAGCTTAGATATTAAAAACCGGAAAGAATGTGCCTGTTGACTGAAATACCAAAATGTTACTTACTGGTCAGGATGAGGCATATGGGCAATTTTGGGATGGTTGCACTAGCTCTACAAGACTCTTCTCTCAGTTCCAACTTTGTGCTGGATCCTTTTATCACCCACATCACAGTGGTGTGAATTAGACTAAGTTCCTTGGAACAGGAACCTGACCTCTATATTTAAAACATTAAGCACTCGATAAAGCACTTGCCTCCGTACTTCATGATTGGAAAAAATGTTCACAAACTCTCTCCAGGTCACTTTGTGGGGTTTAACTTGGGGCAGGAAGAAAAAAGTAGGGAAATCCCAACAGATCATTTAAAGGCAAATTTTGTTTTTCCCTCTCCATGGAATCTCAGTGGTCTAAGTTCGCAAAAGCAAAGTGATTCCACTACACGAAGGCCAGCAAGGTATACAGTTAGCCTGCCTGGTATTCAGCGTCACCTGGAAACTATGGTGACCACATGACACATGTAACCAAAGGGGTATAGATTAGATGGAGGAGAGAAAGCAGTGCATTTGCAACTACATACTTCCATAACATTAAGAACCCTAGAGCAAGATGGTGGGTATTTCCTGAGACTTCATTAATAGACATGGAATTGTTCCACAGCCTGGGAAGAGTGACTCCATTCTCACTAACACCATGCAATTCCCTTGCACTGAAAAGTTATTTACTTGGGTTTGACACAGGACAAAGGAATTGACTGCTACTTCAGTAGTAGATGCTCAATTTGCTGAAGATGTGGGATTATGCTGTGGATTTTATAGGGCAGTTAATTTAATACAAATATTGGTTAGAATTTTTGGATAAAATATTGTTGCTTTAAATTTTGTGAAATACCAAGAATGTAAATTGATGCCATCCATTCTGAATAAATAAATCAAATAGCTAAGGCATGAGCGGAAGGCATATCACAGGTTTTCACAGGAAAGAAAAAAATTAAGCACAGCAGAACAGGATCAAACTCGCACATTGATCATAGTTGTTCATGTGAAACTGTATCAGGAGACATGCTTGTGTCCCCATCTATCTGGGAGATAAGTGCAAGAGGTCCTGCTATCTTTGAGCATGGAATTTGCCCTGGTGAATGACAAGATGAACTAAACATAAACAAGTAGTTGGAAATAACTTTATATTAATAAATATCCTCTTTAATAAAGGCTGCACAGCAACCACCAGATACACATTTTTTTAAAAAAAAAGATGCACTTGATATCTTGACACTTTGATTTTGCACCAAAATATCTAGATCAGAGGACTGTACGAAATATCACACAGAACTTTTCAGGGAGACGGGAGACAGGTTGAAATGAGATGATCCTTTACTTCATCTGACCAGTTAGTATTCTGCAAACTCAGTGTGGAGGCATCAAAGCACATTTCAACAGCTATACCATCAGAGTCCAATTTTTGTTGAATCACGACTGAAATCTACTTCTAGTCATAGAAGCCAGCTACAGTATTCTACCACTGTAGGTGTGCTTAATTCTTAGCTTGGGTTGTACTTAGTGCAATAGTCCCAGGACCCCACACATTTCTTTTCTCTGCTGGGAAAAAAACTGCTTCTGACACTTAAAAAGTCTGAAGAACAACTGGGAAGATGTTCTACCCCCAAAGAAGATGGTATTGGGTCATGACTTAAGTAAGCAGACTGTGCCTACTTCTACCAGAGACAGATTTGGTCCTAGGGCTGGGACAGCTGGAGGCAGATCAGCTGGGCTGGGCTGAGATGCGGAAACGTTTAGTCAGGAAGGGAAGGGAACAGTTAGTGAATATGAGAAATATTTGACAGTAAGAAGGGCGAGAAGAACAATGAACAGTAAAGTAGAATTAAAGTGAAGACCTTACTTACGATTCATGCCTGTGGATGATAAAATAGGAAAGATGAAGTTTGTAGGAAAACTGTTTTTAAGATGTAGGGAACCTTGTAATAAAAATAAATCAAGGTCCACAAATTCTGTAATTGTAACAGAGTATTATTTTACTGAAAAACAGGTCCAGTAAAAGCTCAAATTCCTTCCACATGACATGGAGTCTAAACAGTCACAAACCTGTGGATATGCCTAGTTTTACATATTTTACTTCTTGCCCAATAGTATGGATCTTTTTTTGGAAGAGGTACTCTTCTGCATAAGCAGGAAAGAATTCTTATGGATCAGCAGGGTAAAAAAGCACTGGCTACCAAGTATTTAACCAGGCAGAAGACCAAATGGCCTTATGAAAAATAGTATAATGAAGTTCGGCACTCGATCCCAGCATGACTTAATGTGACTTTTCTAATATGAGTTTTTAACTCTGTAAGGGGCTCCGAGAACCTGGAAATGGTAGTTGGTGTTTAGAGAGAGACTTATATTTCTACATAGAGATATAAATCTAGATTTATACTATTTTATTTTTACTGCTCCTGAAATTCAGTGAAAATCCCTGTCCACTCATCATGCAACACAGGAGCTAAACTAAGTAATAAAAGTGAAAACTTTCTGGAGGGAAGAGTTTATCCTCTCTAATGCTCTACAAATTGTGCTGAGTCATAGTCATTATATTGCAACAAAACATGACTTCAGACTTAATATGGTCATCAGTGATATGACTCAGATTACTAATCGCTTTAGGTGTGAACAGTCAGGTTGAACTGATTAGGAAACAGGGCAGAATGATGTGATAGAGAGATGAGAAAACTTCTGAAGCACAACACTGACTAAAGTGTGCTCATGCTAGCTATAGACCTGTATTTCTAACATGCAAGTTCTCAGGTTCATGACAAAAAAGAAAAAAAAAAATAATCAGCTCTTCCAGAACAGTGATTGTACTTGGCTCAGTCTAACTCCCATTAAAGTTGATAGGAGTTTTTCCATGAATTTCAGTGGAAGCTGGCTTATTTTCTTGGCAGTTGGGAAAACAGAAAGCTTGTGATAATATAAACTGTCAGTGTGCAATCAGTATAAAATATCTCTAATGAAGGGAATCAGTTGCAGCCAACAAAGACATGGAAAACAGAAGCCACATGCCATGATTCTACCCATTGCGAAGTTCTGAGATGAAAGGAAAAAATCCTTTCCCTATGTTAAATACTGAGCAGGAGTTGGTTTTCAGGAGTGCCAACTGAAGAGAGTTGTAGCTCAAGGTATTCAGCACCCTTGAAAATTCAGTTTTTTTATTTTATAAACCCTACTGGGATTTTGAATGTGTATTTCTGCTGTAACTTGAGATGCAGCATCAAATCCTATACCTAATTTTAAGGCAGTTTTAGAAAGCATGATTTGTCATATTTTTTAATATTTTGAGCTCTCCTAAGGATGGTAGGCATTTCTTAAATACAAGTAAAAATACAAGCTGAGATCCTCAAAAGATATTTGGGTATTGAAATCAAAAAGCATTAGGTGCCTAAATAACTTTGAGAATCTGGAGCCTGGATCCTGCCCTGAAGAATCTATAGTACAAATTTGATGTGACAACAAACAAGCAGAAGAGGCAGACAAAAAAGTAGACTGATCAGAAGGGGAAAGGATGGAAAAGCATAATATTAAGATGATAAATCGGTAACACATTAAGGCATGCATGCATCTTGAGGGTACAAGGCATATGGAACATCTCCCATTTCGACAGAAGTATTAGTTTTTAGTTTAAAAAAATACATTTGCCTTTTGTTCGTTGTGGACTACTCAAACCTTTGAAATTTTCCCACCATGCCCTAACTTGGTAGATGCTAAAATGCTTTAGTACCACTGTTTAAGGCAGTGGTTCACAACCTGTGTTCTGGGGGCCAAAAGTGGCCCTAGGGGGCCTTCAAAGTGGCCGTTGGCTCCTCTACAGCTAGCTGCAGAATGGAGTTACTGCCAAAGGACCCAGGTGGAGCGCATTTCCATGAGGCTAAAAAACCAGTGCAGGCTCCTTGCTGCAGCCAAAGGGATAGGAGTTTACTGCTCCCATTCCCCTGGCTGTAGCAGGAGCACTCCAAAGCACACTGTCTAGGTCCATAGGTGCTAGGGTCCTTGCTGGAGCCAGTGGGAGGGGAAGGGAGCACTGATCTTCCATCCCCTAACTGCAGTTGGAACCCAGATAGAGTTTCCCTGCCGCAGCCAGGGAGATCAGCAAGCCAGAAGGCAAACTGTTTTTTGGAGGGGGGGAGGGCTGCTGGTGGAGGCTGGTGGCCCTTCAAGGCTGTAAAAATGATATTTGTGGCCCTTGAGCCAAAATGGTTGGGAACCACTGGTTTATGGCATAGTTGCCGAAATACTTGCTCTACGGCTAGTTCAGCGATAGCAGAAGCGGTTGACATCTCCACTCTCAGCGACACACTGTTACCAAAACAGCTGGGAGATCATTGCATTTCAACTTTAATTGTCTGTGTTTAGCTTTTGTAATAGGACCGTTTTTCAGCCTCTCTGGCCTCACTTTATATTCACATGAAAATCAAATGTGTAAAGTTGTTTCCATATGAGTAAATCCTGCTCTCTGCCTCCACAAGCTGGGGTGTGTCTCCAGGTGGGATTGAATAGTGAGACAAAAATTGGCCAGAGCCTCAAGGCACCAAGGCTGCTGAAGGGAAAGTTCACTGCTTTAGCTGAGATCCTAGCACCACACTCTGCAGACATTTGCTGCATTTTATTACAAATGCATGAAAGAGAGAGACAGAGAGAGAGAGAGATGGCATCTTTTCAACATTGGACACTTTTGTGCCAGATCCTTCTCTCTCTTCAGCAATGACCTCATAGCATGGATTGGCACCAGTAGTAAAATGCCATGGTCTCAAACTGTTTGATTCTTGTTCTGGGTGCCAAGTGCTACAAAAACAAGCTGGAAGATCTGGCAAATGCAATAAAAACAAATTAAAGGCAAAAAATATTTCCCCACATCCCTGGGAAAAAAGTTTTGCAGTCACAGGGATAGATAAACTTCTCTTAATGCTATTGATGCTCAGTCTAATTCTGTGATGTCTTAAGAGTCTAGTCACAGACATTTGATGCTGTAGGTCTGGTCTTTAGCAGATACTCTTGCTGATGAAAATACAGTGAGAAACTGGGGGTGATTTCTTTCCCCATACTCTCAGTGAAATTATATTGCAGCTTGGTTCCTGTTATATTTTAAAATGACCAAAGGTGAGAAAATTAGGAAAGGCCAAAATGGAGGAAATGACAGAAAAAAAGAGAGAACTAGAAATGGGTTCAAGATAGGCTTTTTTGTTGGGGGAGGTTTATTCATGGGTACTCAGACAAATTCTGAAGTACGCAATTAATAATAGGGCTGGTTGGAATCCCTCATCCCACTCCCCATGTTTAACTTGTCAGCAAAAACAAAATTCTTCATCCATAAACAGAAAATTTCTGTTCAGAAATACTGCTGTGCTACCTCATGAGAGACCTGTTCAGGTACCTCTTGCCCTTGCTCTCTTGTAGGGGAAAGGTTCCTGGCCAGATAATGGACCTGTCTACACTTCAAGTTGGTGGTGTGATTCCCAGGTCCAGGAGACATACCGGTGCTAGTTCTGACCAAGTTAACATGCTAAAAATAGAGGATAGCCCTGGCACCATGAATGGAAAGGGCTAGCCACCCCAAGGACATACTTAATGTCTCAGACAGGTACAACCCCAGCTCAAAGTGTAGACATATGCTATATTTTACATGATGCATCATGGTCTCCCCTCTTGCTGGCCATAGCAGTGTATCATGGGAGCTGCAGTTGAGCAAGAAGTTGGCCTGGTGAATAGGTTTGGGCAGGATGTTTCATGCATAGGGGGCAGCCCAAAAGAAGGCATGGAAGCAGCAGTAGGAAACAAAGAGAACACTGAGGCTGATGTCACTGGCAATGTGAAGTAGTTGGATGGGGAACACAGAAGGAAACAAGACCAGATCTTTAGGTGACATAAACACCATTCAAGTGTAACTCCATTGAAGTCAATGTTGTTATGACAATTTTCACCACCAAAGGACTGGCCCTAGGCAGGAAGTATAGGTTGGAATCAGTGACTGTAGGCCTTGAAAGCAAAGACAAGGAGACGGAAATTGATGCACTGCACAATGGAGAGCCAAAAGATGCATCTTGTTTAGGTAGTAATATGTACAAACTGCTCTTTAGAGAAAATCTGGCCCAATTTTTCTGATGAAGCAAAAGAAGATCAAGCTAAGCAACTATGTGATCTTATTCTAGCATATTCCAGTAAAGTGCAAGTAGCAGAGAGCTAATATTATCCATGCTGTCCAAAGACACTACCAGAGCAACAGCAGGGATGAATTTACCTCAGTAGAATGCTTCAATCTAAAATATCAGAGAACAATATGGCGCAGATGCAATTTCAGTTCATTTTACACTAAGAAGAGGGATGAAAAAGATTTATAACCAGACAATTCAGCATATAGGATAAATAACATATTTCAGCTGTTTGGAACTCCTTTCCTTTCCTGCCACCCTCCAAAGCCTGCTCTAGTGTCCCATAGTTAGGTTTAACTCAGGCACTTTAAAATTTATAGGCTGGTTTTAGGGAAAGGAATTTTTGAATTCTGTGTGGGGAAAAATGTCAACATAAATTTGCTGGTGCCAAAATATGAATGAGCACATAAGTAAACTGTAGGGATTCATGGCCTGGGGCTCATGCAGAGACGGCACGTCCAGGCACACCTGGATGACCTCGATGCATGATCACAGCCTATCCACCTGTAAACATGCTGGACAGGTGGAAAGAGAGAGTGTGATGAAAAGACACTGAGTATATTGAGAGACAGTGAAAGATTTATTCTTTTCCATGTCCCAGCTTTCTTTTTCAAGGCTTCAGCTAGAAATGTAATCAACAGAGCTTATTTTCTCATCCCTGCATAAAAGGCCTTGAAAGAACTTGTTATGTTCTTCTATTCTGTTATGTTATGTTTTTGCACAGGAATGCTTATTTTGATCTTATGTACATTGTTTGTGCGGCTTAATAAATAGGAGGTGGCGAGCTCAGACAAGCAGCTTTTGCTCCTCCATGGCATGACATTCTGTGTCTGTCATCCCTTCAGTACACAACCAAGAAAAAGCTGGTTACCTCTGAGGCTTGCAAAACAGGATATTAAAAGCAAGAGATTTGAAATGAATAGATTTTAGTAAAATAATCTTTAGTCTGGATTTGGGTAAAATTGATGTTCTTTTAAATCTCTTGATTTCAACAGTTTCTACTTCTGAAAGCCAAAGGGGTGATGAAAAATGTTTAGTTATGCGTTTTCTATCGGACATGTTTACTTTCTTAAGTACAAAAAAGATATTTGATCCAGTCCCTCCAATTTCCTCTGTGATGAGAAATATTCGTTTTTAACTTCTCCATTTTGGCAGACAAAATTATTCCAATTTACTGAAGAATTATGGTAATATAGTTTAATTTATATTAAAGTAAGCAAAGGGGCATGCTGCAACAGGGTTCTCTCAGGGATCCAGGGCTAGCTTCGCCTCTACCCAGTTTCTGGCTTCTCTGAATGCACCCACCTCAGGTGTTCAACTTCTGGTCTTATGTGTCTCAGGCTGGAATCTCAATTCTTCTTAAAACCAAATATTTTTATTAATCAGTTGAAACAAAACAATGGAGGGGAGAGAAGGATTTTAAAACAGACTACATACATATTTAATCTCATCCAACAAGCTAAGTAAGAAAAGCTGCCCTCATAAGCAACAGAACAGAACCAACTTACATACTCCTTGTAAACAAGGTCCCTCACCAAAGGCTGTTACGTAAGTTAAGTTGTCATGGGATAAAAGGGAAGGTCCTTTCATGGATTGAGAACTGGTTAAAAGACAGGGAACAAAGGGTAGGAGTAAATGGTAAATTCTCAGATTGGAAAAGGGTAGCTAGTGGTGTTCCCCAAGGGTCGGTCCTAGGACCAGTCCTATTCAATTTATTCATAAATGATCTGGAGAAAGGGGTAAACAGTGAGGTAGCTAAGATTGCAGACGATACTAAACTACTCAAGATAGTCAAGACCAAAGCAGATTGTGAAGAACTTCAAAAAGATCTCACAAAACTAAGTGATTGGGCATCCAAATGGCAAATGAAATTTAATGTGGATAAGTGTAAAGTAATGCACATTGGAAAAAATAACCCCAACTATACCTATAATATGACGGGGGCTAATTTGGCTACAACGAGTCAAGAAAAAGATCTTGGAGTCATTGTGGATAGTTCTCTGAAGATGTCCGTACAGTGTGCGGAGGCGGTCAAAAAAGCAAACAGGATGTTAGGGATCATTAAAAAGGGGATAGAAAATAAGACTGCAAATGTATTATTGCCCTTATATAAATCCATGGTACGCCCACATCTCAAATACTGTGTACAGATGTGGTCTCCTCATCTCAAAAAAGATATTCTAGCACTAGAAAAGGTTCAGAAAAGGGAAACTAAAATGATTAGGGGTTTGGAGAGTGCCTCGTATGAGGAACGATTGAAAAGGCTGGGCCTCTTCAGCTTGGAAAAGAGGAGACTGAGGGGGGGACATGATAGAAGTATATAAAATTATGACTGATGTGGAAAAAGTGGACAAGGAAAAGTTGTTTAAATACTCCCATAATACAAGAACCAGGGGTCACCAAATGAAACTGATAGGTAGCAGGTTCAAAACAAATAAAAGGAAGTTCTTCTTCACACAATGCACAGTCAACTTGTGGAACTCCTTACCTGAGGAGGTTGTGAAGGCTGGGACTATAACAATATTTAAAAGGGAACTGGATAAGTTCATGGTGGCTAAGTCCATAAATGGCTATTAGCCAGAAAGGGGTTAAGAATAGTGTCCCTAGCCTCTGCTTATCAGAGGATGGAGATGGATGGCAGGAGAGTGATCACTTGATCATTGCCTGTTGGGTTCACTCCCTCGGGCACCTGGCACTGGCCACTGTCGGTAGACAGATACTGGGCTAGATGGACCTCTGGTCTGACCCAGTACGGCCTTTCTTATGTTCTTATGTAAACCCAAATCCTCCTGTGTGTGTGTCTGCGCGCACACACACACACACACACACACACACACACACACACACTTCTACCTACCTTTCTTAGGGAATCTGAGTTTAAGAATGCCCCCATCCTACCTGTGGATGTTTGTGCCCAGTTTTCACATTGTTCAATCATTCTTTTGTTTCAGGCACCAGGTGTGAAGTCTCATGGTGCTTGAAGCTATGTAAGACCTCCACCACATACACACACACACAACACACTCCCAGAGCAACCAACACGCCCTATCCAGGATAATGCCCCCATGACGGCTGCTCCCTTCTTTAGGGCTGTTAGCCATTCAGTCGGATAATCTGATTACTGATATGCTTTCATATGTACCTATTTGCTGGCCTGTGGGCTTTGTACTCCCTCCAGATAAGGGTGGGAAATTGTCTGATCCCCTTTTTTAGTCTAATACACCATTTTAGAAGTCAAGTACAGAAATCACACCTTGTCATACTGATTGTCATATTCAAATCACACAGAAGTTTTTACTGTCCAATTCTGTCACAGGGCACAATTCTGCAAGGTTGACTTTAAATTATTAAAATCAGTAGTTAATCTCTAAAATTATGCACCAAAGCAATTCTCTGTCTTTGTACCTAGCTGACTATTAGTTGCTGTGAATGAATGCAGCTCTACAAATGTGGACACACTAATCAAGACTTCAAGCTTCTTAATCACTCTTCCTCTTTCTGGAACAGCATCACATTTTTATGTTATTATCTTTAGTGCTCAAATGGGAAAGGTGAAGGGGATGGTTTCAGTATTGCCAATCCCACATGCTCAAAAATTATGTCAGCCCCCCACTAAAAAACGAACACATGATATCTGTTTTAAAATGATGCACTGTTTTGGGTTTTAATAATGCATAATTTGGGGTCCTTTTATCTTACCTTCTGGATTTGAGACCTTTAGGAATCATGTTTACAAACTTTTCTCTACAGCCCTAGTAGCTTCTTTTTGTTTTGCTTTTAAACAAATCCTGAGATGCTCATGATTTTAGGAGCTGAGTCTTTCAGGAAAAAAAACCCACACAAAATAGCACATGACTCGTGATCATACTCCTAGAGTGGGCAGCCCTGTTTTTGCTCCAAGTTTGTCTCAGTTTCTCCTCCACATGTTTGACCAGCAACACTAAAATATGCTTGAACCACTTATGCCCTGTATGAGAAGGTGCCCACCACACATGTTGAGGAGTCCCTATGCCTACTCCCTTCCTGGGGTTGGGGTTTAACAACAAAATAATTATTAGTAATATAACCAAGTTCAGCTTTCTCCCTAGACTTTGCTATTCCCTAAGGTTTCTCCCTCAACATTTCTCCAACCACACATTTGGCTTTTTACAGAGAGAGAGAGAGAGAGAGAGAGAGAGAGAGAGAGAGCATCTCTTTCGCCTCCTTTATAGTTAGTTGAGTACAAAACCAATAAGTCTGAATGAATCACCAGATCTCATTTATCCCCTTCCAAGCAGCATCAGTGCCTACCAATAAGGAGAGGGAGTTTTAGGCCCCAGCTACACCTCTCCCAACATTAACTCCCAAGATTAGTCAAACCCAGGAATCCAATCACAGAGGTGATCCTCTATGCACAGACTTCCCTTCTCCATAGAGGAGGGAGCTCAGTCATCTTCACAGAAGTTTTGCTCCCTCTTTGGAGCACTGAGTTTTTGGTGAGTCTTGGGAAGAGGCAAAGAACTGAGTCAGGGGACACGATCATCACGGCCCAGAGGAGGAAAATGAATACATCAGAGGCTTTCCTTTGGAGTTCTGAGCACAGGTGAACCCCTATGAAAGAGAACGTGTCAGCAGAACTCTAATGGTGATGCACTGTCAGAGGACTGGGACAAAGAGGAAGGATGCCTGGGCATAGGGAAAATCCAGTGGAAGATCTCCATGATTTATATGGATCGCAAGTGATCCAAAGGGTTCATGGGCCTGGCCTCAGTTTCTTCAGAGCAGGGTAGAGAGAGCAGAATGACTTTGAAGGGGAATGTGATCCTGTGAGAATGTTTCCACACAGATATATGATCTGGCCTTTGCCCTATGTATATAGATCATTTCATCCCAAAGAATCTCAAAACATCTCAAAAAGCTAACTATATAAAAGATCACTTTACCCATAAGTGCACACTAGCTATTGCCTTAATGATATACTTGCTTCTTCCTAACATCAGTTAATAGCAAAATGGGGATAAATCATATATTACAGTGCCAGAAGGTCAAAAACAAAGGGCTCTGTTTTGTCAGTCACTCTCACCTGAAGTGCTTAAAGAGTTAATAATCTAACAGAAAGGGAACCTATAGCAATAACATCTTCCACCATGTCCCCTCCCCTCATCTGGATCAGATAGCTTTAGTGCATGAATCAGTTCATTGTGAAAACTTCTATGAAAAGCATTAGAGGAATTGGATGTCTTCCATCCAAATAGATCTTATGATGAGGCAGAATTCCCATTCTGCTTCAAATAAAGCCCATTCATGATGCATAATGTCAGATTTATCCACCTCCTGGACTTGGGCTTTACCATGGGGGGGGGGGGAAAATCAAATAATTGTTTTTATTTCCTAATGAAGTCATAATACCTCAGGCGAGTGGGGAAGGAGGACACCGGGAGAAATTGCAAGGAGGAAGATGCTACAGGAGGGAGAATCGACAGGGCAAAGTAGGGCAATGGGCCCAGTATCTTAGGTGCCTGTACACAAATGCGAGGAGCCTGGGAAACAAGCAGGAAGAATTGGTAGTACTGGCACAGACAAGGAACTATGATATAATTGGAATAACAGAAACATGGTGGGATAACTTGCATGACTGGAGCACTGCCATAGACGGATATAAATTGTTCAGGAAGGACAGGCAGGAAAGAAGGGGGGGAAGAGTAGCGCTATATGTAAAAGAGCTGTATGACTGCTCGGAGATCCACTATACAAGTGGAAACAAGATGGTTGAAAGTCTATGGGTTAAGTTTAGGGGAGAATGCAACAAGGGGGATGTTGTGGTGGGTGTCTGCTACAGACCGCCAGACCAGAAAGAAGAGGTGGATGAGGCGTTCTATAGACAACTAACAGAAGTTTCCGGATCATCGCAGGCCCTGGTTCTTATGGGGGACTTCAACTATCCTAACGTCTGCTGGAAAGATAATACAGCAGTGCACAGGCAATCCAGGAAGTTTTTGGAGAATATTGAGGACAACTTCCTAGTACAAATGCTGGAGGAACCAACTAGGGGCCTTGCACCTCTAGACCTATTGCTCACAAACAGAGAAGAATTGATCGCGGAAGTAGAAGTAAATGGCAACCTGGGCAGCAGTGACCATGAGATGGTAGAGTTCAGGATCCTGATCAATGGAAGGAAAGAAGCAGAACACACACCCTGGACTTCAGAAAAGCAGATTTTGGCTCCCTTAGGGAGCTGATGGGCAGGATCCCTTGGGAGGCTGATCTGAAGGGGAAAGGTGTCCAAGACAGCTGGCTGTATTTTAAAGAAACCCTGTTAAAGGCACAGGAAGATAACATTCCGATGTGCAGAAAGAACAGCAAATGTGGACGGCGACCAGCGTGGCTTAGCAGGGAATTCTGCGGGGAGCTGAAACATAAAAGGGAAGCTTACAAGAAGTGGAAGCTTGGACAGATGACAAGGGAGGCGTATAAAGATATTGCTCAGGACCGCAGGGATAAAATCAGAAAGGCCAAAGGACAATTGGAGTTGCAGCTAGCAAGAGATGTGAAGGATAACAGAAAGGGGTTCTATAAGTATATCAGCAACAAGAAAAGGATCAGAGGTGGTGTAGGTCCCTTACTGAATGGGGCAGGCATCCTCGTGGAGGATGATGCGGAAAAGGCTGAAGTACTCAATGCTTTTTTTACTTCAGTCTTCACAGGGAGGGCCAGCTTCCAGGCTACTACACAGGGTAACGTGGAATGGAGAGGAGAGTGGCCCTCAGTGATGGAAAGTCAGATTAGGGAACACTTAAAAAAATTGGATGTGCACAAGTCCATGGGGCCGGATGAACTGCATCCGAGGGTGCTGAGGGAGTGGCTGAAGTGATTGCAGAGCCACTGGCCATTATCTTTGAGAACTCGTGGTGAACGGGGGAGGTCCCAGACGATTGGAAAAAGGCAAATATAGTACCTCTCTTCAAGAAAGGGAAAAAGGAGGATCCAGGGAACTACAGACCGGTCAGAATCACCTCAATCCCTGGGAAAATCATGGAGCAGGTCCTCAAAGAATCCATCCTGAAACACTTGGAGGAAAATAGATAGATCAGGAACAGTCAACATGGATTCACCAAGGGCAAATCGTGCCTGACCAACCTGATTTCCTTCTATGATGAGATGACTGGATTTGTGGATGAAGGAAGAGACGTTGACATGGTATACCTTGACATTAGCAAGGCTTTTGATATGGTTTCCCACAGCATTCTCGTCGGCAAGTTAAGGAAGTATGGGTTGGACGAGTGGACCGTAAGGTGGATCGAAAACTGGCTAGATCAACAGGATCAGCGGGTAGTAATCAATGGCTCGATGTCTGGTTGGCAACTTGTAATGAGTGGAGTGCCCCAGGGATCGGTCCTGGGGCCGGTTCTATTCAACATCTTCATTAATGATCTTGATGATGGAATAGACTGCGTGCTTAGTAAGTTCGCGGATGACACCAATTTGGGGGGGGATGGTAGATACCCTGGAGGGCAGGGACAGGATCCAGGGAGACTTGCAGAAATTGGAACACTGGGCCGAAAGAAACCTCATGAGGTTCAACAAAGATAAGTGCAAAGTCCTGCACTTAGGACGAAAAAATCCCATGCACTGCTACAGCCTGGGGACCAATCGGCTAAGTAGCAGCGCTGTAGAAAAGGACCTGGGGGTTATGGTGGATGGGAAGATGAATATGAGCCAACAGTGTGCCCTTGTTGACAAAAAGGCCAATGGCATATTAGGCTGCATCAGTAAGAGTATTGCCAGCAGATCGAGGGATGTGATAATTCCCCTCTATTTGACACTGGTCAGGCCACATCTGGAATACTCTGTCCAGTTTTGGGCTCCCCACTACAGAAAGGACGTGGACAAATTAGAAAGAGTCCAGCGGAGGGCAACAAAAATGATTAGGGGGCTGGGGCACATGACTTATGAGGAGAGACTGAAGGAACTAGGCTTATTTAGTCTACAGAAGAGAAGACTGAGGGGAGATTTGATAGCAACCTTCAACTACTTGAAGGGGTGCTCCAAAGAAGAGGAAGGTAGGCTGTTGTCGATGGTAACAGAGGACAGAACAAGGAGCAATGGTTTCAAATTACAGCTGGGGAGGTCAAGGTTGGATATTAGGAAAAACTTTCTCACCAGGAGGGTGGTGAAGCATTGGAATGGGTTATCTAGGGAGGTGGTAGAATCTCCATCTTTGGAGATTTTTAAGTCTCGGTTAGACAAAACCCTGGCTGGGGTGATTTAGGGGGCGTGGTCCTGCTTTTTAGCAGGGGGTTTGACTAGATGACCTCGTGAGGTCCCTTCCATCCCTATGATTCTATGATTCTATAACTTATACAACAGAAAATAAAACAGGTTGAGTTTTCTCCCCTAACAGAGCTGTTGTTGCAGGATCTCCCTTGCCTGTATGCAAATGTACCTCTGACATCCTAATGGAGGTAACAAGCAGGACTTGCAATAATCAATCCAAAAAATAATACGTAGTTCTAATACCTGCTAACAGCTCTTCTTAGACATGCCTCCTAGTGTCAGGTCTATTAAGATTGTTTCCCTATGTACTGGGTAAATTTTAACCACTTCGCCACTTCATTTGCTACTTTGAGAGTGACAAATCATACACCTCACCAGGACATCTTAATATCTGGGAGGTCAGAGTTAGGGTTTTGCATTCGAGTATGATCATGGTGTGTGTTTGTTATTGTACATGTTACAGATGTATCGGATTTATTAACCAAGGGGTGGAGTGTGCCAGGGAAATGGTGAATGCCTAGGGGTTAAGATATGTTATAGTAAGACATCTTAACTGAACTGTTCTTTGATGTTAGCGGTATGTGTGGGAAGATGTTGCCCTTATGCAACAATAACAGCTTAAATTTTTGTTGTTGTTTGTGGGAATACATATATTATGACTGTGATTTGCAGCTTGGCTCACTGGGCCTGAACAGATTCACTGATTCAAGAAAGACTCCCACTGACTTCAGTGGGCATTGCATTGGAGGACATAGCACAACTGTAAAAGAGCAAACAGGAAATAAGCTCTAACTTTGTTTCATCTGTACAAATTGTGTCAATAGCATTTGAGATGAGGGTATAATAAATTAAACCTACATTTTAGATGGAACATTGGCTTTGCAAAGCTAAACTCCCTAAGGCTAAGAGTAGGTTGCAGTGATGTAAATTGCAATTACTACATGTTAAATCCATATTTAATTTATTTAGCAAGTCAAAACACATGGGTAGAGTTAGCCAGGCACATCTTACCGATACAGAGAAATGGTGATGTTCATACCAGATTAACACCATTAAGACAGCCTAGGGGACCGGTAAATGCAGAGCTAGAAATAGAAACCTTATAGAGGCATTAACTGGGTCTGAAAACAGACGGGGCACATTGCAAACAATTTCAGATGCGGACGCTGGAAAGGGAGACCAACATTTCAAACATGGGAACCTTAAGAGGTCATTTAAATCCTGGCTGAATTTGCTGAATTTAAAGCAGAGGAGAGTAAAATGGTGACTACATACCTAATTTGAGTCTCTACAGGCCATGTTTTGATATCTTGCTAACGTGCCTGCTCACATTTGAAAACTGACCCCCCCCCCTTCACTAGTGAAATTAAGAGTGTGAGCAGAGGCTTTTCATTGGAACCCAAATAATCCAATCAATGCCAGAATACACAGCTGAAAAACATGTTTCTTAATTAGTTTTACTGCAACCTGATAGAAGTCCTGCAAGTTCCATTTAGCATTATTTAAAGTGCCAAATTTATAACCAAATTCAGACCCAAGTTATACCCATGCAGTCCCATTGCACTGGATCCCATAGTAGCATTACGGGCCAAATATGACTAATTACTACCCTGGAAAATTTAGGATTGTTTGAAAGTAGATAGTAGCCTACAGCAAGAGTCCTCTGATTATTCTCATGACATAAATTTATGTTTGGCATGTTTTTTATGATAGCTTTATAGCTGCCCTTGTTGACCCTAATCTTTTTATAGTTTATCAGTTCAGTAGAAGTTTTCCAGCACTTTTCACACATATTTATCAAGCTCTTCAGCTGTATTCGACCCATACAATGTATTTTTTTCATTTGCTGTCCAAAAGATAAACCCTGAGATAAATTTCAGTTGATCCTATAGATTTATTTCTGTTTGTTTAATGTTTCTGTTTCCCTGACCTTGACATTCTCCACGAAAATGATATACTTTCACTGTTACGTCACATTCTCTGTTTATTAAGGCTCGTGGCAGATTCTCCATCACTGACAATTTTTAAATCATGACAATGTTTTTCTAAAAAGATTTGCTCTAGGAATTATTTGGGGGGAAGTTCCATGGCCTGTGGTATACAGGAGGTCAGACTAAATTAACACAGCGATTTCTTCTGACCTTGGAATCTATGAATACACTGAAGAACATTTGTTTACTGTTTTACTTAGCTAATTTTCTGCAGCTTCACCTCCTAGTGGCCAAGATTCTCATGTTCTTTCCTAAAATGCCTTGTATTTCATGCCAAGTCTAAGAGTATCCATTAGCTCATGAAATAAATGATATATAATGTTTGTGTGTGTGCATGTGCACTCATGTACACTCACTCACAGAGCACCTTGCTTCCAGCATGAGGGTCTCCAGACAGCAGCAATGTGATTTCTTGTAAGGAGCAGAAGGGCTAGAAGCTGACTCTCTAGAGTTCCAGGTAACTTACACTTCCACACCACTACCCAGCTCCCAGGGTAGAACTATCATCCATGCACTATAAACCCTAGAGGGACCAAAGTACCATAGAAAGAGCTGCCCATGGAAGGCTCAGTTGGCAGCATCTCGGATTGGTCCAAGTGAATTACCTAAGCATGAAGGGAAATCCAAAAAACTATACGTGCAACCTGCCTGTACCTGGTCTGTTGCTACAACAGAGTCTGCTCTTGCTCCTTGCTTCAGACTCTGGTTCTGACCCTGATCCTTGATCATAGATCAAATTTTATGCCAGATTCCTGGCATGATTCCCAGCTCTGAGTCCTGCTCCAGCTACCACTTCCCTATTCTTGCTCTATTAGGCATGATGTCTGGTCCTACCTGCTGGGCCAGACTGTCCACATGCCACTCGTGACGTTTCTCGTGTTTTGCTCCACTCTTCCAAAGGAACCGAAGATCCCCAAGTGTAATTATATGCAGGGCTTTTGGTGCCCTAGGTGAACTGTGACTTTGGCGCTCCCGTCAGAGAGCAATACTTGCATTTATAAAAGAGAAAACATATTAATGTATATTTTTAAATAGAGGGAATAATTCACTTCCATCGCCCCTTAAAGCCTGGCACTCTAGGGCTATGTCTACACTGGCAATTTCAGTCGACTTAAGGAGGCTTAAGTCGACTTAAATTAAGCCGTGTCCACACCTGGCTGTCATTAAGTCAACTTAAGCAGCTCCTTAAGTCGACTTAATAACTACCAGTCTTTAGGTCGACTTAACTCTTAAGTCGAATGGTTAAGTCAACCTAAAGAGGATGTGGATACCCTAAATCGACTTATTCTGTAAGTCGACCTAGGGCATGGTCCCGGGGAGAAGGATGCTGAGTTCCTTTCCCTCCGGGACCGCAGGACCCGGCAGGAAGGGAGCCGGGGCTCCTTTCTCCTCGGGACCCTGTGGTCTCAGCCAGAAGGGAGCCCCGCGGCTCCTTTCTGCTCAGGACCCACCAGAAGGGAGCCCCACGGCTTCCCTCTGCACAGGACCCGCACGGTCCCAGCAAGAAGGGAGCCATGGCTTCCCTCTGCCCGGGACTCATGCAGGCCCCGGCCAGAAAGGAGCCGGGGCTCTCGGGCAGAAAGGAACCATGGCGCTCCCTTCTGGCTGGGACCACTCAGGTCCCAGGGAGAAGGGAGCCCCGCACTCCCTTCTCCCTGACTGAGCCGTCCCCGTGGGGTTCTGGGCCAGAAGGGAGCAGAGCTCCCTGGACGGGGGATCCCCAGAGGTTCCCCTGTCAGCTGGAGCACTGGCAGCAGCCAGCCCGGTGCTCCAGCTGACAGGGGAACCACTGGGGATTCCCTGTCAGCTAGAGCGCCGGCAACTTCCTTCTTGCCGGGACCCTCAGGCGTCCGGGGAGAAGGGAGCCTATGCTCCTTTCTCCCTGGGACCCGCATGGGGGTTCCAGCGAGAAGGGAGCCCCTCTTTCGACCCGCAGCTCCCTTCTTCCAGGAAGCCGCAGGTCCCAGCGAGAAAGGAGCCGTGGCTCCCTCTTTGCCGGGACCCCGGCTTCCTGCGGAAGGGAACCATGGGTCCCTTCTCAGCGGGGAGCCACAAAGCCGTGCCTACACTTGAAAAGTTAAGTCAACTTAACTTTTCAAGTGTACACATTGCCTAGGTGACTGCCTAGTTCACCTCTATGGTCGGGTTTATATACGATTATATATTTATATATGATTATATGTTTAAATGCAGTATATTATTTAGCAACTTGATGTTTATGTCTAAGACAGCATTCCAGACAAGGGATGCTCCCTAGTAAACAAGAGACACAAAGTAGCAGCTGCACCCTTGTGGAAGCCAGTTGGTGGCTGCACATTGCCATTGTGTTCTTCAACAAGTGCCTCTTATTTAAGACAGTGGTTCAATCAAATTGATATATACATATGATAGGAAATCCCAGTGGATATTTTGCCTGCGGAGAAAGCAGAGTACTGGGGCATGTACATGGGGACCTATGTCTCTAAGCAGACAGGGTTGCTACTTTTTGTATCAAAGAATTTTTCTGTGACTTCATTCCTAGATATACCGATGGATGTGATTGCAACTTATTCTGGAGGGCATCTGCCCCCAAAAACTTAGGTGAGTGAATAAATATCCATGGCAGAAGAAAGCCCATCTATTTCCATCTGAAGCTGGTCAGAAATTTGGTGGTCTCTCATAATGGATAGTGTCACAGTGAACTATTTATCTGGGCCATCTAGGCTTTATTACAGTGAATGGGTAAACCTGTGAGGTGACATACTGAAGCAAGGTATAGGGACTAAGCCTTTTGGTACAAGAAAATGTGATCAGTCTTTTAGAAAGAATATAAATGTTTTGGGGGCTAGTCAAAAGGTTAACAAGGTTCTCTTTTCTCTTCCATCCACTCTTTATTTTAATGGGCGCATTTTGTATGGATTATAAAGGATGGTGCCTCAAAGCACAACGAAAAACACAATAATGAAACCATTGGCCTTTTCTCCTCTGTTATGTATCCAGGCTAAACCAAATAAAATTCAACATTGCTCTGTTAAAAAATAATGGTTCTGGTGCAAACTAACAGCAAGAAAATGCGATGACTGTTGTTCATTCATCCTGTTGCTGTGATCACATTTACTCGGTGCTCTGATGCCTGCAGTGGCTGACACTGAATAAAAAGTCCAAATCTAAGTATCTGTCCCACCCAGGGGCATAGCCAGCCCCGATTTTCTGGCCAGGCCCCTGAGTCTCCAGGGTGGGCCCAACCACAGCCTTCTTCCAGTCATGTGACCAGAAGCTGCCTGATGATGCTCCAATTGCTAGGTAGCAAGTAGAGTGAGTGTGTAGGCACTCCAGCTCCACTTGCCACTGAGCAACTAGAGCATTGTGAGGAGGAGGAGAGATTGGGACAGGCAGTGAGAGCTCGGCCCCTGCCCTGTCACGGCCATGGTGGCTGCTCTCAAGCCAGAGCTGGGAGGCAGTACAGGATGGTAACGCAGCCCACCCCTACCTATCTGCCCACAGTGCCACATCTGCTCTGCCCTCAGTCACCCTGTGCTGGCCAGGGACACAGCCACAATGAAGAAGTGTGCTCCGCTGCCAGGCGCTGCAGTGGGTGGGTCTGCTGGCTAAGTGGATGGGTCCAAGCCCACCCAGGCCCACCAGTAGCTACACGACCTCCCATCCGGGATGTCTGGCCCCTTAAGGGTTAGAGGGCTGGGATTAGTCATCCTGGCTTACAGAATGAGCCACACCTGGCAGAGGTCTCTAGATGATTGCTCCATAAAGAGCAGATTGCAAAGAATGTAGATGTCTCCTACGGGGAAGACCCTCAAATGAAGGAAGCTGCAACAACGAGTAATCACTGTAAAGAGAAGGCTCTAGTAGAGGCCCTGACTGAGAGCAGGGTGTGGGCCTGAAAGCCAGAATCAGAGGGTTCAGATAGGTTGAGTCTTTATCAGCCAGACAAAGCCTAGAGTATTAGGTCCATGTCCCTCTGGAGACCCTGACTGGGAGAAAGGTTTGAGGGCCTATAACAGGGATGTCACGCTCAGTTAGTTTTGGGGGCCATTTCTGCCAGCAACTCAGTCTGGAAAGCAATTCACCCTTGCTCCCCCAAGCCCCGCACCTCCCACTTTACTCACCCATGCTCTCTGAAGCTACTCACCCAGCCACTCTACTCATCCCCTGCTTCCCCAAGCCCCCCCCCCAGGTGCTCTACTCACCCAGGGTGCCTCACAGGACCAGGCTGGAGGCCAGCTAAATGGTGCAGACCCCCAGGGCACCTCGCAGAAGCACGCTGGAGGCTGACTGGCCAGCTGCATGGTGATAGCACAGACCGCCAGGGCGCCTCACAGCACACTGAAGGCCAGCTGCATGGAGTAGCAACCATGCGCTGCCAGCAGCCCACCTTGCCCCATGGCCAGAGGGTGGGGAAAAGCGCCACACAGAGCACAGACTATGGCTGGCCCAGGGCACAGCAAGTACAGGCCACAGAAAGTGCAGACCGAGTCCCCTGCTAACACCAACCAGGCCCAAGCATGGGCCACCATAGAACGGAGGGCCTACAGGCTGCACGTTTGATATCTCTGGCCTATAAAAACACAGAGCTGAGCTCCTGCCAGGTAAAGCCTGTGTGAATTTGAACCAGGATCTAGTTCTAGTAAAGAGTGCTGGGGTCTCTTGGGCTAAAGGGAAAAACTGAATGGGTCCTGTATGCAAGGACACATTACATGGGAACACAGGAAGGGAATGTTTTAATTACCTATGAACTGACAGTTATTAAGGAGCCCTGCAGAAGGGGGAAATTGATAACAAGTCTCCACTGGATGATTTCTGGCGATGAAGTGATTCTCAGGAGGTAACAAGCCCTTTTACAGGAACCAAGGGAACAAAGAACCTGGGCAATATTTAGAGGATGAGGATCCTGTCCAGGGAATACGAGACTCTGAAACGATTTGGGCATTGTGGTGACTAATTAGCTGAACATTAACTCACACTGTGATGCTATAGCCAAAAGAGCTAAGGTGAAAAAGAATCAGGGGAATATCAAGTAGGAGCAGAGAGGTTGTTTTCCCTCTGTATTTGGTACTGGTGTGACCTCTGCTGGAATACTGTTCTTCACAGCCAGTTCTTCATATTACAATTCAAAAGGATGTTGAAAAGTTGGAAGGAGTTTAAGGAGAGCCACAAGAATGATTCAAGGATTAGAAAATAAATTCCTTATAGTGATAGGACTGAACTATGTGAGTCTATTTATCTTAACATAGGGAAGGTTAAGGTGTGATTAGATTACAGTCCATAAGTATCTACACAGGAAATATTTAATAATGGGCTCTTCAATCTACCAGAGAAAGGTATAATACAGTTCAATGGCTCAAAGTAGGAGCTAAACAAACTTAGACTGGAAATAAGGTGTACACTTTCACGGTGAGAGTAATTAACCAACGGAACATTTTACCAAGGGTCATAATGGGTTCTCAATCACTGACAATTTTTAAATCAAGCCTGGATGTTTATTCTAAAAGTTATGCTCTAGGAATTATTTTAGAGGGAGTTCTAAGGCCTAGGAAGTTAGATGATCACAATGGTCCTATCTGGCATTAGAATCTATGAAGCAGCAGGGTATGAAACCAAGACCTTCAGGACTGCAACACAGACATGTCACTTGAAATAAAGTTTATCTTCATCACTTTGTGTGAGTGGTATGTTAATCTCTGCTGATCAGACATTAATAGGAACGTGTTATGTGCTGAAAAGTGAAACTAGGCCTCATTGGTCTCCTGGAAATGAAATGTTGTTTTGTCATTGTATGCTGTCCTTTGATTGTATAAACTGTATTTAGCCTGCTCTGATGGAAAACTCACCATCAGCAACACAGAACTCAGAAGAGTGACAAACGCTGTTTTACAGTACTGAAAAGAAGAAGGGAGGGGCAGCATGAGTTCTACTGAAGAGCTATGCTGCAGGCAATGCCTAATTCCCCTTCCATTGTTAAAAGCTAGACTTAAGGATTCCTTGTGGAGTCTTGTTACTTTGATCAGGGACATGTCTCTAGTGTCCTAAAAGCTGAAATTACTAAGAGGTAAATTCACTAAAAAATTGACTGAGGCCCAGCAGAGGTTGGTGGGAGAGCAGCTTGCAGTGGATAGTGTGAGCAGATGGCACAAGCAGATGGTGTCAGTGGCCAGTGGATGGAGCCTGTGATGGTGCTGCCAGCAGGCAGCAGGAGCCTTACATCTCTCTATTGATGAGAGAGTCAACAGATAGAACTTGGCAAGATCCAGAGGTGGCAGAAGACAACTGGAGGGGACTGGATGAGCCCTGCTCCTCTCCCCCTGCCCCTGCAAGAGGTGGACACTAAAACCATGATGGTATGTGGGTAATGGAGCAGTGAAGGACACGCTCTATGTACACTGGAGTGGGGCGAGTTCTGCTTATTGTTTTTTGTGTGAATTCTGCACTGTACTGTCTCCCCAAATCAGTGCTGGTTTTGATATTGCCTTTATATATTTTCTTTATGCTGTTATTAAAAGTTTTATGTGCTACACTCAGACTCGTGCTTGCGAGAAGGGAAGCATTGCCCTTCCTGGTGCCCAGGGAATAGTGCGTGATTTCCCAGGAGACTGGGTGGGGGCTCAAGCCAGTTGGTGCTATAACATTGTTGGGAACCCCTAAATATAGAATCCAGCCCTTTGCTGTTGCCATCTTGGCCTGGAAGAAGGGTTACACATATATTGGCTAACTTCACTTTTTCCCCTTGTCATGTTCATGAAATAAGTGCCTTTTGAATGGGAAATGGGGCAAAAATGTAACTTGACATTAAGGGGGTAATTAACATATTAAATGATTTTTCCTACTATATTCACAATGGAAAGAATGAGACCTAGGAGGCAAAACATATCATTCTCATGGCTCATTTCAAGGTCAAGAAAGCAGAAATACTAACTAATCAGAAATCAATCATTAGGACCAATTGGAAGTTCCCTCTAATTTTAACATTTGGGAAAACCAGAGAAGAAATTCGTGAGACAGCTGACAGTGAAGAGTCCATACATGTAAGCAAAATACAAGCAGATTTAAGGTGAGCAGACACACACCAATAGATTAAATTATGGAGCCAACATCTAAGTAATATCAATAAACTAATAAAGGGACTGACCACAGGACTTTCATTGCTATAGGAATAGGAGCTCTGTGACTGCCTATGGTGGCCCAAACCAAAACCCTGGCTCCTTAGGACCCCAACCTGGATGAAATTTGGGAAAGATCAAATCTTGATCCAGGTCCAAACTTTGCAGACCTCTGGCACATCTCTTCTACATAGTTACATAAACACGTGCTCAACTTCTGAGCTTGCTATCACAAAAATCTCATCTAGCTGCCACACCACTAAAAGCCTATAAAAAAGAAAAAACCTAGCTAATGATTTGTTGCACAGCTGTCTGTTCGGTCTGACTGCATTGCAATGCAAGCTTTAAAAATCCTTCAGAGGGATAGGGAGGCTGAGTTTGAGGTCAGATCAAACTATTCTAAATTTCTTCATCTCCCTCTGATTGCAGCTGTAAATCCCTTTTTTTCCATAAAAAACACACATGCCAAACACACAGTTTAAAAAAAAACCCAAAACCCACAAACCTAAGTCATGTGAAAGGAAGGATGGGAAACTTAGTTCTGGTTCTATGACCAGATGCCAAATAGGATAATTATATCCTGCCCTTCTATATTTCCTGTGCAGTTTCAAGAAACTCTCTTCCCTCTTCACATTACCATGCACTGTTAAATACAATCACTTTTCATTGTAGAGGTAGCCATACTTTGTTGGCTGATGAAACGACTAACAGCCCAACAAAAATTATCAAGAATCTTACTGTCTGTCAGACTTCAGACCTTTACCATCCTGGGCTGAACCAGTGACCTAAGTATGAATAACATATGCCTTTCAGTGCTAGCTACCTCAGGTAATTCACCTACAGGGCAAGAACTAGCAATGTCACCACACTCTTGCCCTCTGGCTGAGCTGTGTGGTGCATCATGGGAGTCTCATGATTCTTGGGAGCATTATGGGAAATGTAGTCCAATCAGAGAGACTTGCCTATATGGGAAACTGGGGGCATCAGAACAAACTAGGAGTCCTGTGGCACCTTAAAGACTAACAAATTTATTTGAGCATAAGCTTTCGTGGGTTATAACCCATTTCATCATATGTATCGGGGCATCAAAGGTAGAGCCCTGCAGGGATACAAAAATGTGGATCCGCAACCGATCCATATCTGAGACATGTAAGCCCGTATCTGATCCTCAATCCGCATCTCCATGTTTTGTGGGTATCCACAACTGCCCCGCCCCCGCCTTGCAGCAGCTCCGCTCCACTCGGCTCCTCGGGTCATTACACTGTGCTTCTGTTTTGTGTTCCTGCTGTATGTGTTCTGTAATGTAACAGCTTAAAAGCAGGGGCTTAGTAAATGTGCACACACTGTTCTTATTTTAAACAACATTATAGAGAGTCCTAAGGATCCTGGTGCAACCTCTGTGTTTTCTTCTGGGGCAGCTGCCGGACAGTTCCTGGCTTGATAGAGAGCAGCAGCTGCCTCACACAGAGCCCGAGGAAGGGGGCAGGGAGGGTGGCACTAGCCAGCAGCTTCCAATACTGTTTGTTCAGAGCCCTGCTGGCCCTGATCATCTGGTTATTCCACCTACTAGAGCGAAGATCAAATCCCTCAACTGTTCAGCATGGGCAAGGTAATTCATTCAGCTGAGCGATCAGATTGGGAGGCTGGCAGCCAGAGAAGGGCGGAAGCAGCAGCCCATCATCAGCTGATGTGCATGGACTCTGGCAAGCTAGGTTCAGGGAGCCCGAGAAACAGCTGACAGGGGAGAAAGTTGCCAACAGCTCCCAGTGTTTTTCAGAGCCTTCGCTGGCTCCAAACTGAGCAATTGTTACTCTGCTTGGGCTGGGCTGGGAAGTCTGGGCTGCTGCAGTTTCTCAGCTGATCAGTGGAGGTGGGGACTGGCCACTGAAACTGAACACCAGCTCTGACGGGCTGGGCTCTGGTTCTCACAGTCTGGAGTCAGAGACTGAAGGACAGCTGGGGGCAGGACCCAGGACCCGGATGAGCCAGTAAAAGCCTGATGCTGTTCAGAGCCCCGGCTAGCCCAGATCTGAGCAACTCTTATTCTGCCGGGTTGGCCATGTGAAACAGGGGCTGCTGAGATCACTCAGCTGTTTGGTGCTGGGGGAGTGGCTGGCAGTGGGGGAAATGGGAGCGGGAGCAACTGTTACTCCGCCTGGACTGGCCCCTGGATTCAGTCAGGGCTGCAGCTGTAACCATGTAATCGGATGTTCTTCTTGGAGCAATGGTGCTCTCTGCATGTACAGCCATGACCAGATAAAAATAGTATCCATACCTGAGCCATAATCTGCAGCAATGGGTCTGCGGATATCTGCATTTGCACCCACGGATGCAGATATCCGCAGATAAGAAGCAGATATCCACAGATCTGCAGGGCTCTAATCAGAGGCAGTTGTAAGCTATCAATGGGTTTCACGGCAGACTTCATAACATATTGTCTACAGGGGAAACTCTGTCAGATTATCCCTACTTTGCCCTGGCCACATCCGCTTTCTGAAGTGGGCACTGCTTTTCAAAGGAAACGCTGGCTCGTGAAGGCACTCCAGATGAGGAGACGATGTAGCAGAATTCCACTGTTCCCTTCTTGGAGAACTTTACAGGACTGTGCTCCAGCTTGTTTATAGAATTGCAGAGTGGACATAGACCTGAGAATTGATTTGGGATGGAGATTAAAAAGGAGTAAGTGAGTGAGAACAGAAACAGAGAGCACAGTTATAAGGATCCTAATAGAAAATGAATTATGCAGATGGACTGTCATAGAATTTAAAGCAACTTAATTGAAATTAAGCCTGGTAAATTGAACGGTGTAGTAACTGACAGGTTGATAAAGCTTTGCCTAATCTTCAGCCTGATTTATGCTGAACACACTATATGAAAATGCCATTTAAACAGAGCTGAATGATGATAGGACGGGCTTTGCAAAACTTTAAACAACAAATCATTCACCAAACATATTTTGAGCTTCCACAGACAGCATAAAGGACTCGGTAATCACAGGAATGTATTTGAGTTTTCATTCACATATGTGATTACTGTTAAATTTAATGGATAATGATCAAGTCCTTTCTGTAAATTCAGTCCAGAGAAGAGGAGCTAAAATTCAAGATAATTTTGGTTTCTGAAAAAGAAAAAAATTATTTGCAATTTCCCTTACAACAGAAATTCCACCATTTTTATTCTTGTAACAGTGTCAGATAATTAAAAACCACACACACAATCAAGTATTCAGATTTAAGTATCTAGTAATATTGTATGTCTACGAGAATTTAAACAGTGACAAAAAATGTTGTTAAATTAGTGTCTGATAAGTATAGACAATTTATTAATATTCATATGCCTTAGCACCTAAACAAACATGCTCCTACCCAAGCACACACATTCCTCTGCTCTACAATCAAGTCCTAGGGTTGTTTGGGTTGGAATACAGAAAGGGAAAGTTTGATTCAGATATAGGAGTGGACAGCGAAGTTCCCCACTGCCTCCTTGATCCTTCTTGCCAGAGATATGTAGCCCTGCTGCCTAGAGAAGTTCTCAAAGCCCAGCTGCGCAGCTCCCAGTTTTGTGTGTCCTCCCTTCCATCTACCTCACCTGTTTACCTGCTCCCCACCCGCCATTTGTATCAAACACCCATCTTTATTAACTCATTATTTATATTGTGCTAATGCCCACCGCAGATCCATCAGGGCCCCATTGTGATATGCACAGCATAAATAAACTCTGTGGAAAGGGATTGTAAGATCATTTAATTCAAGACACGAGTGGGCAATAAGAGCAACATGTATTCTGTGAGCAGTGGATTATGGTTATTATTATGAATTGCAGCATTATAAATAAACCTGGAAAAGGAGAAAAACCACGGCTTCCCTTCTCCCCTGCCCGATCCCCCATCCGCAGCTCTCCCTTCTCCCCTGCCTGATCCCCCAGCCGCGGCTCTCCCTTCTCCCCTGCCCGATCCCCCAGCCGCAGCTCTCCCTTCTCCCCTGCCCAATCTCCCCAGCTGCGGCTCTCCTCCATCAACCTAGCACCTGCCAGTGTGGACACGGACAGTCAACTTAAGTTTCCAGTGTGGCCGCTCTAAGTTCACTTAACTTAACCAGTGTAAACATAGCCCTAATGCTCCTAGCAGAGGTGTATACAAACAAGTATTGTCACATTCTTTAATGATCCACCTCTTCTGGAGCTCTGGACTAATTCAAACCACGATCTTGTAATTGGAACTACTTTATGCACACACACAAACTCATTGACTTCCGAAGAGGTGCTGCATGTTTGCAAAGGAGATCCTATAACAGGATCATAGTTGATTCAGGGACATAAGAGAATTACCAAAAGGCTTCTTTTCTCATTCTACTAGCAAAAAATCTTTCAATTTATATACTCTCAGAAGAAAATTATTCAGCACCAACAAATATATTATGCATGAGAATCAGTATGAAAGACACAATGCTATTACTGACAAGAAGAGTGAATTAGACAGACTGGATTTAACTCTTACTTTCTGTGGGTGAAATTAGTTGTAGTGCCTCATTTGTTTGTGGAGATCTTTGCCATCCTCCAGAAAAAAAGATATTATGCCTCCAAATCTGCAAGGATTTACACATGTGCCTAACTTTATGCAATGTGTAGTTCCATTGACTTCAAGGGATCTACTCATATGGTAAAATCCTGGCTCATTTTAAAATCAATAAAAAAAACCTTAAGGACACTTGCAAAATTTGGGCCTATGTAATTAATGCTAACACTCTTACTACACAGAATCCTATCTGAAACACGGACAACAAATGAGTGAATTTGCGAACTACTATCAAATAAAATTATAGCACAGAATATGATTGCCAAAGGTCTACAATGACTATGGTGCCCTCTAGTGGACTCACAAGAGCTATACTGAAATTGTTGGAGGAATATACAGATCACCTGGAAAAAGAAAATTTTAAAGCTGAATCCTTTCCTCCTTATCTACCCAGATTTCGTCCCTGCTGGTTTTGGCTGCCCTTTATTGAACAAAGGAGCATACACAACAAAAGAAGAATGTTTCTGAAGCCGTCTACCAGTTCTGCTGTGCAAGCAAAAAAAGAGAAGAGCAAAATCCAGTTTAATCAAAACTCTGCAAAACGGGATGATAGATAACTCACTCTTGCAATATAGTGTTGTTGTTATGCTAGCAAAGTTTCCTGAACTGCCCTTGTGGTATGCAAAATCTATCCAATATTCAGAGACTCCCAAGATAACGAGACAGATTAAAAATAAAGTATTACCTCTGATACCACAGATGCCAGAAATCACTGTGCAAAGCATACAGTTGCTAGCATCTGTGATGGAATAAGATAAGGCTTTGAGATCAGCTGCTGTAAGTGCCAAGATGATGTCATAGGGCAAAAAGGAAATAAAGACAGGTTTGTTAAAACTTATTGCTTTGCTGAAAACATCCCATGGCTTAATCAATAAGGGCATTCAGCATATAAACCTGTGCTTAGCTCCATTTTAATTTTAGTTTTGCAGTTTGCCTTTAAGCAACTCCTGGGAAGAAACAACGAGAGTCCTGTGGCACCTTATAGACTAACAGATTTTCTTCAGCATAAGCTTTCATGGACTATAACCCACTTCGTCAGCTGCATGGGTTATAGTCCACGAAAGTTTATGCGGAAGAAAATCTGTTAGTCTATAAAGTGCCACAGGACTCTCATTGTTTTTTGCTGTACAACAGACTAATACGGCTACTACCCCTCTAGAAATTCCTGGGAAGAAGAAACTCCCATTATTGAAACACTCTTCTGTCCCCTACAATAAGCAAGAAAACCCTCCTTTACCTTATTGTCTTCCATATATTCAGCTATATTAGACTTCACCATCTCAGCTGAAAGTCTGTTCCAGTTCTTCACTTCTCTTTAAAAATGTATCTATAGAGAGAACACCTATTATTTTGCTGGGTGGATCAACAGCTTCTTTCCAGGGAGATACATTTTAATCATGTAGGCAAGCAGGGGTACTTTAAAGAACTCGCTTGATAGATCTTATTTGGGAATTAAAGGATTGCTATAAATATTATGTGTGGATAGGGTAGAAGCAAATGTGACTGAAAACACAGATCACTGCCAGCACTTTTATGAGATTCTACCTTGTCTGGCCAGCAGATTTTTCTTTTGCTCTGGTGTGACCTGGGTTAATCCTGAAAAAAATGCCAGCTTTAATATGAAAGAAAGCACACTGGGGAAAAAAGGAATGTTTAATTGGCTCTGACCCTTTAAGAAATGTTTGAATACACAAGGAGAAAAGTAAATACTGAAGAGAGCTCTATTATACAGTCCAGAGAAGGTGAAATATACATATTGATGGGTAAAATGTTATTTTAACATTAATAATGTAATATTTTCTTACAAGTCTTTGTATAAAGAATGGTCAGTGAGTCTGCACACTGGAACTTGACTTCCTTCCACATATAATAAAAAGAATTTGTACCAGAGCTATGTTGAAGCTGGGAATTTTTCTAATTTGGGGAATCCTTACCTTAGACTTATAAGCGTACCCAGAAATGTAGTTAAGCAAAAGATGGACATTTTGTTACAGGAACTTTTGTTTATGAGTAGATTAATTTGTGGACACATTCTTTAATATTTTGTATTAAAAGATATTGATATATGTGAGCTTTATCACATGTAAATTAACTGACTGATTTGGTTTTGCTTTTAGTAAAAAGGACAGAACTGAATACATAAATAGACGTCTCCTATTGGATGGCATGATAGAATGAGAATCTAGACTAGTGTGAGTTATAGTCTAATATTGGTTGTTTATTTTTTGTTTTAGAGAGATACCTACAGGGCCTAGCCAAAATCAGAGGCCTATTGTGCAAGGTGCCGTACAAACATATCTTTAGTGGCTGTGTGTGCTCTTAAGAGTTTTCAGTTTACATAGGAAAGACAAAAAAGTGGCAGGAATGTAGCATTACCCTCAAGGAAAACTGAGGCACAGAAATTATGCTGTTAGGCTTTAATGTTTTTTCTGTCTCTGTAGACTTTTCTCTGTCAGGTCTTGTCTGTTACTGCTTGGATACTTTTCCTGCTAGTAAGTTGTGGAATGAAACTCAGGTTAACAGTCATACCAGACCCACTCAAGGACAAGGATGCTGTGAACAATCAGTAAGGCAGTGGCCAGCTGCCTATTGAGAAATTCTGGCCTAGATGAGAACAATACATTTCTGACTAGCTGTAAGGACCCTCCTCTCCATCCCATCCTCCCACCCCACCCTAAATGTAGCCATAGGGCAGGGGTCTGCAACCCAAAAGATAAGAAGAGCCATTTTTGAAAATTCCTTCAATAACAAAGTGTTTTGAGAGCCACAATGGGTGTAGCCTCCTGGTGGGAGGTGCAGGGAGGTGAGCCAGGATTTCTGCTGCAGGGTCCCCTTATGCAGGGGGGGAAGCCTGGAGCTTGGCATGGGCTGCCCGTGGGGTCCCTGGTGGCTGGGGGAAGCCCAGAGCCAGGCATGGGCCTCCGGCAGGGTACCCCGGTGGTTGGGGGAGCCCAGAGCCGCAAGGGGGCAGTCAAAGAGCCGCATGTGGCTCCAGAGCCACAGGTTGCAGACCCGTGCCATAGGGCCTTTAATGTAGTTAAAGTGTCTCTGCATCGGTCATTATCACCTCTGTCCTCTCTGGGTGGAACAAGTCTGTACTTGTAAGTAAACAGGTAAAGAATTCCAAGTGGATTATGTAACTGACAAAGAAGCATATATATTTGACCACTGTAACATCACCAATTGGAAGCTGTCCTGTCAGTCTTCCCGATATCGTGAATAAACTTCTTCAGTATTATCTATGCTGCCTGATTCTTGGGGAAAGAATCTTTCTGGCTTAACAATGCACACAGGAGGTTTGTGGCAGAGCTGGGAACTGAATCCAGATTTAGTCCCATTTCAGTTCCTTAAACATGAGAGGGCAGGATTTTTTGTTGGTTTCCATTTTTTTTTTAATCATTTCTAGTTTTCACTCAGTCCCATCTGAAAGCAAATAACTCAGAAAGGCTCCTTTGTATGAAAAATTATTGCACATGGAATAGATAAACTATTCTGTACAACAAAACAAAAGCAAGATGTTACTCCCGTACTCCACACGCATCCCCACCTTATTTTTTAAAAGGCTCAGAATCAAACTGTGTAGTTTTTAAGATGTTCTACAAACTTCATTTTGGCACACTGTGCATTTCTAGGTAGGACTATTTTATTTAGTTTCTTCTACTGCGCTCATCCAGTTTAGTATGTGAGTACTTTCTAGTCATACATGAAGTGATATGCCTAACATTTATCTCATGTGGTTAGTTCTCTCTAAATCTCTTCCCCATAAGAAGAACTATATATGCAGTGTTTTGTTTTGGTAGGGGCTTTTTAATTTTTAAAATATCTATGCTGCTGTAAGTTGGTTAGACTGTAAGTCAAAGTAGTAGTTCTTGCACTGAAGCAGAAGGTGGCGAAGTTCGTAATGGTCCTTAGTTCCTGGGGATCAGGGCCGTCCCGTGGGGGGAGTGGGGCCCAGGGCCAATTGGCCAAAGTGGGGCCCCCATCCGCCCATGCTGGAGGGGAGCGTGGTGGGCCCACCGACCCGCTCCGCCCCCCAGGGACTCGGCCCTGGGCCGGGAAGCCGAGGCTGCTGGCACGGGGAGCCGGCTCCCACCCCAACCCTGGAGGCTGAGCCGCGGCTGCCTGTTGGGGGTGGGGGGCAGGGGGAGCCGGCTCCAGCCCCAGGATGGGAAGCCGCCTGCGGCGGGGAGCCAGCCCTGAGGCCGAGACTGCCTGGGGGGACAGAGGGGAAGCCAAAGCCAGCTCCGATCCCAGAGGCCGCCTGAGGGGGGGAGGCGGGCCCAGTCCCAGGCCGGGAGACCGAGGCCGCCTGCGGGGGGGACCTGCTCTGGTCCCAGCCGTGGGCCAGGAGCCCGCCATTTGGGGCAGGCCGGCCCAGAGGCCGGGCCCCATGTGCTCTGCCCCCGGCATGCCTGCTCCGCCCTGGGGACGAGGAGAGCTGGCCCAGGGGCCGACCATATCCCTCCCAGCCCACCCCGCTCTGTTGCCAAAGGCAGCGGGTCGGTTGTGGGAGGAGGGGCTGCGACGAGCATGGGCCCCGCACAGCGTAGGGCCCACATAACTGCGGGGCCCGGGGCAATCGCCCCGTTCGACTCCCCCTAGGGACAGCCCTGCTGGGGATCACTAAAAAAGTGAATCAGATAATCTGTTGTTACTGTACTTCTAGTCAGGACTAGCTCCAGATAATCAGAGTCTATTATAAAATTTCCACTCAAGAAAGTCAGGTAGTTCCTTTCACTATATAAACAGTGGGCTAATGTCTACTCTTAGTCTTCTGCCTAAACATTGCTAAAACTGTGCTCACTGTAGCATACAAAAAGGGCTGGGGGGGGGACAGTCCAGGGTCAAGTGACCTATGGGGGCCCCTGTTCCGCCCCCCCACAACTGTGCTGGGGAGGGTGAGGTGGACTGGCTCAAAGGCTGGGCTCTGCTCTCCCGCTCCGCTCCAGGGCTGGCTGCCCTGCCCCTCAAGGGGCAGGGTGGGCCAGCCTAGAGGCTGGGCTCTACTGTCCTGCCTGGCCCGTGGGGCAGCTGCTCTGCTCTCCCCCACCCCTGAGCAAGGCAGGCCAGCCCAGAGGCCAGGCTCTGCACTCCCGCCCTGTCCCTTGCCTTCGGCTTGCCACTGAAGGCACCAGGGCAGGGGGACCAGGCAGTACTGTGCAGGGGAGAGGTAGGGGTGCATGGAACTGAAGGGCTTGGGGCAGTCACCCCCCCCTCACCCCTACCAAGTACAGCCCTGCAGACATCTTCTCTACCTGTAGCATGGAACTCCGCTGCATAAGAAATGAGGTTGCATGGGTATGGCTGAGAGCAGAATCTATCAAAATCTGGCCCTGGCACTTACCAGGGGCAATACTTATTTCTTATATAATTAGTTAATTTATAGCCACCCAATGCTGCATCTATTTGTAAATTAACTTTGTGTGTAATGTATAAAAGATTTATACGTGGCAGTACTAAACAAAATCTCTAGATGGTGCCTTTGGATAACCATGATACACATGACATACGAGGACTCCTGTTGCTTTTGTTGAAATAGATTAATACCACTACCTCTCCAGATTAATACCGCTACCCCTCCATGGCATACGTGGTAGTTTAAAACAATATTATGCTATGATTTATCTGCCTTTCATAGCAAATAGAATGTAGTTACTGTAATTGTACTTTATTCTGAGTTTGCTTTAAAATAGGCCATATAAAACATGAAGATTTGGAAAGCACTCCACCCAAAAGGTCAGAAAATCATTTAGAATTCCAGTTCAACACCAATCTACATTTCTTAAAGATTTACATTGATGCTTTAGTTTGAGTAAGAAACTTACTGGTATAGTAATTCCTATGTTCCTAGACCGAGCTTAAGGGATCTTGAAATATCAAATTTGAGTATAGATCAGCAGAGGCAGACTAAGGGGATTTGGGGCCCTGGGCCCCAGCCTCCCTGGTGATCCCACCACCTAGGGCCCTGGTCCCCCACTGGGGGCCCAGCTTCCCTCCCCCACCCCCTCAACTCCAGTCGGTCTTCCCCTGGGGGCAGTGGGGCCGACTTGTGCACAGTTGGCTTCCAGTGCAGCCCTCCAGGGCCATGGGACCTGGAAGGGCATGCTGGAGGCCATATACTGTGTACCAGCTGCTCTGCCCCCAGAGTGGAGCAAACAGTCACACCAGCCCACCCCACCCCTCAGGGGCAGAGCAGCTGGTCCAGGAGCAGGGTAGGAGAGCAGAGCCCAGCCTCTGGCCCAGGCACCCCCCAACCCCACCTCAGTGCTGGCAGGGGGGAGGTTCCCCACAATGTGGGGAGCCCTGGGCACAGGCCCCTGCATTAATCAGACCCTGTAGGCTGGTGAGAAGTTTATGCTTCCTTGCTAGATGATATGCCAAGCTATCTACTAGATAACTCAGTTAGGGCCAGATTCCAAGTGCTCTAAATACCATTAAACCAATGGAAGTTAAGGCTGTTGAGCTTCTTACAGCTACAAGGGCCTTTAGGCTTGTAGCCAATCACAGACAAAGAAATGTACTTACCAACCTGCACTAACCACCTGACATGCCATATGTATGGATAGTGGCATCAGTCCTGTAACTGGAATTTATATCACTAACATCACACCAAAGGCATCTAACAAAGTGGGATTTTCTCCCACGAAAGCTCATGCAATAAATAAATCTGTTAGTCTTTAAAAGTGCCACAGGACTCTGTTTGTTTTTCTGCAATAGACTAACATGGCTACCCCTTTGGAACATCACACTTAATGGGTAATATTCATTTTGTATAGATGATGCTCTTTCCACAAACACAATTCTTTTCCCTAGTTTTACCACCATTTTAATGAGTGGCCTCTCATTCCATAAAAGTAGTAATGGCAGTGAGAATGGATATTCTATTGTCATCTTCATGAAAAGGCATAAGTCTGACTTGCTTTAGCTTTCCTACAGGTACATCTACTGGATTTCATATGAACCTGTCTGACAAATGTAATAGTATTCATATACTCCTGCTTCTCTATGCACCTTTATTGAAAAAGTGGCACTGTATGTTCATTTACTAATATAACTAAAAGCTTTCAGAAAACTGATTTTCCCTTTTCCTGCTGACTATTGTTGACCCAGTGTTTTCAAATGAATTCCTGTTTGGTTCCCTGCGAGGCCAGTGCTGCCCCTGGGCTATACTGTGCCCTCAAAACCTGCATGTGAAATCTCCCACTGAAGGGAGGAGGACAACAGAGTCCGGTGGCACTTTTAAAGACTAACAGATTTATTTATCGCATGAGCTTTCGTGGGAGAAAATCCCACTTCGTCAGACGCTTTGAAGATGGGAAAGTTACAGAATGGGAGGAAATCAAATGCAGGGGAGTGTGTGACATAGGATCAGGTCAGGCTGTAACAGCAAATCAAAATAGGTGTTAGGATTCAAACACTGGGGAACAGCACATAGAGGAGGGTGAGGTCAAATCACTTGTTGTAATGAGAGAAAAATCCATAGTCCCTGTTTAACCCCAAGACAACTGAGTCAAATTTGCATATAAGTTCGAGTTCTGCAGTTTCTCTTTGAAGCTGTGATTTGTTATTCCTCTGTTTCAACACAGCTATTAACAGCCTGACCTGATTTCCTCCCATTCTGTAACTTTCCCATCTTCAAAGCATCTGACGAAGTGGGATTTTCTCCCACAAAAGCTCCTGCGATAAATAAATCTGTTAGTCTTTAAAAGTGCCACAGGACTCTGTTGTCTTTCTACAATAGACTAACACGGCTACCCCTTTGGAATTTAAGGGAGGAGGTTTGTCAGCTGCCTCATTCTAAGAACCTACAGCGGCAGGATTGGCTAGAGCTGAGCAAGAAGGGGATGGGGAATGAGTGGTTCTGTTTTCAAGAGTAATGGGGTGGACAAGAAGGGAAATGGAGCTGACATAACACAGGCTCTGGCTACAGGTGCCAGACTTCCAGGATTGTCCTGGAGTCCCCAGGAATTACTCTTTAATGAAAGATTATGCCATGTGATGAAACTTTCAGGAATACATCTAACCAAAATTGGCAACTCTAGCCTTGGCCCTTCTGTATGGAATTTGGGTAGTTGAAGGAATAGGGAGGTGTTACTGTGCCTTCCCAAATTCTGCTAATGAGAAGTTCCATAAGGTTCCCCAGGGGAAGATTTTAAACCTGTCAACTCCCCTCACCTGAGAAAGAGTGATTCTGTACTCTGACCAGCTCTTCTTTCATACCCTCCTGCCACCTCTGGAGCTGAACATTTCCCTGTAAGGCATTTCGCCGATACATGTATCATGGATATAGTGTAGCCTACTTGATGACTAGCGTCTGTCAGGTTGGGTTTCGTTTCATGAAGCTAAAATGGTTTGATAAGTATGTAGACTATAAGTAGAAAATTGTGAAATCTGCAGAAAGAAGAGCTGTATGTGCATGCATAGCTAGTTGCATTTACAAGGAATGCTCAAGGAATATATAACCACAGCAAACCAAATACACTGGTGAAGAGAGAGCTCCAATATAAGTGAGGGAATCATAGCATCTCCTGCTGTTTAAGGCACATGGCTAGGCTTGATCTTCCATCCAAATGTGCTGGAACGGAACCTTGGCCCTGTAGAGTTCAAGGACCCTCCTCTAGCAGATCACTATAGAGGAGTAGGTCCCTACACTCCATTTTAGCAAGTAGCCCCATGTTGGTGAATGCCTGTATTGGATGGAAGCCTCTTTGAAGGCACCAATGTTCCACAAAGCTACAGAGATCTCCCTCCATTGCAGTATTAGCAGGAGAGGGGCCCTATCTAGCAACAGTAAACAATTATATAATGCCCTACATGCCATAAAGACAAAAAATAGCTGTGCCTAAATTGTACTGTTTAATACAAAATATTTCCATTACAAAGAGTTAATATACAAATAAAAGAATAAGCAACTCACAGCTGGAGGTTTATATAGTTATTGATGTTATCAACTTAATTTTTCTTCCATACCTCGGTTATGAAATTAAGTGACAGCTGGATTTTGGTTGTATCTAAACACAATAACATATATTGTTTAAAGCATAAAGAAACTCACTAACTGTTTTGGCACCAAAGATATGGGCACAAAGTTCAGCTAACAAATTAACAAAAGAAACTCAATCTTTTCTTAATCCTTTCCAAAATCAGAATTCTTTAATGCCAAAGAAAATGCACAATTATTTTTTGAAGTTGCTTAAGGCTGTTGTTTATACTGACTATATAAAAGATGTCTTCGTTAGATCAGAAAGGTAGGATCAGGCTCAAAGACAAGGGGTCTCAGTGGCTATGTCTACACTGGCAAGTTAGTTCGAATGAAGGAAGCTTAATTCAAACTAACTTAAGCCTTGGCTACACTAGGCTTTCATTAGTTCGAATTAAGGGCTTCCTTAATTCGAACTAATAAATTTGAATATGCTATTCGAACTAAGGGTTAATTCGAACTAGTTAGTTCGAATTAACCAGTGTGGCCATGTTAGTTCAAACTAATTGCTTAGTTTGAACTAACCGGCCCATTGAACTCAATGCAATTCGTTAATTCGAACTAAGCAAGTGCCATTCATGGCACTTGCTTAGTTCGAACTAAATTTTGCTAGTTTGAATTAAGTTAATTTGAACTAACTAAAATTAGTTCGAATTAGTTAGTTCGAATTAACTAATTCAAACTAACTTTAGATAAGTGTAGGCATAGCCAGTGAGTCTCTGGAGATGCTCAACATCTCCCAAGATCAGGCCTTGATCATCTTGTATCTTTCCAGCATGAAAAATCCATCAACATTTGTATTTTAGCTGTCTGATTAGGTTTTTTAACCGAATCCTGAAAGAGACAATCATTACTTAGCCCTGATCCTGCAACTCTTAATTTTGAGTCTTAAATTGCACACCCAAGAAGGCAGAAAAACAGAAATGAAAGGCCATGTTTGAAAATTTGGTTTTAAGATTGTCCCAAAATCATCCAGATGATAAGAAAAAGGTAGCAAGAAAGATCAGGTACTCACTCCCAATCCAGTGCTAAATTCCAAAGATTAGCTACCTGAACATATTTACTCTGGGTGGTCCCATTGATTTCAGTAAGGATATTCATGGAAAAAAAGTACCATTCACTAAAAGTTAGAGTATTGTAATATGATCCTTGATTTTTAAATACTGTATTTACTGTAGTGTGAAAGCTCATTTTTATAAAGAATCAAGAGCAAGGAAAAATATATATAAGCTCATCCAATAATAGATACATGGAGGAAGGACATAGCTCAATTAAATCCACTGTAGTGTATAAAGTTTCATCTTATCATAGCCCAGTTTAATTTTGTCAAATGCAACTATTACTCAACTAAATTAAAGGGTAGATCTGAATCCAAATTTTTCTTAAGGATTATTTGCTCAACTATAATAAAGAGGCCTTGTTAAAGAATGTTAGGGACACATACAATGGTTAAATCTTAATAGCTGGGAAAATATTAACTTGGAAAAAACAAAGCAGAAAACAGATGTACTTTAAAGGTGATACTACAGATACCACTCTCTTTTTCCTCTGACTCAAACCACTCAGTTCCATACAAATGGAGGGACTAGACTGTACTCCTACCTAGAAATAACAGCCTGACAGGACTATGACAATGTTCCCCTCAGTTTCCTACAAATTCCTTACCAAAGGAAATGAGTTTTGTCCTTCATAAAGGAAAGGAGATTTCTGGGCTAGATTCTTGTGGCTTTCCTGAAATCTATGCAGGCGTTTGGAATCACCAGAACTGCAAGGCCATCCATGCTGATCCTCTACAGTCATTCCCACTCTTACTGTGGCCTGCTCTCTGATTTCCAGGTTGTACAGTCCATTAGAACAATGGATTCCATCTCCAAAAAGTTCTGGTTTATGGGACTGCTCTTTGAGAGTCGTTCACAGGAAATTTAAAAACAGCCTCTATATTAACTTTTCTCTGGGTAAGAATGATGCGCACACCTCTGGCCTTACTCTTACTCCTTTCCATTGATGGCTCCTTGGACCTGTGGAGAGCTCTCTGCAGGGCTCAGAGGATGGACGGACACTTGGGTCCCTACCCCCGTTCACATATGGAGACTGGGTCCTTCCATGCATGGATCCCCTCTGCCTGCAGACCTAAGAAGAGGATCCCTATTCTCTGCATAAGATAGCATATTTTCCATCCACACACTGAATAATCTTAAAAATCCCTTTCATAAGTATGCTAGAACTGATTGAAGGTGGTGTTGTTAATACATGGATCATATCAGAGACTGCAATGTATCTAAAGCAACATTCACTGTATTCCAAATCATCCCCTACTTAAGGAAAACCTGCACAATGGCCACAAAAGTCAATGAGAGCTTTAACTGAATTGTCCCACCAGGTGGAAAATAGATTCCCCTCATCCATAGAACTGGCAAGGTGTTCAGCCATCCTAGCCAATGGAATCTCCCCTATCCATTGAAGTTTGGTGTTTTTACATATCTTTCTATGTCCCCCCTCTCTCCACCCCTCCCCCCAGCAGCACATTTCTGTTCTAGACAAGTTCCTATAGTCTCTACTGCTGTCGTCAGCAGATACGTGTAAGAATTCAGCAAGTACAGATCCTGGTACCTTTGGCTCAAGGAGGGAACAATACCAGAGCTGTATTATCCAATAGGCACAGTAGGCACTGTGCCTAAGGCCTACGAAAACTAAAGGGGCTATGAAAAATTTTTTACCATTTTTTTTTATTTGTATGATAAAAACTGTAACAAAGATCTCTTCTTGTAACAGTATTGTCACCACCAATTTAAACCTTTTTAATTTGTAAGAGCAAAAGATAAGAACATTACAATCAGAACTGTGATCGAATCAGCTGTTAAGGCCTGTTACATACTGTAATATTTAGTCATCGCACATGTAAACTCGGGGTGGAAAACTCTCTATTTGTGCTCACAAAACATTATCTAAATTCATTCATCCACAGTAACATGGATTATCCATACTAAAGATGGCAGCACATACTATTGATCAACATATCATAACGTCACACATACCATTTTGCTATTTAAAAAATTATTCAAGATAATTTGATCACCCATCTACCCATAGAAATCGATACACCCATAAAAATGTATCCACCAAAGTGCCTACAAAATACAAGTGCCTAGGGCCTACAAGGACCTTAATCCACCCTGGGGCAATACAGTGCTTCTTTAGGGCTTAATTATTCTGTGGTGACAGAAATCAAGTTTAAGGCATTCCGAGAGACTTGCACCAGAACAAAGATAATGTTCAGGTACTGATGAACCACTGATCTGTCAGGTTTCCTGGGAATTTCAACAATCAATATCCTCTTCCATGAAGAATTCAGCTCATTCCTTCCTTTGTTGTGTTCAAATGTTTGAGCTATAAACTACATGTCTGAGTCAAAGTGAGCTTTGAAAGTGTTAATTATGTGATCAAGAAGACTGGAGCACAGGCCATCATGATGAATAACCGCTTGGCTACATCTAAGTTGCTGTTTTCTGAAAACCAGGTAGGAAAAGAATATTCTTAATCCCCAACTCACCAGTGTGGCAGCACACAGGCATGTGTGTCTCCTGGTTACTATAATAATATTTCGCTTTTTTATGGGGCACACAATTCACATAGTCCATCCATAATTTGAAACACTTGCAAATCCCCATTTAGTTCTTGATCTTATCCAGGGGAGAAGCTGCCCTTACTCATTCTAGATGAATACTACAATAAGGAGGGCAAGTTGTAAATTAATTGTGGATAAGAACAAAAAGGCATACAGGACACTCTTTGGGAACTGGGAAAAACTTGGTCTGCCATGGACATCTGTAGATTGGTGTCCAAATGGCAAGTTTGACTGTTACTTTAATGTAAACCCAGGAAAGCTACATTACACTGAGGTAAGCGAGAATAACATGTAGCCTAAAGATTTAAGTTGTTGCATATCTGTGGCATAGCTGGCCCAAATCTGGTCCTGAAACACACACTTTGTAGCCCTACTGGAGTCAAGACATGGCAGCATTTGACGCAGGGAGGTATAGTTTTGGGCCTTTTCTCCTTTACTCAAAGTGAGCAAGCACCAGAGTGTGTTATGGTAGAGCAAATAACATTGAAAGTTCTTTTTTTCCTCGATGACCAAATCTTTAGTCTTTGGAGAAATTGCTGCAATTGGATTTCTAGGAGAGGACTGCCTGCATATTGTTTGTGACCACCTCTGTTTCAGGACTCATGTGTCTAGTGTAAAATAAATAAGTTGCACTAAGAATTCACCCAGACTCTGCATCACTGATTTCTCCTCCAATAGGAAGCAGACCTACAAGGCCTGACATTCACTCTTTTTCAGGTGAACAACAATTCCATATTACTGTAGCTCTGTACAGAGAGGACAGTCACCTCTTGTGAGCACTTCCTAACCCTACACACTCTACTCGCTCTCCCTGCCTCCTGTCAGCTGTGGCCCTTGTCAGGCAGGTCTTCAGTGGCTCAACCCTCTGACCAAATCTCAGATAGTCTAAACACATAAAGGAACCCATTCTGGGGTAAAAGGTATAGTAAAGCCTGTCCCTGTGACCTTGTTACTGTCTTTAGCCCTGTCTCCAGACTCAGGCCTCACCCCCTTCCGGGCTATCTTTAAGTCAGTGTCTGCCCCAATATAAAGCAGTTCTTCCACAGCTTTCTCCCTGAAGAGTCTAATTTCTGCCCTTCACTCTAGGTTGCTAAACAAGCCTCATCCCCTTCTCGGGCTTAGGCCACCCAGCCAGTGGCCACTGGGAGACCCAGGCCCACGCACTATTCCAGGGCCAAACCCAGGGATCCTATGAATATCTGCTTCATGTAACAGTTGCTGCTGCTATTACCTAGGCCACTTCCCACAAAGCCACTTCCTCTTCATCCTTACCTGAGGGTTCTCTTTCCATTGCCTGCTTGAGCAGGGTCTCTTCTAGGCCTCTTTACCTTTGGAGTAACACAGCCTTCCAATCTTTCTTCCCCCTTTTGGTCCCAGAGAGCAACTGATGTGCTTATTTCCCACAGCTCCCTTTATCTGAGCATGCCGTGCTCCAGTTGGCTGCTTCCCTGCAGCCTTTCTTGGCAGGCCTGGAGAACTGACTTTTACTATTCCTTTTCCTAGAGTAGGATGAGGTAGGACTGTGAGATCTCCAGCAGGGAGCCTCAAAGGGTGTAGGACACCCCATCATGAGCACCCAGAATCCTCAACCAAGATTGAGGGTCCATTGCACCAAGTGCTGTACAGACACAAGTGAGAATCCCAGATCCAAGTCATTTACAATGTTTAATGAAGTATTCATTTATGAAAAGACGTTTGATGTCACTGGCATCACTAAAACTTGGTGGCATGATCCACATGACTGGAATGTTAAATAGGGTGCATTTAGTGATTTTAAATAAGACGGTGACTAGAAAGGCAGCGGAGCTGGCATTGTACATTAAAGATACCGTTACCTGCTTTTGAGACAATGATAGTTGAAAAGGAACAGACCTGGAATGTTTATGAAACAAGGTAAAACAACAGAGTCCTGTGGCACTTTTAAAAACTAATAGATTTATTTATCGCATGTGGGATTTTCTCCCACGAAAGCTCGTGGGATGAATAAATCTGTTAGTCTTTAAAAGTGCCACAGGATTCTGCTGTTTTTCTGCAATAGACTAACACGGCTACCCCTTTAGACTATGAAACAAGGTAGTAAGTGATCAATCAGAAGAAGGATTACTCCTGGGGATTTGCTATAGACCCCCTCTAAATCAGACAAAGGAACAGGGATAACGATCTGTTTATCTACAGTGGGTAAAAAGAAAAACTGCATTAACAGGGGGTATTTCAACCTGGGAAACGCAAGCTGGAAGTTTCATATTGCTACTAGAACATCACCTTTGGAGTTTCTAAAAATTATAGGTAACTTTTTAAACTAGAAGTGTTGAAATAGTTTTCTGTTAGATGGATAAAGGTGAATTGATCAGAAGTTGATGGTTACCTAAATGCAAGATTACAATCTACTCTCATTTGCTACATGCAAAATATAATTCTAATCAATAATATTATTATTATACACACATTTCATAAAGGGCCAATTTGCCAAATTATAATAATCAAAGTTAAGCGAGAGGAAGTAACAAAAATGTGATTAACTGGAAATTGTTTAAGACCGCTTTATTAGATGCCCCAAAAAACCCTACAGTTCCACAGTTACAAAATGTGGGTTTGGTTAAAGACATTTTGGGATGGGGAGAGGGAGGAGAGGAAAACCTGTAATAACATACACACATACACATGCAAAAATGGGGAAGCTGATAGCAATGGACATAAATTAATAGGAAATACAGACATCTGATAAGGAAAGTTAAAGATATTAATGAAAACTTTTTGGCCAGTTGAATTAAAGATAAGAGGAAGAATTCTATAAACATATCATGAATAAATGAAATATTAGTAAAGGTATCTGTCTCATACTAAACAAGGATGGTAAAGTTATCAAGTATACTCTTCAACAACTAAGACACAGAAAAATGCAGGATTATTCATTAAATATTTCTTAATTGTACTTGAAAAGAAGCAGGATGTTGCACTGGATCTTACAGTAAAAATTAAACTATTTCAATAATATCATGATTGAGGGAAGATCTTAAACAGCAACTATTAAAGTTAAACATTTTGAAACCTGCATCCAAGAGTATTACAGAAACAGGCTAAGGAGCTCTTTGAATCATGAAGGTTGATTTTTAACAAATCTTGGAACACTTGGGAAGTTTCAGAGGGCTGGGGAAAAACTAATGTTGTTCCAATGTTAAAATAAGGTAAATGGGATGATGTGGGAAAGTAGGCCAGTTAGCCTGACATAGATTTCATGCAAAATTCTTCAAAAGGCAGATATAGGATACAGTTAGTAAATAATTAAAAGGTGGTGGCTTAGCTAATGCCAACCAACATGATTTTCTGGAATTTGAGTCATAGCAAACAAACTAGTTATTGGGGTTTTTTTAATAGATCATAAATTTGATTGAAAAGATCTGGCAGTTGACACAATCCCTCCCACATGGCATTCTGATTTTTAAAAATAGCTCTATACAAAAATCAATGCAGCCTGCATTAAATTAATTAAAAACTGGTAACTCAGTTTGAAAGGGTAATTGAAACAGGGGAATAGTCATTTAGTGGGGTGGTTTCTGCAGTGGTTCTGCAGGCATCTGTTCTTGGTCCAATGCTACTCAATATCTTTATCAATAATCTGGTAGAAAATATAAATCAGTTTCATTTGCAAAATTTATCAGTAAATCTTGGAATAGTAAAACTTGGACCCATAAGGATGAGTCAGTCATACAGACAGAATTTGATCACTTGATAGAGTGGGAAGTCTTTTTAACAAAACCAAATGCAATGTCATACATGTAAGAACAAAGAATGCAGGTTACACTTAATCTGAGGACTGTATCCTGAAATGTGGTGGAAAAGGGTAGAGTAGTTGGCTAATAGAATGTGATCTCACAGAGCAGTGAGGTAGCTAAGATGACAAACATTTTCATACGTTTAAGTTTTACCTCTGCATACAACATTATTGAGATCATTAGTGGAATATTGTGTTCAGTTCTGGTGTGGACTCTTTAAAAAGGAAAATGAGAAATTGGAAAGCATTCAGAAAAGACTAAGAAAAATTCAAAATCTGGAAATATACCTTGCAGTGAGTGATTAATGAATCTATTTAATTATCAAATTAAGAGTAAATTTCAAAATTTTGAGTAAATCTGGTCCAAAAATTTCCATCTTTTTTTTTTATGTTTGCCAGGGCCTCACAAGTGGGACACTGTGATGTGTCATAGAAAGTGTAGTCTAATGAGAGACCCCAGCCTATATTTAATGGGAACCCAAGGCATCTGAAATACACCTCCTATGAGGAACCACAGAATCATTTCCAAACTAAAGTTTGTCTTTGAATTTCCAGTGAAAAAACCCAAAGCTTCTGTAAAAGAAAAAACACTTTGAACCAGCTCTACTTAAGAGGTGATTTGATTTCAGTCTAGAAATACCTATGGGTAAATCTACACTGGAGGCTCTATTAAGTCAACTTAACCAAGGCTGACTTTGTCGACTTAAAGTCGATCTTGTTCAATCGACTTAGAGACTCCATAGCCCTGCATGTACACTGGCAGGTGCTATGTTGACGGAGGAGTGGCCAGGAACTCTGCGAGGGGGCCTAGAGGCCAATTAGGTCAACTTAAGGGCTATCCCCCATCTACACTGGCTTAAGTCAACATAATAAGGTCGACTTACGCTTTAGGTTGACCTTAAGAGGTGGTGTTATTAAGTAAGTCGACTTAATGAGCACCCATTGTGGACGCAGCGGTCTGTAAGTCGTCTTAACTGTCCTTAAGTCAACCTAAGGCTCCAGTGTGGACGTACCCTATAAGTGGAAAAGATTTCTGATAGTAGCTGGTTCTTTAACCTCTCCAAAAAGGGTGAGATGAAATCCAAAATAAAGGACTTCTCCCTTTTGTGACTAGTTGTAAAAACAATGGCAAACATCACCAATTTCATTTCACATGAAAATTCTCATTACACATATGAAGAGCTAAAGGAGAACCTTGATCAACTCTGCATGTAAAACATGTAAATTATAGTACCAGCTAGCATGATGTACCAGTATCATGGACACCAACAGGGATCAAACATAGGCCTTTCAGCACTAAAACCACAGAACTACTGCATGAGAACTAGATATTACCAGGGCCAGATTAAGGGGTCTTGGGGTCCCAGGCTGCCCACCCCTTTAGGCTGGGGCCTGGGGCTTCAGCCCCTATAGCCCTTGAATTGATCTGGCCCTGTCTATTACTAGTTAGTATTCTAGTTACCAGAACTAGCTACTAGAGCAGTGGTTCTCAACCACTTTCTTGGAACACATACCACTGTGTAGTAACAGATTAAAGTGTGTTGCAGAAAGCCAGGGAGATGGCTGGATTTGGCCTGGAGGGAGTGGGCTAGACTGTCCTGTAGAGTCACAATATACTGCAAAGTGTGTCGTGACACACAAAAGGTTGAGAACCACTGTACTAGAGCAAAACACAAGCACACACACTAAACCAGTACTAAAATTATACACTAAATTAGTGAATACTACTGTCATATCAGTATCAGCTTCATTAAGATTCAGAAGAGTAGGTCCTCTTAATTTTCCCCTGCAGAAATTTAGGCAAATTGAAGGAATGGCTTTAGTGAATGAATTAATGAAGTGTGCATAAATATGGACTAGAAGAACATTGTCATCTATTATAGGATATGTCGAAATGCCTCAGCAGTCTGGGATTTGCAGCAAGATAGCTGAAAACATAAGAACCAATTATCAATGTGTGTTTGGGGCAGGGGATGGGAGAAGGGAAATAGCTATTCTTTTGTGGACCTCTCAGAGAAATTGCAGAAATATTAATGCAACTGCTGTCCTACTTATGCTCCATTCACCTGCACAGAATTTGTTTTTACTGTAGATTTCACATGCATATCCTTGAAAATCTCTTTTAAAAAAACCCCAAAACTTAGAGAACTTGAAAAGTCAAATAGCCTATGAGGTGCAATCAAAAGGGTGATAATTTCTGTCTTGTTTAATCCTCAAAACAGCTGTAAGACCAAGGATTGCCACCCACTTACCACACTGAATCTTTCTGTATGCTCCACGAATTATTTTGGGAAAGTCCCATGGCCTGCGTGTCAGGTTGGGGGATCTCTGCACCTTTACTAAGCCAGCTAACAACAGAATATCTAAACTGCAGGGCAGACAGTCAATTGTTCTAATTTCTAGGCAGGGTACCTATTTCTATCCTGTTGTGCCTCCACCACTCCATCGCGGTCCTGCCCACTTCTTGCTTTAAGGACTCTTTTTCTATCCTTGGTTACTGGGAGAGAAATTCAGGAGTGAAGAATTTTAAATTACATATTCATAATATGCCAGCAGCTACTTGCCTGCCAATCCTTCTGTGAGGAATGGTGTGGTAGATGTTCCTCAGACTCCAAGACAAACTAAACTAGAATTTTATTTACCTCAAAGCTTTTGTTATTCATGATCCACAATAATTTGGCTCATATATATGCCCACCCAGGGCAAACACACTTCAGAAAAAACAAATGTATCATAATTGATGTTAAACAGGCCATGTTGTATATAAAAAGTTAGCCAGTAATGTTAATCAAAGGATGTGGAAAGTTATTGAAGTAAAGTCATTGATACCAGTCCATCAAAGTTTATTTAAAAAAAAAAAAAAAAGGAATGTTAGGTTTGTACTCTGGTGGGCTCCCTCACGAGGCAGGATGAATTCAGTCCCACCTAATCGTCTTTCAGGCCCTTCTGTGAAGGTGGGAAGTTTATTAATTCCAGAACAAAACAAAGCTATTCTCCAGAGCAAAACAGGCTACGTCCTTTAAAGCACAGCAGAATCGTGTGACAGCCTTTCATCTTTTTTTCTGACTGTCTCAACCTGTCAAGATCGCACTGGCACACAGACAAAATGGAAAACAGAAGAGCTGGTATAGAGCTAAAATCTGCTGTCAGATATATAGCTTTAAATCCAAAGATACTTTGGTTTACATCTGGGGTAACAGAGCAGAATTTGTTTCAGTATGTTTGAGCACCACGAGCAAGTTTTTTATTAGGAACAGGTACTATAAAAAAAAGTAATTTTGGCATCAGTAGCACCATCTGTTAGCAGGTTTGGAAAATGTATTAAATTGAGATGAAAGATGATCTTGTGGCTAACAAAACTTGGAAAAGAATCCAGGTGTGCTACAGACTTTTTGTGAGGTCTTAAGCAAGTCACTTAGGCTTAGTTCCTCAAAGGTATTTAGCCGCCTTGCTCTGGAACTAGAATGCAGATAATACTTTCTTTCCTCGGGGGGGGGGGGGGGGTGCTGTGAGGCCTTGCACATTATTAGTACAGCAAACTGAAATTCTTGGGTACAATATGCAGTAGAAATACAGGGCAAAAGTATTATATTTGATTTCATTCTAACTGGCTTCGTAGCCGTCACCTCTCTTAGGCAGAGACACACATCTCTCTACCTCCTGACTGGACTATTTCCTGGGCGCACAGTTCTCTCCTACACTGTGAATTCTCTAGTAAGACAGCCTAACTAGACAGCCCTGTTTTGCCTTCTCCTCAGAGACTGCAAATGGTGTAACTGCTGAGTTAGTTACCACACAGCTCTTTCTACACAAGCACATTTACTGTTAAAGAACAATAAAAGGTCCTGAACAGGTGCTAATAACATTACCAGCAATCGTCCCCTTCCCCCCATCTCTGCAAGGCCTCTGGTCAGTCATGGTTCATCCTTCTAAGCCTTCTCTAAGGACTACCTGCCTCCCCCGCCCATACCTTGAACAGAAGGTCCTCAGGCTATTTATCCAAAAGTCCTTTCTTTGTCTACTTGTCTTTAGAACATCCGTTTTGAACCATTATATGCAAGTCCCTCTGAGTGTTGGTGGGAGGTATTACAACAGGAGTAAATTTGCATAGTTACTGCCCACTGTTCTTAGTTCCTGGAGGAGCTGTGGTCCCCCACCCTGTGGAATTATTTACAATTCCTGGCCCACTGTGATACATAAAATACATACAGTAAGACTGCATTTAATTCAATAAGGTTCCCTTCTACAGGGTTCCCTTGTAGTATTTCCTCTTTCGGTGCAAGCCTTATGTTCATGACTGATCTGACTAAACAATGGTCTGTCCAGCAGTCGTCCATACCTCTTATGGCTCATGTAATAGGGACATCAATATGATCACAGGCTCTGACAATGACAGTCAAGAAGGTGCCAGTGTTTGGAATGTGGTTGTTTCCAAATGGGCATATATTTGTCCCTCTGTCTAAAAATGGTATTTGAGATAAGCAAATCATGTTCCACACATAATGTTGTTAGAATTAACTCTTTTCACTCATTGTAACACATGTGAACACCAATAAATTGGTGCCATGGCTCATATAGTGTTTCCCTTGGTGTATATGAAAGTGTGGCAAAAAAATATTTTTGTCTTTTAAAATTTTGATAAGATACTCTCAAGGTTTATTTTAAAGCATTTTTTCAATTCTTATAAATTTACATTTTTGCAATTGTGGGAAATTGTCTGACAGTAATTATTTCATGACAGTAGACAGATTCAAAAAGTTATAAAGCTTAATAACTGTTCAAATGCAAGCTGTCAATACCACATGCCAAAATATACAGAATAAATATCCTTAAATCAAGCTCTAATAAGTTCTCAAGCAGAATTTTCTTATTCTGCCTATCTGCAGGCATGCCAACAGAGGGGGGCAAAGAGGGCAATTACCTAGGGGCCCAGCAATTTAAAAGGGCCTGGCCTCTGCTGCCTGCAGCTCCACCCACACTCCATGGAGGCCTCACCTGACCCCCCCACCACTCACTGTGTTGTTCTTCCCCCAACTCCCGTTCGACCTTCCCTCCTTCACTGGCTGTCTGCATCTCTCCTCTTCTCCCTACTCATTCCCCTCTCTCCCCCACTGCCTACTGCTTCTCATCACACTTCTTCCCTCCCTGCTCAGCCCCTGCACTGACTGTCATTCACCGTCTGGGGGAAGGGAGAGTGTAGAAGAGAGGAGGGGGACCAAGCGGTAGGGAGGGAGGGATGCAGCAGTGAGCAGACCAAGCAGAGGAGGGTAGGGGTGCAGTGGAGGCAGGATATGGGGTGGAACAAGGCTGGACTGTGGGCGGGGCGATGAATGGAAGAGGTGGGATGGACTGTTCTTCCCTGGGCTATGGAATTGCTGCTGGGGGGACGGGTTGCCTCTCTGTAAATTGCAATGAACATCAGTGGAAATACTTTTCCATCAGTTTGTGCGTGTATAGTGAAATCAATGTTTAGACATTTACTGATAAAAAATTAATCCTTCCAAGCCTGCGTACACGGTCTCTGCCACTTATGCTCATGGCTCAGAGTGAGGTAAATATAAGAGTACATGGAAGCATGAATTCTACCATTCTGAGTGCTGGAACCAACAAACAAAATGAACCTGGAGTGCCCCTGCCAAATGTTTATTACTGTAATTTGCTCTCTGGGGCTATTATCCTTAATACTGCAGTGACTCTGTGATGAGATTAAACTGTGGGTTCGTCACCCTGGAATTGAGAATGCACTGGCATTTTCCTTGCTTACATTTAAAAAACCCCACAGAACTATGATTACTTGCTACATACTTTTACTTACCACATCTAAATCTCTACTCTGTATGAAAAGCATGCACTCGTGTTCTTGTCTCACATCTTTTAAAACAAATGGATTTTCAATTTAACAATAAAACAGAAGAGAACGTGTATTTAAAAAAATAATATGAAAAGGCTCATTAGTAAACCTTTGGAAGGAGATAACAGGAAGGTTTTCCTATGTAGGAAATAGCTAAAAGGGATCCAGGAAAAATTATCTGCTGAGAGTGTACTCACATGATTTTCAAGAGGAAGGAAAAAATTGTTTGTTTAAAGTCACAATTCAAGAAGTAGAGCAGTTGATATCTGTACTTAGAGAATTTTCTACTTCACACACATATTTTTAGTTAGTGGCTCACCAAAAAAATCAAAGATACATTGAGCTATTGAAGTAAGAATAATTATGTATAACAGCATGTGTGTGTCAAAAGAATTTGAAAAGCCAGACTTAAATGTCTAGTCAGATGATTCCTTAAGACAGTGAATTGTTAGCTGTGTAGAACCCGGTGCTGTAAACTCAAATTCAAATTTAGATTCAAATTTAACATTAGCCATTGTAGTCATTAATAAATTAACACACAGAAGGAGTAACATTATTGGAATTGGACTGTGAAAGAGAACTGTAAAAGTTAGGAAATTCACCTGGGGGGACAGTTGAGCCATACATCACCCCACATAACATAGGGAGATTGCTCTAATCTCACAAGTGATAGTTCTACTTTAGAATTTAATAAACTGTTCTTTTTAAATAACCACAAGTCATTTGAATAACCTGGAAACATTGTGGTTTATATTTATATTTGTGTCTTATGTATGGATTTTAAACAGTTTATATATATTCAAGGCCATATATTTGATGGGAGTGGAGCCTCATTCAGCTGCATGTAATGAAGTTCTAAGCCCTTCAGAGCTGCTCTGGTAACATCATGGATTGCTCAAGAAGTTCAGTAACAGCTCCAGAATGTAAGGTAGATTTAACGCTTTATGCTGTATATGGAGTTCTGGCAGATGAGGCATTGTTTTGTTTATAGGAAATAATTGTTTTCATTAGTAATAAACTAATTAAACATCGAGACAGAACCTCAGCTGGTGTAAATAAGCATAACTTCACTTAGATTTACACTGGCTCATTATATCTAGATCAATTTTAGGACTCTAAAGGATGACAAGAGTATGATGGAACTAGAAGTGAGATTCTCAGCCTTGTTCTAGACTGACCATGTTGATAAAAAAAAATGACCATCTTTTAAAGGTGCAGTAGTGGCTATTGGTGTGCTCCTCACTTCATCTCAAAGCCATCTGAGGTGTTAGTAATATTCTTCCTAAGCCAAAGGTCCAACTTGATGCCTTTGATTCCTGCTCTTCCTACAATGCTGTGTAGTGACTAACAAATAATATTCAGAAGAGAAGGAGGAATGTGGGACAAAGTCAACGTAGTGATGTGTGCATACATTATCAAATATTTGTCAGCCTCATGGCATTCTGCACTTTTCTATTCCTGATTGTCTGTGCCATTGCTAAATCTCTCTTTCTAAGAATCACTTATGACATGAGGAGGGCACAAGCATCCTTAACCATATATTTTCCAATCCTGCTTCAAATTCATTTGAAGATAGAATGGAAACCACTAATGCGATTCAAAGAGGAAAGTGATGCGATTACAACAATAAAAGCAGGGAGTGGAGGGAGTAGAGAAGAGAAGATGGTAAGCCAGAGAGCTGTTTTGAAGCAAAAAATGACCAAGCCCTACACAGGGGTTTTAACAGATGGAATAGGGAAGAAAGTGCAGTTCTGGTTCTAAACAGTACTAAGCAAACAGTTCTTAACAAAGTACTGAATATGTAGGTAGAAAAAGAGAGAAAAGTCAAAGATGGAATTGGCCTGAGAGACAGGGAGGACAGATGAATTGTCAAAAAAGGAAGTGGCAGAAGAGATGGAGATAAGATACGACATTCACTTTGGCTATGTCTACACTTGTTAATTTAAGTCAACTTAGCTAAGTCGACTTTGTTAAGTCGACACTTAAATTTTAAGTTGACTTTGGGGGGACCCTACAAAGTCGACCTACAGCGTCCACACTAGACGCCTACATTGACTTCTAGGGGCTAGGTGGACCTGGGACTGGTCCACGGTGGCGGGGGGCATCCCTTGCCAAGTGCCAGGGGGCTCAGCCTTTGCACCATTGTACCTGTGTACAATGGGGCAAAGGGGGACAGGGACCCTGGCAGGGCATAGGGGCAGGGTGGGCAGGGCAGAGCCTGCCCTGTGTGGGGGCATGCCAGGCTCTCCCTGTGCCAGCCACCCTGGCAGGGAGGGCAGTGGTGAAGTCCTGAGAGCCCTAAGTCGACTTAGAGTCGACTTAGGGCTACTCCATATCTACACTGGTTTAAGTCGACTTTCTAAAGTCGATTTAAGCCAAAAGTCGACTTAAAACTAGGTTTTATAAAGTCAACTTAACTTTAGTGTAGTGTAGATGCAGAGTAAATTAAGTCGACTTAAGCAAGCTTAAGTCGACTTAATTTACAAGTGTAGACGCGCCTTTAAGAGGCTGTTTTTGAGAAAGTAGAAAGGTAACAAATAGGGGATGCTAGAGAAGAGGTTGGAAATGCAAGACTGAAATGAAAGATGATATTTTGACAGGTCTTCAGCCTACATAAATTCATATTGCTTTGTTGCCTTCAATTTCACTAGCCAAGTTTACACAACTGAAGGTCTAGCCATTGGATACAAGAGAGGTAGGGAATCATCAACACAGAGATGAAGAAGCGGATCTAAATCTCAGCCCCAACTTCATAATCCAGTATATCTGAATACAGAACACTAAATCTGAATCCCTTCCAGATACTTGGGTGTGGATCTGATTCCAGATCTCAGCTTTGTGGGACTCATGCCCATCTTTAACCATAGCTGCTTAAGAATAGGAAAGAGGGAGAGTTATCAGGGCAAGCTTTTTCATAATGAAATGAGAAGCTTTGCATGTCAAACAAGGAAGAGAGGAGTGCATAAAACAAAACAAAAAAATCAACCAAAAACCTAGCATCCTAGAAAATTTTTCAGAATCATTCCTTGTATAAATGTCAGCTTCTGGCACCATAGCTATGTATCAGTGCATATTGTTTAATACACACAATCTGAATGAACTATCATCACTTCCAGTCTCTCAGAGCACTGAAACGGAGTCAATATGACAGCAGACTCAAACAAGACTAAACTACATCACCTCAGCAGCATGCTGCCATTGCTGCCCACCTTTAACCTGTTCGCCTAGTCCCCGGGCTGGATGGTGTTCCCCAAACCAACCAGCCCAAGAGTGGGGCAAGAGTGCTGCAGATCTTAGCCTCTGGCCCTCAGGCCCCCAGAGTCCCCTCTGCAGCAGCTTGGGCCCCAGAACCCTCGGCAGCAACTTGGGCCCATGCCCTCCCCCCTGGCACCGGCCAGGGCCCTTGACCCCACTGCTAAGTGCTGGTGGGGCCAGGCAGCATCCCCAGGCAGGGCACCTTCCCCCAAGCAGGACAACACTACAGTGGGGGGTCCCACAAGTGTGGGCAGCCCCAGGGCCCATCAGGCCTTGATCTAGCTCTAGCTATACTGCTCTACTTTATTTTGTTTTCTGCAGGAAGAGTTGGCAGCTTTGACTGTTCTTGGAGGAAAATTTCCAAACATCTATTCTCTCACTGCAAGCTCAGTGTTTATATTCTTCCTAGAAACAGGGTGATATTGGATATCAAATATTGTGAAAGTCAACCAATGCCTTCTCTCTTAAATGGAAGAGTCAACGAATAGGACAGATGCACAATTTATATTGTTCTTTAATTTTTGTCTTATATTGAATGTAGATTTCAATTTGTTCTACAATGTGAGTGAATTTGAGTTCTTGGTAACAATTCAGCCACCATATGCCAGAGGAAAACTGTAGCATCTTTCAACATAAGTTTTTTGGTCTTGGAAAACAACAATCACCACCATCATTGAAGTTCCAAAGGGGTAGCCGTGTTAGTCTATTTCAGAAAAACAAACAGAGTCCTGTGGCACTTTTAAAGACTAGCAGATTATTTATCGCATGAGCTTTCATGGGAGAAAATCCCACTTCGTCAGTCGCTTTGAAGATGAAGCGTCTGATGAAGTGGGATTTTCTCCCACGAAAGCTCATGCGATAAATAAATCTGTTAGTCTTTAAAAGTGCCACAGGACTCTTTTTGTTTTTCACCACCATTGAAGTGTATCTTGAAGTTCTGAATCACTTTTTATTCAGGCAAACTCTCATTGACTCTAACTGAAGTTTGAATGAGTAAGGACCTCAGAACAGGAGCAAATTCTCTGCATGAGAGCAAAAAAAAAACAAAAAACCATTTATTGGTGAATGACATAATTTCACAGAGGTCTACCTTCCCTGAAGTAGTATTACAGGAGAAGCCACAAATGTCATCACTAATGTCCACCTGTTGTTCGATAAGAGGAATACCCTTCATTATTTGTATTAGAGTAGCACCTAGGAATCCGCTTCATGGAATGCTAGGCACTGTACAAAAACAGAACAAAAAAACACAGTCCATGCCTCAAGAAACTGATTTAACTGGTATGTCCTCCTTTGACCACTCCAACTTATATATAATATCTCTCTCTCACTTTAGAACAAAGAAAACTGATAACATAAACATATCCTTTTCCCAAACACATGGGTTGTGTGTGATTTAACCTTTAACTCCCTCTTGTTGCTGTAGGTGAGATGTCAAATATTTCTAGTGAGCGTTTGGCAAGGGTTTGAACATGTTTTCATCATTCTTCCACTAAGCAATGGAGTTTGTAGTCAGCAAAGTAACAGTAGAGTTGCTTCCCTCCCCCACCACTCTGGCCACTTCCTTCAGGCTGAGACAGGAAAGCCAGGACAATGAAAAGGGATCAGCCATGTACCCACAGTAAATCTGTAATTACTTGAAATGTCACTTCCTGTTTTTGAAAGTATACACTGGAATGCTCTCCTGCACTGCATTACAAATCCAAGAGACCCAGTGCATAAGAGCTAAAGAGGAATGTCGAATCTTTGTATCTCAGCTAAATATTGTGAAGCTTCCATTAGTGAGAAGCAAATAATACTCTGCATGGTATATTGTAAAGTATATTTGATATTAAAGACTCAGAAACTAAAGTGTGTGAGCCACATTTTCATCTAAATGTAAGGCTCCTTTCCATGACTGTGGCCGTGGCGGTAGGCCTTAAAGTCAGTATGGTTCAAATCCACACCCACTTTAAGATTGCTTTATTTACATTGCACATGGATTTTAGTGTAAATGATCAGTTAGGTTGATATTTCTAAGATTTCTGCTATCAATAGCCACATTTTTTACTGGAAGTTATGGCATCAAAAAATGAGCTTTCACAACTGTGATATTATAAACTAAATTTGCATTCTGTTCAACTCAGCATAATCACTATTCCACCTTGTCTCCCAAACATGTCAAGATCAAATGAGCATAGCAAAAAATTCTTCCTTTGTCAACTAGCCACAACCTAAACCTGGAATCTGAGAATCAAGCTGGGTTCTTCACTCCTCATGAATCATCAGCAGTAATAAAGAGTCCATGGGAAAAATCATGCCTCTAGTAGCCTATGAATTACACTGTTTCACTGTGCGGCTGCTGTGGAACCCCACTGGCCTTCAATGACTTTGCAAAGGTATAATGGCTTGGCATTTCAGAATTTAGGAAATAATTCTTTAGATGATACACAAGAAGAAACAGAACTCAGCTCATTCTGTTTTAGCTGTGTTGACTCTGCAGGGCCAACAGATGCAAAATGTATTAAGCCTTTTTGTCACTAACATGAGTAGATATGAGTGAATAAAGACAAGGAGCAGATCTGTTAAATAAGAATGTGCCATTACTTAGCAAATCTGTTTTCAGAGAATTGCACTTTAAGTCAATTCCCTAAAGTTTGAGGGAGGCACTTAGAAACATTTTCTGAACTTTATATCCACAGGAGCTACGTAACATTCACCAGTCACCACAGTTGCTCCTAAGTAGGACTTTAGATCTTGATTCTTTAAAATAAAAAAAAAAAACAAAAAAAAACCTCCACAAAAAATCAAACCTCCACAGATCTATCTTTTGTTAACTTAACCTAAATGGACCATGAAAAGGAAAAAATACCCAGAGCCAATTGGAAAAACATTCCAGTAAAACATTCTCATCAGAATTTGCAAGCACATCAAAATCAAAACATTCTGTGGAAGCAGTTTGATTTTGACTAAATTCTGACTGACTCGAGACAGGGTTGAAAAATCTATGTGCCGAGCAGATGTTCTTTAGCTGCCTGTGTGACTTGCTGCTTCTTCACATGCCTAGCTCCTCATCAGCCCTACTGGTGAGGTGATGGGTACCCAAGAACATGGAAGCCTTGGAAACCCCAGCTCCGAGGTTCATGACCCCTTGGCAGCCTGGGCTGCCAGAGTTTCCAAGGTTGGCAGCCTCGGAGCAGCCCTCCAAGCAGACTGCCTCAAAGTCAGGGATCCCAAGACTTACATGATCTATGGCTCTCGGGCATCCCTCCAGCCAGAGTCTCCCAGAGCTGGGGCTCCATTCCCTTTTCTGAAAGATTCTACAATTTTGGTTCTCTTCCAAAATATCAAAGTCCTCTGCAAAACGGAATTATCTTTCTCTGCCCAGCTCTGGACACATGCACTCTTTTTTACCGAAACAATCTCTACAGCTACTATTAAACTAACCTAAATATGATCCAGAAATGTATGTTGGACTGACTATTTTGGATATAGACTCACTGCTCCACTTCTCACAGTTACATTTTCATCTTCTCACATGTGGCCAGAGTCTGCTATCCTTAACTGCATCAACTGTCAACTTACTCCCCCAATAATCTCACTAAAATAATAGCACTACCTTCTGGAGCAAGGGATCTTGCAATGGGCTAGAATTTACAGCCCTCACTCAGTCATGCAGGTGACCAATTGACCCTGATAATATTGTGATTACAGTCACAGTATGGAGAGCAAGGGCTATGTTAGTAGGAATGCATGAATGTGCAATGCTTTTGAAAACCAAGCAGTGACCTAAGAACATAAATCAAGAACTAGAGGTCACACCTTAGGCTCCTGTTTTTGAAAATCTTGGCCAATAAAGATTTTACTGAACCCTTATACCTATATGCTTTACATTGCATACAGGACTACATGCAATCAAACTACACAGGTAAAAGGGAGAACCCTGAGGCCAAAATTTAAAAAGTGAGCATCTAACTGGGCAGGTCATCTCACTGTTACCTCCTTGTGAGTAGAAGTAGCTCTGGAGAATTCTGCCTCAGTTTCACCTGTCATAAGGCAGCCACATCTACAGCACTCTCCTGCTGCAGGCCATAACATGACAGGCATGCCTGCCCCAGTTTCCCGGTTAGGCAACGCAATAACTTCACTTCAGACTTTTCTTGTCTCAATACTTTTCTTTGGCACTGGAGCATTACAGCAATGTAGTCCATAACAAAAGTCCCAAACGTAGTTTATTTCTCACCCCAGTACAAGCAGTCATTAAAACTCAAGACATCTCACCCCTTGATGCCCCATATACTATATAGCAGTGCCTTCAACCACAACCAGACTCTCTATTAGTCCTCTTCTGTCTATGTACACAATAGCTACCCCCAGCCTTTCCATCACCCATTTCCCAGCAAGAACCCTCACAGCCTGTCTGCAAGGAGCCTCCCTCTCTCCTACTGGCCGCCTCTTGGTTACTGGGTCCAGCTCCATCACATTGTGGATGTCAGCTTCTCTGCTGCTTCCCAGCCTTGAGCCTTCTACAGCCCATGACTCCAGCTTAGAGCCAGCAGACAACTCCTGCCACTGCCTTCAGACCTAGCTCTCAAGCATGGGGACACCAGCCAGCGAACCTCTCTTGCTACTTCCAACCTTCAACCTCCTCTCAGCAAAGAGAGCTTTTCACTTCCATTCAGGCCTCCTTCTCTCTCTGTTTGGCAGCTTTCGCCTCTGCCCTTCCTGATTGAAGGAATCTACTCAAATGCCCTCTCACCAGCTTAGTCAGTGCTTCTTTCTAGCCCCTACGTGTTACCCCCACTGTTTTAATTAGGCAGTGGGAGGTGTTCTGGCACAGGACCAGCCTGTGACATCACCTTAATGGGAAGTCCCCAATATCTCACAAACCTTTGTCCTTTCACACCCCTTCACCAGTTCTGAATGATTAAATAAACACACGTTCAAAATGAAGTTCTCAAGTTCCTCAATTTACCTCCTTTTCAGGTCAGTCCCAGGCCTTCCTTGCCTGTAGTTGCACTCCCAGTTTCAGGTTCTCTTCTTGAACCAACTTTCCCCCAGCAGCCTCAGTTCTCTCTGATAACTCTTCCACTGCAGCTTCTGCTGATCTCCACTGAGGTGTGGCAACCTAGTAACTAAGGCTGGCTGCCCCCAGACCTCTTGGCCTTAAAGGGGCAAGTGACCCTATGATAGAATGCTTCAATATTTGTGTCTGACCTGGGACAGCTTGGGCCTTTCTATCATCAGTCCCAAAAATCTGTGGCTCCCATTGACTTCAAATAGTAGTCCATATGCTCAGCAATGTTGAAATCAGGTCCATTGTAATCCAAGTTAAGCCACCAAAAATTGAGAAATCCAAACTGGGTCTTATTAACTGTTAAAGCTGAGAAATTTTGCAATGGGTTGGCACAGTGCATTTAGAACAGGTCATTTCTCTTGTTATGATGAACTAGAAAAAATGCATAGAAACTGTTTCTCCCTCACTCTTTGGGTAAGAACTGCACTCTAAGTCAAATCCTTAAAGTTCCTGTGGAGGTACTTAGGAGTTTCTTTTCTGAACTTCATACCCACAGGAGCCATGTAGCAGTCACCGGTAACCACATTTACCCCTAAGGAAATTTTCAGAGTTCTCTGGAATTAGTGTAGATTTACATTGGCATGAGATTAGAATCAGTCTTATTGGATTCAATGGCCTACAAGACCCAGCTTCCGAGAAGTATTTAAGCTCTTAACTTATACTGAAACCAGTGGAAGTTAAGAGACTAAATCCCTTTGTGGATGGGGTCCAAACTCTTGTTGCCACCCATGTTGGGTACTGGGATAAAATGTCCACACTGGGCTGAGCTAAGCAACATATAGGAATAGTTGTCTCAATATTGACTTGATATTGGCTCAGTATTTTTACTATTATACAAACTGTGCTTCTTTGTTTTTCTAGGTGCATTTTTTTATTTGGGAAAAAGACACATTAAAAATGAAGAGGAGAATAGTGTATGTAGCAGGTTGCAGGCTTAGTCTGCCCTGCCATTTGAGCCCTATAACAAGGGGAATGCAACCACCTGGGAGAGCTTGTGGGAAAAGTGGCTAACAAGGAGCAGCTAATAGGTACATGCCACCAACTCATATAAAGGATCCCAGGCAGAAGCTCAAGGAAGCTGAGCAGGGTGTGATAGTTGGAGCTGCTAAGATTGTGATTCTCAAATGCTTTTTGCAGTACAGTGGATGAGCATGTTGCTATATATTAGGCTGCTGCCAAAAGACACCATCAGCAGTGAGCAGTGGTTTGGTAGCAGGCTGTGGCCCCTTTATGAGCTGCAGCTGAAATTAGCAATGGGGGTGGCAGCTTTTCCTCTGCAGCAGGACTTCCTTAGAGACTGCTGACAAAACTGGCTATGCTCCTGAAATCACTTGAGCAGGAAGGGGGTTTTTCTTTTGGCAGAGGGGGCTAGTTTGCTCAAGCTGTGCATGTATGAGGCCCCCAGTCCCAGCCTAATCCCAGCCTTGTGCCACTGCGGTCACTTATATGGTGTGTGAAACAACTGTGGCTGTGCAGCAGGCAGCAGTGAGGAGCTTAGGGCAGTCACCCCAGCTGCCCTCCACCCTAGCTAGCTTTGATGGACCTAGCTCACTAAGGATAGCATCATAGCTAGGATGGCACAGGCAATGGACATCTGAGTGCACTTCCATGCAACACCCTAAATGTGTACTCAGACAATGCAGTTACACTGCTCTTTTTAGTGAAGTAACTCAATCATGGCAAGTTTGGATTTGTCTGCATGTAATGCAATCATGCTTCTCAATTGCAGTGTAAACATCCCATGGAGGTAAAATCTATTGGGATCATGTGCACTGGACTGTGGCAATGAAATCAACTGACTGGGTAACTTCAAATAAAGAACATAATCAGGTATGGATCATCTAGAAAGGAGGGAAGTTTAAGGGTCATTGACTGGAATTTATTGGCAAAAATCCTTTTAAAAGACTTTATATTTCTTTTTCATGTCATGTATAGGTTGCTTAGGTCTACTAGGCTAAATGACAAACATTTTTAAATGGGAGGCAAAAAAAAGTCTGATTTGTGTTTGGTTCATCATTAATTTGGGGGAGTTTGGCCAAAACTGAATCCAAACTTTAGAGCATTCCCCAAGGTCTCATTTGCAGATATTGTTGATTCTTTGAAATGAAGTCATTTAGGAGATTCAAGGGGTTGGACACCATTTTAAAATATGGTAATTAGCACTTGCAAATAAAACCTTACCACCATATTTCTACAGATAATGTGCAATACCACAGATATGGCAGAAGTTATTATTATTTTCATGTTAGCTTCAGCTAATGGCCATAGAATCTTTCACTTCTAGCCCACCACTCCATATTTTGTCAATAAGGTCAGTAATGGCTATTGTTACTGTCTGATCTCAGTTCAGTGGTTTATTAACTGGCCTCAGTTCAAGAATGCACATAAGTACTCACTTAACTTTAGCCACATGCTTAAGTTGTATTGAAGTCAAAAGGACTTATGTGCTAAAGTTAACCATGTGCTTTCCTGAATCGGGGTCTTATTTCTTAGAAGAGTGATGTCCACACTATGCAAACCATAACTAAAAGTGGCATTTGCTTGGCAATCTCCATAAAGATGTCAGGGTTCAGAGAATACAGGCATAAGAAGGATGTAATGATGCATGGCCACACCTTTGCCGTTTCCCCATTGTTACCCTCTCAGTTTCTTATTAGTATTTTAATAAAACCTTTCTGGGCTGGAAAGTTATCCTGGTAGCAGCAGTGGTACAGAATTCCAAATTTGTGCCAGAAGAGCTTTTTTTTTTAATCAACATTTTTTGGAAGTATTTTATGTCGCAGGAGATTGCTCCAGGCTTCTCAAAATTTTCTAGGGAGGATCAGCAGGCTCATCAGGTTTATAAAGTAGTGAGCACTGGAAAAATTGAGTTACATAAGTTATTAAGGGTCATCATTACCAAGTTTTCCTTTCTCCACTTCCCCAAATCATCTTGATGGCAACACTTGCTGTGTAAAAAAACTTTGTCCATATAGGGGCATTACAGCCCATACACCTTTAATTAGTGGAAACTATGCATCCATAATGCGAGGTGATAGAGTGTAAATCCCACTCACAGTGACAAAAAAAATGGAGTTCTTACAGTATCTAAATAATGCAGAACTCACAAGAGCAAGTATGACTCCAGGAAATAAATGTGAGACCCAACAACATCTCTGTTCATTGTCTCTATTAGAATCATAATATCCAAAGGTTCAAGTGTTATGAGACACCTCAAAGACATGTGGAGTGGTTTATAACAGAGCTACCCCAGCAATATGGCAAAACCTAGTAGGGGCGGGTGGGTGGGGGTGTGTATATTGCATTATCCTTTTAAAAATTAAGGATATTAAACACACAAATGACATTGCTATTCTGATTTTAAATTTACAAAATCAAATTAATTTTGAATGGATGCACTAGAAGTCCTTTAGTCACTAAGGTTGTGTCTACACTTAGAAATTAAGTCAACTTAAGGAGGCTTAAGTTGACTTAATTTACTCCGCGTCTACACTGGGCTTTCCTTAACTCAAGCTTGCTCCTTAAGTCAAATTAAGGAAAAGTTAGTTTGAATTAATAACACCTCATTTTAATTCAAACTAGCGCTTAAGTGTGGATGCCCTAAGTTGACTTCTTATAAAAGTCAACCTAGGGCGGGGGGACAAGGGAGCCCTGCATGGCTCACTGGCAGAAGGGAGCCACCGTGGCTCCCTTGTCCCCTGGGGAGCCCCTGCTCCCTCCTCCCCAGACCCATGGCTTCCCTGTAAGAGGAGCCGCGGTCCCGGGGAGAAGGGCTCCCCAGCCAGGGCTCCAGCTGGAGGGAATCCCCTGCTGGAACCCTGGCTGGAGAGCCCCAGGGGCTTCCTTCTCCCCAGGAAGCCGCTCGCAGCTTGTCCCAAGGAGAGCCAGCCCATGCACAGCTGGCTTTCCTGACAGGGACAGGCAAGCCATGAGCGGCTCATCCCGGGGAGAACCAGTCCCACACGGGGCTGGTTCTCCCCAAGACCGGGAAGCTGCCAGCCCCAAGCAGTCCTAGGGAGAAAGGAGCATGGGGGGCTCCCTTCTGGCCAGGACTGCTTGGCTCCCGGAGGGAAGGGAGCCCCGCGGTCCCTTCTCTGAGACCGCTCGGGTCCTGTGTAGAAGGGAACTGCAGCCTGAACTCCTTTCTCTGGGACCGAGCGGTCCCGGCCAAAAGGGAGCACCACTCTCTTCTCCCCGGACCCTCGGGGTCTGGGCAAGAAGGGAGCATGCTCCAGCCAACAGGGGATCCCCGGGGTTTCCCCTGTCAGCTAGTCTAGTGTAGACTCTCCAGGTCAACTTAATAAGGTCAACTTTAAGTCGACTTAAAAGTCTTGTGTAGTCTCTCTAAGTTGACTTAATAAGGTTGACTTAAAGTCGATTTAATAAAGTCGACCTATCTTTCTAAGTGTAGACATAACCTAAGTAATTTAATTATTTCCTCTGAGAAAGCAGGCAAAAAAGCCAAGACAGAGGCATGATCATGGTCTGCAAATAAGATAAAAGTTCAAAGCCTACTGGCCAGATGCAGGCCAATATAAATCATCATTGGATGCCAATGGAGCTAGAATGATTTACCCGAACTAGGAACATTTAGAATGAGATTAGCACTAAAAGCAAGTAACTCAGTACATATCTAGGCAATTTGAAAGTGGTTTTCTGCTATTATGTGAAGCCTAGTAATGTAAATGTTCTTTTTGCTTAATCTCTAACAGGGGTATGATCTAAAGTGATTAAGTGAAATGCAGGTCTAGCTTAACTCATGTTAATGGAGTTATATGTGAGTTATATTATATGTTATTTCAGGCATGCTGTTCTTTCTTTGCCATAAAAATATACAAATTATTTACCCTGTGAATTTATGCCTGAGCTGTATATCTAAATTCCATCTCTATAACCTTTACTGAATTCTCTAAATACGTACTTTCAGCAACACCCTGTCAGGAGTACTGTGGCCTGGATTTGTGTTAGTTCAGTCCTTTCTGTGAGACACTGTTTTTCTCACTTATCTTCATGTCAGCAAATGTTTGTTAAGCAAAGTGTTTGGATCCCACTCACATTTTTTACATGTGGAATGAGCAAGTGAAATCAATGGAGTTTTCTTGGTTTTAAACCAGAGTGAAAACAGACTCGGATCAATATGGAGGGGTAACCTCCCATAAAAGGAAAAGGACATTGAAAAATAAAGTTTCTATTTATTATGCATTTTATTTCTTCAGATTTGGCATTGCTAATATTCTCCAGGAAACTCAGTGATGTCATTTCCTTTCAACTGATTCATTACACAAATGCTGGAAAACAGCCATTTCAAACAGCCTTCAAACAGATGGCCATGTGTATAAATGGCAGAAAGTGAGAGCAGCCACTTGCAGTAAAAAATGTTAGTCCACACATGGTATAGTGTTTATTTTATAACCTCTCTCATGGACTTATGCAGCTCATTCTTCTAATTTTATCAGGCACAAATCCCTTTAGAATACTAAACTACAAAATTTACAATGAGGTAAATATGGTAACTTGAGCAAAGCAAAACTTAATGGCGTGGTGGCTATTAATCACAACAGAGAATGGAACAGAAAGATTTCACTGGCAGATATTTCATTTGTTTTGTTACTCCAGGGCTGTATTTTAAATACCAAACCACTGAAGCTTAAGAAGACCTGATTCAATTGCTTCATGAAAGTACAAAAGGAACTTTAGTGAGACTTTAAATAGAGGTGTATTAGTTAAATCCCTCAGACACAACCTATATTTAGTGCAGCAAAAAGAAAGAAAAACTTTCCAAGGCTGTGGCCATCACCTTCAGTTCAATGTTCCATTCTACTGCATGCAGAAGAGGATCAAAAGAGAAGCACAAGGAGAAGAATTATCCTTGAAGCCACAGAAGAAGGGAGCAGAGCCAATATCTCATGATTCAATACTGCATGGGGTCATTCATGTGACCACTACACAGTGTGGGGCTCTGTAAGTTCGGAGGTGCATGTTAAATCACAGAAGGAGACTGACTCAAAGACAACAACTGTTCTATGTGACAAACCCAATGAAAACACAGATGCTACTTTTCTACCACTTGTTACCCCACATACTCATAAATTAGAAGAAGCAGGCACATGTAAGGAGTCAGTGGCACCACACCCTTTAGTGTGTTGTGCTATCAAGGAAGCACTGAGGGAAATATGGCTCAAGGACCAGCATGAAGCAAAAGGCCCAACTTGCAGAATCAATAAGGTTGTATCTAAAGTTCATGGATCAGACTACTTATTAAGCCAAAGCCCTCCAGCTTAATAAAGACACATATTGAATTAAACTTTGGGTGGGATTTTCAAAAAGGCTCAATTGTTACTGAAGTAAATGGTAAACCCTCATTGATTTCAAAGGGAACTGCAATAAACCAAAGCTTTGAAAATCTTACCCTCAGAATTTTATGAGTACCTTTTCAGTTGATTTATAGGGAAATAGTATTGCCCCTGTTTGAACACCAGCCTCCTACTCATGGCACTAGCATTGTCCCTATTCCAAGCAATGTCAGAATTCTGGGGCCATGCAGGCCGACTTCACAGTGAGAAATCAATGACATGCAGTCCGGCTGTATCTTAGGCATTGCTTAGTTTATTTACAGATCTACACCAATCCTAGAACTGAAGCAGTTGCAAAGAGCACAGGAATTTCCTCTCCCAAAAACCCTAGTCCACACATGTCTAGTGGTTCACAGGAACTTTACTCTGGCTGGAGAATTGCCTCCATATATGGAGAGTAAGGCAAAAAGTAAGCGTTCTGCAGTCTGTTACAGCTTCACTCAAAGGTCTGTGGCCTAACAAAATTAGCCATAATGCAGCATTTCATCAAAAACTAAAAACAAAAAAAAATGAGAGTCCTGTGGCACCTTATAGACTAACAGATTTTCTTTGGCATAAGTTTTCGTGGACTATAACCCACTTTGTCAGATGCATCTGACGAAGTGGGTTATAGTCCACGAAAGCTTATGCCGAAGAAAATCTGTTAGTCTATAAGGTGCCACAAGACTCTCGTTGTTTTTTGCTGTACAACAGACTAACACAGCTATCTCTCTGGAAACTTAAAAACAAAAAGTTGTCAAATTACAGGTAACAGTATCATCTGCTGACTCCTCCCTTAACAATACTTATTCCATGAACCCACTGGAATAATCAGCAACGTTATCTTAATTATGAATACAAAGGTTAAGAACAAATTTTTAAGTCTTTTCATCATCAGAACCTCAAGTCCAATTCCTGTCCCACAAATTCTGTGATCACACTGCCATGGAGTTACACCTGACTTACACCTGTGGACATGAGAACAGAATAAAGCCTGTAACCTTAGAGATAGCTATATAAGTAATTGATAAAACTGGCCAACTATCTGTAAATTCAAAAAAGACTAGTTAATGCTCTTTCCAGAAATAATATGGCCTTCTGATTTTCTGATGTAATTATTAAAGATTAATGTTATCTGGTGAATGAGCCCATACAAGGAAATACAGAGCACAAAGCAATCCTTTATCCCCTGCTGCTGACTTTCCACATCTCATGTAGCAGCATGAAATAGAGAATGGTCTTCATGGGCTCACAGCTATGTGACCAATGGAGAGGCAGGGATGAAGGGTTGGATGGAGCCAGGTTCAGGCACAGATTACTGCTCTGGAACCATTAACACAGCATGACTCAAAGTCACATTCTAACTCCTGGTCTTTTCCTGAGGCAGCATAACCCTGCTGTCCCTTCCTTAGGACTTCTGAAAAAAAAGCCATAATTTTGCCTGAACCAAGTCATTTTTGCAGTCTCTCATTCAAATTTCACACTTTCCTTGTTTTTTAACTGTGCACATAAAGGATACATTTGTTGTGCCATAGCTCTATGTCCTAGTGCCATATGAAAGTAGGAATCAATTGGAAAAAGGTACAAGCAAGTGCTGGATAACAGCAGCTCAATGGTTTCCCTCTTCTATGGCCAGGTCACTGTCTTTTTCATCTCCAAGGAGACTAATTGATCCTTACTGCCAATGTACCAGAGATACAAAAACCCACTGCACTGAAACTGTGAGTTGTAGCTCTTAGATACAACTTGAATTAATGCCACTAAAGAGTCCAGAAAAAATGTACTCGACCAGAGGAACACTGCAGCAAAGGGCCGACTTTTCCATTGTAAGGGTTGAAATGTTACTTTTTTACTCCTGTTATATGTTCCTTACATTTTTCTGACTGCATTTTGAAAGACAAGCATCCACACATGTGAAGTTACCTGCAAGTATTTTGTATGGGTTGATCGCAAAAGAACAGTTTTAGAAACTCTGTTACCTTAAGGTAGGATTGTGTCCTTGAATGTTTTTATGCTTATTTTGGGCTGTGCTGCCTGAGCTCCACCAAATGGACTAATAAATTCCATATGCCCTTTATTTTTTAATTTTTTTTTTTTATTTTATTTTTTTTTTTTTGAAGAACACATTTTCAAAGCAGCAAATGTTTTGACGGATTGGCTCACGGAGAGCTTGAATACTGTTATACACATCGTTTAGCATTTCACAAGGCCCCCACTGTTAAATTCTGGGAATGCAGCCAGAGTGACTTACCTAATAGTGCACTAACTAGCTTTTAAAAAAAAAACAAAAACAGAAGAGAATTCTTAACCATTGTGCTGCACTAAAGTATATTTGGAATTTGAACATTTGTTTGTGATGTTTTTGGGAACTGAACTAGCACCTAACTGGATGGAAAGAACAAAAGCTTTGTGTAAAAAGCAGAAACATCTTTTTAAAGTAGCTCAGACACTTCATCTCTAGCTTTAATTTAGGCTACCATCTTACAAAATGCTAACCACCATCTGAGAATTAGCCCCGAGTCCTATGGACTTTAAAAGGAGTTAAGTGTGCCCAGCACTATCCAAGAGGCAATCAGCAAGTTGTGGAGTTGTACACTTAATTTGGAGCACAATTAAATATTTAAGAGGTCTGCAATCAAAGCAATGTGCCTGTAATCTAACTATATAAGGTCTGTGCATCAGAGATTGAAAAGAAAATGCTTCTCTATATATTTTTGGTTAAAAATGCTTCCATGTATTTTTTCATTTAAAAAATTGTCAGGATATTTTTAAAAGACCACCATCACTCACCTCGGTTTTCTGTTCAATTCTTTCTATGTGTATTAGTTTAGTCATATGTGTCATGTAGTAGCCTCAGATCAGGAATTTTGGAGAACAGGTGTAAATCTATTATTTGCTTTACAAGTCAAAGACAAGCTTTGAATCAGCCAAGAGACCTGAATGAACTGAGAAAGGAGTGATCACTTAATGTGAAGCTAAATTCTGTGCTCAGACAGTTCAGCTCTGTTTAAGTCAAATGTTGTCCACCGCATTTTTAACCATGAAAAGGAAGAACAGCATTATACTTAAGTGCTTTATTAGCAATGGGAACCTCTTGAGCTAACCCATTCATACTGTATGCTACTTAAAAATGCATCCCAAATACACATGGAGCACTTTTCTGAACTGCTTTTCAAAACAAAGGAAAGTACATTCACAGCAAGACTGGGCAGGTAAAGTAAATGTATGGTTTTCACCCTGGCAGTTATTCTGAATACAATGGCAATATTAATTTTGCTACTACAATAAGCGAAGAACAGATATATCGTCCTTAATTGCCTATTCTTTTAGCCCTACACTGTACTCAGACATGAAACAATAAGAGCCTTTCAGGCGGTCCTTTGACATACGGACAAGTACTTTGGGCAGAAGACGGAACTAATGTAACCCTCATCTCAAGTACATTGAAGACTCAGGAAACTTTTCTTTCTCTGGGTTTATGTACACAGACAGTACACGCACAATCCTCTCTTTTCAATCCACTGCACATAGTTTTAGCTGAGCTTTCACTTTAAAGTTGGATGGGTGGTTAAAACCTGCACACCACTTTTCCAAAAGGAAAGGCTAGATGTTTTACTGGGATCTGGCCAGTGCAAAGGAGCCAGAAAGTAGCAGATCTCCCTAGCTGAAAAATCCCTCTTCAGGGGAATGTTCCCAGGATGCATAGAATTGACACAGTCATCTCCTTTGCTACTTCATTCATTCGCCATCTGAGGACCAGGGGGAGGGAGCAGACCAGGGCTAAAACTCACCCTGTTTCTGTAATTCCTAGCTGGTGGATGGCCTCTCCAGGTCCAGCTAGCACAGACAGCAGAGATTAGAGCAGCTTCCCAAACTGTTCTGATCTAAGATGACTCTGAATTTGAAACAGCTCCAGAATCAGAAAGCTGCAAGTGGGTCTCCTGGGTGACCTCCTCAGAATTATACCCAGCAGAAGCTTAGAATCTGGGTCTTCCTTGAAATGCTTGAAGAGGAGGAAAGGAGGATTGATTAAGGTTTTTTTTATAACTGAGTACATGCAAGTTTGAAAAAAAAAAAATATATGAAGGAAACATTTTGGCTATGTCTACACTGGCAAGTTAGTTCGAATTAAGGAAGCTTAATTCGAACTAACTTAAGCCATGGCTACACTAGGCTTTCATTAGTTCGAATTAAGGGCTTCCTTAATTCGAACTAATAACTTCGAATAGGGTATTCGAACTAAGGGTTAATTCGAACTAGTTAGTTCAAATTAACCAATGTAGCCATGTTAGTTCGAACTAATTGCTTAGTTGAACTAACCGGCCCATTGAACTCAATGCAATTCGTTAATTGGAACTAAGCATGAGTGGCACTTGCTTAGTTCAAACTAAATTTTGCTAGTTCGAATTAACTTAATTCGAACTAACTAAAATTAGTTCGAATTAGTTAGTTTGAATTAACTAATTCAAACTAACTTTAATAAGTGTAGACATAGCCTTTAAAATTAGCATAGGACATTTATAGTACCATGAAGAGAGGGGGAGGAAATGGGGAAAGTGCTTTACTACACTGGCAAAATTTACAGTAAGATGTAATTCTGTCACTACGTTGTCTATTATTTCTGGACCAAATGCCTTTATCATTCTGGGAGTTCAGTTTCACCAGATGCTTTGCCAGTAGTTTCTGTTATCACTCATAGCAAATGTATGGGCCATTCATAAAAGCACCCAGTTCTCTGTGATGATAAGCACCCTCATCTCACATTGCTACCAGACATCTTGCAGAATGAGGCCCTTAATTACAGAAAGTTATTTGTACTTGTTTTGTTTTCACAGTCAGATTTGGTGCAAAAAGATCAGCTTTAAAAATACATTTGTAAATGTCCTTTACGACAATGCATGGACCATATAAGACAAACCAAACAGGATCTGTGTCCTGCAGGGTCTGTTTTATCAGGGCGTTCACTTGGTCAAAACTTAATGTAAATAATGGTGGCTTCCTCTTGCTGGCAGCTCTGGTGTTTCTGCTTAATCAGCAGTAAAGGAGAAAAAAAGAGAGAGACCAGGTCACCAAGAGAAATTATGCATACGTTATTGCACAGCAGCATCAGCCCATCAGAGGAGATAATAGAAGTGTTTAGCTTTTGAGTGTTTGGGGCCTAGAGATTATCTCAGGAATAGAAGATGCATGTGGCATTAGATATAGCACATGCACATATGAGTATGTTGCTTTGTAGTGTGTGGATGTTAGAAGCAGGAGTCTCTTTTTCCCAGGGAAGGCCAGTGCAAGATACACTGCCTCTTTTAAGTCTTGCAAGTTGGGCTCACCAGCGGGAGCCATGACAGGGGCAATCATGTCGGAAGTACAAATACACTGGTCCAGAAGAGGATTGTGGGTGACAGGATGGAAGTAACTATGCTGATCCACCAGCCCAAAGCCTTTGTACATGGAGCACACAAAGGCATGAGCAGTTCTTCTAGCCAACTGATTAAAATTGCAGCTATGGAGGGGCCAGGTCAGAGCATTGATTAGAAGAATGACTGCTAAGATTCCCACACAAAGACCCATTGCTTGAGCTTTGCTCTGACATGCCTAAACTTCACCCTCATTATCTATGTGCTCTGTGATATGCGCTTTCTATTTGCTTGTGGGATTCAACTTGTTTGTCCATGGCCTCAGCATGGGTGTTCAGGAGGAGTAGGTGCAAGGACCCTTGCTTTTTCACCCCACACAAGTCACAGTCACAGCGCCCAGAAAGCTTGGGGGCTACACCCTACGTGCATCTTCTCAGGTTTGACAAAGGTAACTGGTCATGCTGCAGCAGGGGTTAAAGTAAGGTGGAACGCACCAGAACACCATTCTGGGGCCCACAAATTTGCCTGGCCAGCGTTCCAGAGCCCAGAAAAGCCGAAGACTCGGGTGGAACACTTGTTCCACCCTGTCCTGCTGCGGCCAGGCTGGGGAGTTTTCAAATCTCCTGCCCTGAGCATGCTCAGACTGAACGTGCTCAGGGTGGGAGTGGCCTGGCCAAGGAGCAGCTCCGAGTCTGGCCACCCCTGCAGCTCCGGCCAGGTAAGGGGGCCCCAGGGGCCGAGAGGAGCGGGGAAGGGGTCGAGGGGGTTGGGGAGCTGGCAGTCAGGTGGGGAAGGGTCTGCAGGGGGTCCAGGAGAAGAGGGGAGGGGCTGCGGGGGGCAGAGGAGCGGGGAAGGGGCCGCGGGGGGCAGAGGAGTGGGGAAGGGGCTGCAAGGGGGGCAGAGGTGTAGGAAAGAGGCCTCGGTGGGGGGAAGAGGAGCAGGAAAGAGGCTGCGGGGGGGCCAGAGGAGTGGGGAAAGGGCCGTGGGGGGCACCAGAGGAGTGGGGGGCAGAGGAGTGGGAAAGGGGCTGCAGGGGTTTGGGGAGCTGGCAGTCAGGTGGGGAAGGGGCCGTGGGGGGAGATCGGGGAGATGGCTGGTGGGGTGGGTGAGAGGATTGGGAAAGGGGTCTGGGGGGAGGTGAAAGTAGCGGGGAAGGGGCCCGGGGAGGCTTGGTGGCAGGGGACCAGTGAGGGGGCAGCAGAGGAGCATTGGGGTGGCTGTGTGCTGACCCCCCCAGAGGGAGAAGGTGCGCCCCCAGTATCACGGCCCTCGCTGGGAGAGGAGATGCAGGGGAGGCTGGTCCAGCATAGGGCCAGTCCCCTGGGGTGCTGGGAAACCTCCCCATCTCCAGCCTTGTCCTGAGTGCCCTGCCCTTCCCACTCTGATTTCCCCACAGACCCAACCCCCAGCTGCTCTGCAAGGACAGCCCTCCTGTCCTGGCCCAGTGTGGGCACACCCTGAAATCTGCTGCCATGGGCAACAGTGGCTGAGGAAAAGTGCCACAGTCCTACCTTCCCCCCCACCACCACCACCACCATCAGCAGCCCCCCTCCAGCCACAGCCACTTTAGCCCTTTTCCCATGAACCCAGCCCTGCATCGCAGCCCCATCCCTCCAGCTCTAGGGCTTGAAGTGGAGGTGGAGGTGGCCCAAGACTAGCAGGGAGGGAGATAAAGTAGGGGGTGGTCATAGGGGTGCATGTTTGAGAACTCAAATACGGCCCCACACCAAAGCTGCTGCCCAGCCAGTCTATCTCCAAAGCCTCGTTGGGCACCACCTGAGCGGTCCTGCCCTCAGTGGCTGAGTCAGGGCAGCTAGGGGTGGGGGGAACAACACCAGGGAGGCTACTACCAAATCCCCCTCACTCTTCCCTTCTGCAGACCAAATAAGTCCAATTCCCTGAGCCTCTCCCCATAAGTCATGTGCCTCACCCCCTTAATCATTTTTATTACCCTCCACTGCAGTCTCCAATTTGTCCCCTTCCTTTCTGTAGTGTGGGGCCCAAAACTGGATACAATACTCTATATGTGGCTCACCAATGGCAAATAGAGGGAAATAATCACTTCCTTCAGTCTGCTAGCAGTGCTCATGCTAATGCAGCCCTATATATTGTTGTTCTTCTCGACAACAAGGGCACAGAGGTCTTGTTGACTCATAGCCAGTTTCTTGTCCACTGTAATCCCCAGGTCTTTTTCTGCAGTACTGCTACCTAGCCAGTTTGTCCCCAATTTGTAGCACTGCATGGGATTCTTTCATCCTAAATCCTTGTCAAACCTCCTCATATTTCTTTTGGCCCAATTCTCCAATTTGTCCAGGTCACTCTGTATTCTATCACTACCCTCTAGCATATCTACCATTTCCCCCAGCTTCGTGTTATCAGAAAATTTGATGAGGGCGCAATCTTCACCATTGTGCAATCATTAATGAAGTTGAACAAAACTGGTCTCAGGATCAACCTTGGGGGCTCTTTGCTTGATACTGGCTGCCAGTCTTACAGATAGCTGGTTCTCTTGTCTGTTCTTTCCTCCCCTCTCCTTCTCCCTCACTCTCCCATACTGCCCTGCTTTGACTCTTCCTTTGTTTTGGAGACACCCATTAACATATGATAACATGCCATAGAAATTGGCACGGAAGTGCTGCGGGATTCTAAGAGCCCTGAAAATAACTCACAATTGTTGCAAAGAAGGGGAATGCTGTCCGATTCCAGCCCACAGGTACTAAATACATCACAATGATAGATGCTGTGCAAGAACCAAAGTCATTATTCTCATGCTCCATCATTACCACCATCCATCCCATCCCCTGATTCTGAATCTCCAATATCCTTCAGCCTCCTTCACTACTGGCTGACAAATAGTATAGAATGGATTTAAGCACTCAGTTAGCCAGGGGTCAGCAACCCCCAGCATGCCTGTCAGAGTTGGCACACGGGCCGAGCCTGAGCGGCACGCGGAGCCCCTTAGGCTCCCCCGCTGGCCCCACAAACCACGTGGCCAGCAGCTGCGGCACGCAGCTGAGGGTCCCTGTTGGCTCCGCCCCTTTTCTGGACAGGAGGAGGAGAGGGGAGTGGAGAGGAGCGGGTCACGTCTCCCTAGCCCACCCAGAGCCAGGCCCGGCCACGGCTGGCAAGAGCGCGGGTTGGGTCGGCCCGGCCGGAGCCACCGCTGCCAGCGGGCGGCCTCCGGTTCCTGGCCCCGGCTCCCACCGGCAGCAGCGGTTCTGGGTGGGTTGACCCAATTCGCCCTCTTGCCAGCCATGACCGGTGCCAGCTCTACTCTGCCGGCAGTGGCGCGGTTCTGGGCTGGCCGGGGTGACGTGACCCGCTCCACTCCCGTCTCCTCTTGCCATCCAGCAAAGGGGTGGGGCCAGCAGGGGCCATCAGCCCCACGCCGCCCCTGCAGATGGGATCCGGCCCCAGGGCCAGGGACCAGAGGCCTCCCGCCGGCTGATGCCAGGCCAGGCCCTGGCCAGCAGGACACCTGGTCTGGCCCAGCCCGCTTTTAGCCCTGCCCCGGCACCTGCTGAGCGTGTGGTGGGCAGGGCTGGCACAGGGGCTGGCAAAGGTTGCCGATCCCTGCAGTAAGCAGTAACCCACGTGCTAGGTCCTGAGTCCTGCTGACAATACAACAGCCCAGAGTCTTTGGACTATAACAATTCACTATGTGGACAATGAAGAGGAAGGAACAGGCATTCAAATTTTACCATTGATGCTATTCAGTGATATGACTGGGTCCTTAAGATGGCAGCAGGTACTGACTCTAACCAATGTTAAGTAGGGAGGGTCTCTGATGATAGTCTGTTGGCATGGGACATGAGTCAGCAGCAAAAATAAGGGAAGCACGCTTGGCTTAACACAGGTTCAAATAATAAACCAAAAGAACAAGAAATTATTGGTCCAACTCTCCGAACTCTGAAATCAATGGGAATTCTTGATTAGCTTCAGTCAGGCTCTATAACAGTAGTATTCTTATGAGTGTCAATGGTCATCTTTCTTCTTTTCGTTACACTGGGTCTGAAATTTGAGAGGGTGTTGGTCATTATAAACTATTAGACTGAGGCAGCATGTTACCAAGATAAGGGGCTGGACACATAAAATGATAGAACACCCTTAAGAACAGAAAGTAGACTGAGGGTCAAGTTCTCTGTAGCCCTTGCTATAGAAGGGCACAATCAGTCTTCTACGAAAGGGACAGGAACAATTGCAGTCTTTGCAATTAGTGAACTCAGGGACTTTAAAACAAACAAGGACTCCTGTGGCACTTTTAAAGACTAACAAATTTATTTATCGCATGAGCTTTCATGGGAGAAAATCCAACTTCGTCAGATGCTTTGATGAAGTGGGATTTTCTCCCACGAAAGCTCATGTGATAAATACATTTGTTAGTCTTTAAAAGTGCCATAGGACTCCTTGTTCGTTTTGCTGACCTAGACTAACACGGCTACCCCTTTGCAACTCAGGGACTTTGCATCTTCTGCATGCTACTAAGATGCAGCAGGAAAATCCTAAATGATTTAAGTCAGAGAGGATTATTTTTTTATTATTGAGTCTTGTTGACCCTTCTCCCATGTGTTCTCTTGTTTGTCAGCATCGTTCTTTATAATGGAGCTTTGGGTCATTTTGAACATAACAAAAATTGTACGGTGACAGTGCTATGTCATACCAAAGGATCTATAAAATCTAGTGCATTTAACAAACAATAAGCCCTGATAATGTAATGCTTAATCATATGGCAGTTTGACTTTCAAATTAGGGAGCAAATTTATCCACAGTCCACAGGAAAGAGAGGACAGAGAGTTTTATGACTTTTGTAATGTTCAGAAAAGACTCTAAGGTAGCCTGTGGTACAGGGATAGCAGAGTGAAAGTGAGTTACTTTGATTTACCATTCACTGTGTAAAGAGTGAAAGCAGATGAATAATTGGATGAGCTTCCTGTAATAACAGACAGCTCTCCTGGTTTTCAGCCCTGATCAGATAGATACACAGTGCTTTCTTGTAGGGAAGGGCATGGGTGGCATGTATAAGAGGTTTAGGGAGGCTAAGCATCCCCATAATAAAAAAGGCTGGCCAAGCAGCAGGCAAATGCCGAATATGAGTCACCTCCCTTTTGAGGTGTGCTACCAGTCAACCATGTTTGCAACTTGGGACCAGAAGCACCAGAAGCTCCCTAGAAATGGGGGGGGGGACCTCTGGCACCGACACCGTGGCCTTACTCCCCTTTCCCCATCCCCAAGTTCCTGCCTGCATTCAGCCTCTTCCTCTGAGGCCCTACCCTCACTTCTCTTCTTCCCCTGAGGGCCTGAACACTGCTCACTTATTTTCCCTTCCCCAAAAGAAAGATTCATGAGCTGCTTATGGGTGCCTGCTGTTCTTTACTCCTGATAAAGATGTGATGAAAACATTCTCCAAAGCATCAAGTGTCTGATTCTTCTCTCACGCTGGTAAAAGGCCCAAATTCAGCAAAGAGTTAAGCACTGAGGTCAGTGGGACTAGTTAAGGATTTAAATGTAAGTACTTGCTCAATCTGTGTTAAATTAGGATTAACTCCATATAAATCAATGGAGGTAAGGATGTGCGTAAAACTGATGTGTTGGTGAAAGGGAAGTTAGGACACAGAAGTGTAAAAAAAAATCATAGGTTTTGATTTTGCTCATATATACTGGAGTAACTGCACTAAAATGATCAAAATCTGGTCCATGGATTTTTAAAGAAAGAAAACTATCATAGCATCCAAAATTAAAATCTTTCCCTGTGCGCTTCTTTAGTTATTCCTTGAAAATGGAACTTTAGGCATGGCAGTTTTCATAACATTTTACTACTTGATTCCAGAAATTATCTATCTTTCCAGCTTCTGAAATTGAGCACTTAGAGTCAATTAGTAGTATAGTCAATTAATAGTAATAATCACCTGCTTCCCAGTTTATTTTGAATTACTAAAAGCAATTTTAAAGTGCTTTTCATGTCTTGGAAAGTATTTTATTATGACTCAGCCAAGAGTCCTCCAGGTTAGCAATATTTATCTAATTTTCCTTAACCTTTTTCAAGCACACTGCTGAAAAACCAAAAGGAATTTCCTAGGAGGTCTGGCAGGATAGATCCTCCTGTCTACTGGAAAGAATCCCTCTTTAAATATTTAGGAAAAAAAAATCATGTATTATTTTTAACAGTTGCACCTATATTGGCCATCTTCAAGAAAACCCTGGCTGCTTTTCAGTTTCTTCAAAGACAGGAAGTCTGCTTTTCATTTTAAAATATTTTTCACCAACTTGATGATACAATAGACAGTCCAGGAGCCATTGTGATACAAATTTCCCCACATCTGGACATTAACAATTATAAATTATTAGGGAAACTAGTGAAAGAACTTAGAAACAAGCCTGAACCCTCAAATAATAAAGGCTTCAGTGAGGAGGTAAGGATAGGTGCTGGAAGCCTAGGGGCCTGTTTCTGGTAGTCAAAAGATTCTGCCACTGACTTGCTGTGAAACTTTGGGCAAGCCACTACACCTGCTCTGTACTTTATTTTTCCCACCTGTTAAATGAGGATAAAAATGTTCACCCACTTTATTAAACCACATTGGTGCTTATAGATAAAAAGTGGTATTGTAACCAAATGCACACTATTATAATAATAATATATAATATATATGTGTGTGTTATAATAATAATATAATAGTCATTCAAAAATTAATCACTCATTGATCGATAATACCATGATGAAATATGTGTAGCAACATTGTATGTGATGTTACAAACATAAGCTGAAATTATAAGTGAAATGTTTTTACCAGATAAGTCAGGGGTAATGGGTGGGAACCAGTTTCTAAAGACAAAGGACAAGGCAATGCCTTTAGCCAGGCGTATCAAAGTTAATTGACAATCATCTATCAAATGGCCATTCTTCGGCAACAAAGGGGGCAGGAACAGATTTATCTGCATTTTAGCAAGCAACAACAGGGAACTTCTTAAAGTACTAGACTCCATGTCTCCATCCTCACAGCAGCAAGGAAATTTATCTAGGGGTAATGTTCAGAATGATGCATTTCAAAAGATGACTGGGCTATTAAAGTGAGGGGGAAAACACCCTAGGTTCTGTCACTAGTATCCTGGAATTGCATACTGACCTGAGAATTAGCTCAGCAATATTGCTGAGACACCGGGAAAGGATTTTACCTTGAATTAAGTCTGGTTTGTTAAATTTTAGCTACCTTATCTTTAGCTACTTTATCTTTATTTCTCTGGTAACCATTTCTGACTTTTAATACCTAATACTTGTGCTCACTTAAAAGCAATCTCTATGTCATTAAATACACTTATTTTATAAATCTAAACTAGCCCAATGTTATGGTTCAACTGACCTGTTTGGGTAACTACAGTTAAAGTATCAAAGTGTTGGATATTGACACTTACTGAGACAATGGTCCTATAATGTCTAAACTTTCCAGGAGATGACTAGATGGTACTAGACACATGTTTTAGAGGAAAATTCAGGACAGGGAATGTGTTGAGGTCACCCAGCAAGTAGTAAGCAGGACTGCAGGAAGCCATAATGTGGCTGGTATGTTGCTGGCAAACTACAGAATCAGAGTTGCTAGAGCAGGACTGCAGCAATACACACACACTCCATGGGTGATCTGAATGCTGTTTGCCTATTTGTGAGCAGCCCAGGTTGGGAGCTATGGCAGCAAAGCATTGTGAGCCACCCCAGATCGCAGAGCAGATAAGTGACACAAATCTTCACTGGTCTGGATTGCACTGCAGAATGTAATGGCTATGCATGACCTAAATATTATTGTAAATCACCTTTACATTACTTGGAAGCAGTCATATTCTTCCATATTGTTCACTTATTCAGACACTCCCACTGAGAACAATATGGCTCCTCATGTCCAGAGGGAAAATAGGTTTTGGCCATGAAAAGAAAACAGCACTTAATAAACATTTAATAACAGTTTTAGCTCCATTGCTCAAAAGCTTCCTTACATTTAAAGAAATAAAACACCATTTTCACTAGAAATCTCTGAGTTTCAAGATAGAGAAATAATAACTGGAAGTGGCATGAGGTCCTCATTCTCTCTTATGTTGGAAAAATCCAAATACAGGCATGGAATCTCCCTGAGCTTTAGTTTATAGAGTTACCTTTGAATTCTTCTTACAGAGATCAGATAGAGATAGCCCTTCAACCGAGACTTGCTTCTGCACTTTTCTCAAACTTGGCACCACAGTGTGGACTTCCCTAGTACTTGAACTCAAAAATTCACCCCGTGCTTCCATGGGGTACCTACAGCCCACATTTCTACATTGTCTTTAACATTCAATAGCCCAAAACACTTTGGAATCACTGCTTTAGTTCTCTACCATTATAGCTTAGTATTCTCATACTTTTTTACCATAGTGATTCTCAACATCAGATGGTGAACTGCAGGGCGCAAATAAGTGAAGATTAAGAGTAACATTAATGCTCAGACGTGACTACACTTAAATGCAATACTGGAGAAGCCCAGAGAGACTAAGAGCTCTTGTTCTTTCATATCTATGGTCATTTTGCTTTCAATTGTGTTTTTATATAAACATTAAGAAGGAGCAGGGCAGGGCAGGGCGTGGGAGAAACAGTGAGGACAATCCCTGTAACTGGCAAACCTGTCACAGATACAAGGATTTATTTATACAGTTACAGAGGTGGTAAACTAATCCACAATTGCTCATCCCAGTTACCCAGAGAAAATAATTATAATAAACAAAACTGCAATTCCTTAATTAAAACAATTAATAGAGCATTAAAAAACCACTTTCATGGTCCTTGGCCCATGAGTGCAGGGACTGGACTCAATTCTCTCTCATGGTCCCTTGCAGTTTTTATGATTCTATGATTCATTGGATTCTGCATAATTGTTAAAAATAGTTCACGTTGTATTCTACTGTGCATTTCTGTTTTTTCAGGTGTTTACAGTTTTCCATCACTAGATCATCTCAAATTATATTAAATCCTGCACAAATGTTAGGAACAGATGGTTTGTGCCAGGCACCAGCAATGGACGGACAGATTGTGCAAAAGAGGAATCTCAGAAAATAGTCTGCTTTTTCTTCAGGAGATGATTTACAGCTGACAGATAGACTGGTATAATTCCAATATGAGTGTAATGTTCCATGTTTTCTGTGTTTGTTGGGTGTGCATTGCCAAAAATATTTTGATTCTTGGGCAAGCTGTGATCTGGAGAGTGTAACACAGCACAAGAGTAAGTTTGTTTCCAGTTCAACAATTTTAGCCTAGTTTTTATGGAGCACATTGCATATGTGGTGTTGGTAGTTTAAATGATGTATGCATAATAGAGAGACAAGGTAGGATATCTTTTATTCTACTAAATTCTGCTGGTGGAAGATACAAGCTTTGGGATTACACAGAGTTCTTCAAATCTGAGGAAAGAAGTGTATGTATGCAATAGATATTTTCAAAGTAGCATTTCAAATTTCCCCATCATATATGTTAGATCTCTCTCCCACTATTAAGAAATCTATTTCTCATTTGTTAACATACTCCTTATTCTGCCAGTTTATGGCACTTACTGTAGTGGTATTTCTTAAGTATTTGATGTCAAGATTTTAAATAATAGGTGCCTAAATTTAGGTATCTTTGGTAAAATGTGGCCTCATGGAAGTCAATGAGAGTTTTGCTCTGACTTCAATGATAATGGGATTTCACCCTTCCAGCCTAAATAGGATGCCTGATTTTCAGAAGTGCTGACCACCCAGCAACTCTGATTGAAATCGTTGGGCCTGATTCCAAATTGATTAATGGAACTAGCCTGATTTGGCCACATGAATTTTCCTTCTTCCTGTCAAAAATAAAGTAAATCAAATGATATGGTATATCATTCAGGCATCTGGCATCAACTACAATTGCCAAATAGTAATATCCTCCAAGCAAAACAGAAAATCTTATAGTATCTATCAGTATATCATTTTCCACCAACACCCAAAAAAGAGAAAAAAAAAATGCCTAGATCTAAAACAACACTGATGCTTGTGTGTACATTTAGACTGCAACAGTGAATAAGCTCTTTAAATATTTATTAACATCATTGAAAGCCCTCATACCACAATACTACAATAAGGAAGAGATTTTAAATTTCCTCTTAGCAATGATAACATATTGTATAACATATTAAGATATTGACATATTAAGATACTGACTTCAACTGAGGTGATTAAAAATCAAGGTTTATTGACCTCAAAGGTAAATACTGACAGAAGGTGAAGCCATGGTCAATATTTTCCTCAAGGTACAATGAATTTTGATGATCAACAAGACCTGAAGTCAATCAAGGAACTCCGGGTATCCTTTCACTTACACTGGTGTAAGTTAGTAATTGAAGTCAACAGAGCTAAATTTAAAATAGGTAGATATGAGATTGGATTTCAGTTCATTATACCTAATTTGCCATATTTTATCTTTGTCCTCAGAAGATATATATTGATGTCTTTCTATTATGACCATGAATTTAGGGCAGGGTTGTTTTTTTTTTAATTTATTGTGTGATTTAGAGGTCCTTAGACACTAGTGGTGAGTCCAATAAAGAAGCAGAGCTATGAGTATGTGTTGTGACTGGCTGAAGATTCAGTTCCGAGAAACCTATTGTTGACCTGTTGCATCCTTTCTGTCATTTCACAAGTTCATATGTGATTCAAATGACCAACATATCAGTACTTCTGGATCTCAAGATCAATGGTCTCTAAGGAGATACAGAGTAGAAATTTTGGACCAAATTTTTGAAACCCTTACTGTCATTGGTGAGCAGTTACTCCCACGAGTAGTCCTGTTGAAGTCAATAGGAATTACTTGCTCACCAAATGGGAGTAATGGGTTCACAATCTGTCCTTTAGTACCTTGTCAATCAAGGGCCACATTTTTTTTCTTACATATAATACAGGAAAACCATGATTTTTATGAATGCCAGTCTGAGTCATTACTGCATTATTCTAATTTTACACAGGTGACTTAAGTGGAGTTAAACTGGCATAAATTTGGAGTAACACAGAGGTCAATAAGGACCTCTATTTCTATGAATTTCTCTTTTATGCCAAACGCTTTTGCTTCCTGAGCCTAATAATAAACTACTTTATTTGGAGGCGGGGGAAGAGGGAGGATGAAGCAAAAAAAACCCACCCAATATCACAGAAGGACATGGATGTCCCCATGAGACTCTTGCAGAATTAAGGCATTCCTGTCCTCAGTAATACATTAGGATTAAGTGCAAAGGGCAGCCACAGAGGATTCTTTCAACATGAAAAAAAATCCATTTTTGCCTTTTTAAGCATATTTTTAAATATGTTCTAACCACAACAAACAGCACAGATGTGAAAGAATCTTTTTATTGTCTGATATCAACAAACAACATGCATAAATTATTTCTATCTCTGATCATGCCACTAGTTGAGGTGTCATGGGGTTGTCTGTAACTCCTGAAAAGACAGAAAAAGGTGGGAGAGGTTATCATGTCCCTTTCCTTACATGTAAGGCAGATAGCTGGATAGATAAAGATTTTGCAATTGCTTTTCCAAGCACTAATGAGGAAGAATAACTGTCCAAATTCACAACACCAACGTGTATGTTGGACTTTGATACCAAACTGACTCGCGTGATGTAACCTCAAAATACACAGTGTAAAAATAAGAAATTATTTTATGTTAGTGTTGGCAACGAGTACTGCTGAACTGAAGAGAAATACAGGATGCTTCTGCTGTTTCCTTTTTGCCAAATACATTTTCTAGGCCTCTTGGAACAGTTCCCTTTAGGCATTTTCTGCAAATATAAGCTGTCCAATGTAAATGAGTTGTTTACTGGTCTGATCATTTGTTAGAAACCATTTCTTTTGGCTGAATCAGGAGTAATTGCTTCTGACAAGCACACATTATAAATAGTGATGCTGAAATAAAGTGGTTTTAAGTTTCGAAAGTTGGAAGGATTTATATTGCTAATAAAGGGGCATGCAGTTTGGCACACCACTTTATGTAACCTTAAATTAGTGCTTAGTTTTCCTAAGAGAACAATGGAACTGAAATATTCCAAGTTGCCTTTTTTTTTTCAATGGGAATTTGCCTCCATTAAGGATCACAGAATTTCTCCAACATAAATGAACACTGTTCTTGTGAAAACAACCTTAACTTAAAAGAATGAGCTATGTCATATGTATATTCTAAAGTAGCTACATCATATGGCCCTTTGAATAGTGTAAGAAAACTTGTAACCAATCTCCATATCACTGTATTAGCTCTGTCTGTGGAATAATTAGAAGGGGAAATGTCATAGAATTTAACATTGAACTCACAGCTATCTTACCAATGAAAAACTGTCACGTCATGAAGCAGTACAATCCCCCTATCAGTTGAACAATTATTTCTGATTACCTGAAGAGAAAGATAGCTGGCACTTCCTTGAACAATCCTCAAAATACAAATATGAGCATTTGTACTTGCCTCATTTTTCAGAGGTGCTGAGCACTAAAAATCTCATAGGTAGATGAAGGCACTTAGGCTATGTCTACACTTGTTAATTTAAGTTGACTTAACAAAGTCGACTTAGTATGTCTACACTCAAAAATTAAGTCGACTTAAAGGGGACCCTGCCAAATCGACTTAGAGCGTCCACACTGGACATCTAAGTCGACCTCTAGGGGCTAGGTAGACCTGAGACTGGTCCACGGTGGCAGAGTGGGCACCCCTTGCCAAGTGCCAGGGGGATCAGCATTTGCCCTATTGTACTTGGGTACAATGGGGGCTGAGCAGGACAGGGACACTGGCAGGGCATAGGAGCAGGATGGGCAGGGCTCTGTCCTGCCCTGTGGGGGGGCACACCAGGTTCTGCCTGTGCTAGCCACCCTGGCAGGGATGGCAGTGGAGGAGCCCTGGAGCCCTTTAAGTCGACTTAAAGTCGACTTAGGGCTAATCTGCGTCTACACTGGCTAAGTCGACTTAATAAAGTCGACTTAGCCAGTAAAGTCGACTTTAAAGTAGGTTTTATAAAGTCATGTCATGAAGCAGTACAATCCCCCTATCGAAGGCCAGAACACTGACTGACTGACAGTGAACAGTGGGGGATGGTGGGGGATGGTGTCCGGGAGCCCAGCCTGCTGTGTGTGACTGAGAATCTGATTGGCTGGCAGACCGCAAGCACAGCTGAGCTGGGATTGGCTGGAGTGAGTCTTTTACTTTGAGGGGTGCTTTTTTGGGCTTCTTTTGCATCATGTGAGACTGGGATTGGGGTCGGGGGTATAGGGTCAGGGGCAGCGTGTGAGATCGGGGGTAGGGGGTGCAGGATGGGAAAGCAGCATGTGATGATGGGATCAGGGCGGGTGGCCACTCCCCTGTTGTGACACCTGTGCTGGACCAGAGGCTGTGCTGCTCCTACCCTGCCCCTGGGCTGGTGGTCCACCCGCAGGGGTGGGGCTAGCCAATGTGCATTGTGGCCTCCAGCACAGCCCTCTGGGGCTTGGAGCACTGGCTGGGCACTGTGCTGTGGTCCCGCAGGACCTACCACAGGGGTCCTAGTGTGACAGACTGCCAGCGCTCTACTCAGGGCCAGGCCGGAGGCCATACCTTGCTCCAGCTGTCCCCAGGGCCTGGCTCCCCCAGCACAGCCTGCCCCTAGATGCGGCCCTCAGGTCAAAAAGTTTGCCCACCCCTGGTCTACCTGGACTGCTAAGTTCACTCCCAGCTGCAATGGAGACATCCCCTAAGGGACTTACTCTAGGTCACTAAAACCCATAGATCCTAGCTCCCAGTTTTGTACTTTTAGCCACTGGACCACCCCGATGAAATATTACAACCATTTAGTTTGGTTTTGTATTCTTAGGGCCTAATTCTCATTTACAGTAAAGGTTTGTGTATACACAGAAATTGCACCTCAGGAACTAATTCCACATCTAATTCAACTTTGTTAAGCTGATGCCATTTCCATAAATGGAGACATAGGGATAAATTGCTTTTAAAGTATTTAATATCAGTCTTATCTTAGTAAATTTGAAACTTTTTAAAGTATTCACACATGAGGGATTCTTATGTGTAGAACGGAGACAAGACCCTTGTACATCACCATAACTGTGCTAAGGAGCCTTAAATTGAGTGTATATGTAATTAAGCATAAGGGTGTCCTGGGGTAAATGAGAATCAGCTCCAAAAATCTATTTTTTCTTGCTGTATATTAAGAAAAGTGAATACATATACTGAAGGAGTGTTCATAATTCAAAATATTTTTTCTGTAATACATTGAAGGAAAAAAGTGGGCTTTTGGATTTCTTTTCTTCTATGCTTAAGTCGACTTAAAGTATTGCCACTCTGCTAGATCAACCTTAGGTCAACTTTAAATTGACTTAAAGTCGATCTTAAGTCGACTTAACAAAGTCGACTTAACTTTGCTGGTGTAGACATAGCCAAAGTGACACTGGAAGGTCATGCTCAACTGATTATCCACCACTAACCCCAAAACTTCATCAGTTCTGGCTTCCCAGGACAGAGACCTCCCTCTCTGTATATATGGCCTACATTATTTCCCAGATGCATACATTTAAGGTTAGGCATATTAAAGTCCTTATTGTTTGCTTGTCCCTGGTTTACCAATCAATCAAACTTTTTCTGAATCAGTGTCTTCTTCATTATTTACCGCTTCCCCAATTTTTGTGTCATCTGCAAACTTTATCAATGATGATTTTATGTTTTCTTCTTTAACGATATTAAATACAGTAGGGCCATAGGGCCATGGACTAATCCATACTGGACCCCACTGGAAACAGACACACTTCATGACAATTCACCATTTACAATTACATTTTGAGACCTTTCATTTAGCCAGTTTTTAATCCATTTAATGTGTGCCATGTTAGTTTTATATTGTGCTAGTTTTTTAATCAGAATGTGCGGCACCAAGTCAAATGCCTTACAGAAGTCTGTGACTCTGGCTACACTACAGAGTTTACAGCACTTCTTGTGCAGATGCTATAAGCCCCATGAACAGTGGTACTATGTCAGAGGAGGAGCTCTCCCATTAACGTAGCACCGTCCACACTGGCACTTAAGTCAGGGTAATTTACATTGCTCAGAGGATGGCTTATTCACATCCCTGGCCAACATAACTTATAGCAACATAAGCTGTAGTGCATACGTAGCCTAAGTTCATTACATCAAGACTCTTACCTTTCTCAACTAAACTCATAATTTCATCAAAATAAAATCAAGTTACTTTGAGAGGATCTATTTTCCATAAACCCATATTGCTTTTAATTAATTATGTTACTCTCCTTTAGTTCATTATTAAATTAGTCCCTTAGCTGCTCCATTATTTTTCACCAGATGGATATCAGACTGGCAGGCCTATCTGAGTCATTTCTTTTTTTCCTTTAAAAATTGCACATCATTAGTTTTCTTCCAGTCTTCTGGAACTTTCCAATTGCTCCAGGACTTACTGAAAATCAGTATTAATAGTCCAGTCGTCACTCAGGTTTTTTAAACTCATGAGTACAAGTTATTTGGACTTGCTGATTTTAAAATGGCTCACTTTAGTAACTTAATAATTTTAGTCAAATTCTCCAGTGATACTAGTGGAATGGAAAGTATGTTATCATCAGCACATGATGAGACTGTATCATCCGTTTTCCCCAAATACTGAACACAACTATTTATTGAACATCTCTGCCTCTTTCTTCCTAATATACTTTATGTTTTACTAAGAACAACTCATACTAAACTAGCTTGATTTTCTTCTTTAGCAGAATAACTTGTTTGGTAGATGAGAGAATGCTATGAACATAAGATATCTGGACTTTTGACACAGTCCCACATCACTTTCTCATAAGTAAGCTGAAGAATGGAACTACCATTAAGATGATTCATGACAACTTAACCACAAAAAAATGAGTAATTGTTAATGGAATGATGTCAAAGAGGTCTCAAGTGGGGGGCCACATTGTAATTGTTTTTTCTCATTCAGGCGGCCAGTGAGAAAGATTGTTGCCCAATAAAGTTTTGTTTCAGTGCGTTCACTTGATCAATTCTCACCTGCCCCGTGAGGCTGTCAAATTTGCTAGTGTGTTTTATACAATAATGCCACTTGATATTGTATTCCTTGAAAACAGCTGTCTTCTCTAGACATAGACAAAATACGCCCCCTCCCCACTTGTGCTCAATAACAAAAAAAATTATTGGTCCAAGACCCTTTGAAGACTCAACATTCAGAATATATATATATTTTTTTGCCTCTAATTGGGATAGCTGCCATCTTAGTTTTGATAAGTGTCAAGATGCTGTACCAGAGAGCAAGTTAGCAGAAAAAAGCCAGTGAAGATGCTTAACAGCAAAACACAATCCTAGCTAGCCAGGCTTGGGACTGGAAGGGAGAAGTGGCTGGACGCTGCACCATGGCAGGCTTGGGTCTGAAGAGAAGGGGCTGCTCCCCTCACCCCCAGGCTCAAGGCTGTAGAAGAAAGGTTGCTACAGACCTTTGCATACTGTGTTTAATCAGTAGTCTAAGTTACTGTTTCACCGTAACCATGAAAGCAACTGGTTAACAAATGCCGAGAAGTCTCTATAATTGCTGACCTTCAATAGTCTATATAATGTGACTTTAGGCCACTGAGTAATAAATAGACTGGTGTAATGTTTACAGACATGTCTGGAATGCAGTGAGTTACTGTCCTCTCTTATTCAAAGTCATTAATGACCCTGTTAAGAGTTAGACTGCAACGTCTCAGCTTGCCCATAAAGCATTTTGTTTCTTTTGCAGTTAGTGTATGCTGACTCCTATTTTGTTTTGATTTGTTGTTATCTGGGCTGTCTCCCAAACTGTAAGATTTATATATGGTTGTAAGGAGTTAGGTGATGTCAGCAAACTCAGTCCCAATCATGGATTCCCTACTTCAGTAATAAGGACAGTTCATAGAGACAGTGTTTCCCAATCAGTTACTTCATTTGGAAGGGACTACATTGCTGATTGGAAAAAAACATTCCCAGTGAAAGTGTATAACTAAACTGTGCCTCTTTTTAGGTGCCAGTTTCCACTGCTTTGCAATGATAAACACTGAAGCAAAAAGACAAATTAGGAAAAGTGTTCTGGAGAGTAGAAGTTAAAAGATATAAGGAGATCATTTTCTTAGCATTAACACAAAAATCTAAATGCAAAATCGGGTTCTGAAACTTTCCAGAGTTTCAGGAAAGAAACACTTATTGCCTTCAGTCTGAGTATGGTTCTTGAGCTCTGCCATGGACATCGGATTTACATATAAGAAGAGTTGGGGGATCATTTCACAAAGAATACAAATCAGAACTTTTGAAGCAACAGATCAAATTCATAACATTTCAGAGTTCCATTAAAATGTATGGTAATTGTTTGCAGCTGTTATTAAGCTATTTCCTTTCAATTCCAAGGCATAGAAGGCAGGAAAAAAGTCTTTATGCCAGTTTTTATGGCTCATAGTGTTGGCCGTGAACCTCTCTACTGTGATCTCCAAATTGATTTTTTTTGTTTCATTTGTTTTATTCCAAATACAAAAAATGCACAACATTGCTTTATGTTTAAAAACAACTTAAATAATAAAAAGCATAAGAATTTGGTGAAATAGTTGCGAAAGAAGAACAGAAGGACTGACATGCTGGAACAAATCAATAGTCCATTAAGTCTAGTATCCTCTGTCTGGCAGTAGCTGCTTCCTCATAGGAAAGAACAAGCCCCCATAAAATGTCTTATCATGCAATACTCTGCAATGGGTCAGATCTCTTCACAAAGATTGGTACCCACTGCAGTTTTTAGCCTAGCTTGTATAAATGATTTGACTCTGGTATGGGATATGTAATTCAGCAGAGGACTTTGCCCATGGCTATATTTACCTTCTGTGATCCTGAATTAAAACTCTTTTGCTTTTTAATGTTAACATCATGAAGCTAAACTTGACTTTCAATAGAATGCATGTACCTTTCACATACCTACTGCATAGTAGAATTGCCCACATCACATTTACTGTCTCAGAAAATAATAACATTTAATTAAATAACAGGCTGAAGCTACTTGAGCACAACACAAAGATGTTTGTGCCAAACAGTTTGTCTGCTATTCACACACAATGTGGAACAAAGAGTGAATGGACGTCTTTTTATTATAGGCTTTTGTTTTGGAGTTAATGTAAAATGGGCTATCACATTTGGTTATTTTTGAACAGTGGTAAATAAGGAAATGTGAGATCTGTCTCATCTTATCATCTTCCTCTGATATTGGGCAAGCTATTCTTGGATGAGTTCAGTGCATTCTTCCCTTTCCATCTCTGCACATGTGCAATAAATGTAAGTTAAGATAATGACTTGGCACTTTCTGTTCATTTCCTATTTGTGGCAGGCTGCCTTAAAAAGATAGCAACAAGTGGCAGAATAGTAGTGTTGATTTTTATTTATTAGACAAAATAAATGTTTATTGGGAGGGATATAATATCACATATGGATGAAAATGTTGATGAATCATTCTCAGTTAAAGAGAATCATCTAGAAGTGAGACAATTCCAGAATCTAGCTAACTTCACGGAAAAACCCTTTTCTATGAAAAAGCTTCCCCATCATAGACAGATTATGTAGGGTTCAGAAAGAAAGAAAAAAAATGAACAAACATGTATCTCCCAAGCAGAGCATCCTCAATCCAGCAAGAGGAAAGAGCATAACCCAAGTGAAGCCCATTTTGCCCTGTAGACCAGAGGTTGGGGAAGTTCTGTGATACTACAGAGCAGTGGCGTCACCAGCACCAGGCAATCAGGGCACGTGCCCCAAGTCCTGAGTCTGGCGGGAACCCAGGGCGCGGCCACCACTGGCCCTATCAGGCCCTGCCGGGGCCAGGGACTCAGCAGCCTGCTGCAGCCCCACCAAAGCTGGTGATCTGGGTCCAGGTCACCAACAACAGCTTGCTGTGGCTCCTGCTGGGGCCAAATATCCAGGCCACAGCAGCCCACTGCGGCCACCACCAGGGCCAGCAATCTGGGGCCCGGCCACCCCGGCAGCAATTTGTGGCCCCCACATGGGGCTGGAAAACAGCCCGATGTGGCCTCTACCGGGGCCAGCAATCTGGGGCCAGGCACCACCGGCGGCCCACTGTGGCCCCCTCCAATCCTGCAGCCTGGTGCCACTAGTGGCCTGATCTAGGCCCAACCCTTGGAAGCAACCCAGGGCCAGCAGCGGCCCACTCCGGTGCCAGCCCCGACCCCAGCCAGGGACCCAGGGCTGGGCTGCAGGCCAGCAACGGCAGGAGCCCAATCCAGCCCTAACTCAGTGAATGGATCGGGCCCTGGCCCAGGCCCCAAACCCATTTTTGAGGCAGCGACGCCCCGGCTATAGAGGTGGGTAATATACAATGCCTAAGAGAGAGAGAGTAATTAGATTACTTGAATTGTCTGCACTGAAGAGTTAATAATGTTTATAAGACTGTTCCCAACAGTGAAAACCAGAATATTTGTACAGTACATTTTGCTAGCAAATGAAAAACCTTTCCCTTCAAGTGCAAGTGGTCCATTTGGGAGGATTTAAAAAACAGTTTCAAAAAGCATACCTCTGGCTCTTGAATGGAGGGTGAAACCCACAAACCTTTACATACACGCTTAATTGAAGGCGATGGGATTCATGGTGCGTATAAAGTTAAGCATGTGCTTAGGTATTTGCAGAATCAGAGCCTATGACGGTCCTCTTTTTTTAAGCAAAATATATTTTCTCAAAATGTTGAAATGATAAGCAGTCACAAGCAGAGTCTGCTCTCTCTCACACTTGTGATGTATGCTCATTATGCTGGGCGCTGCAGAAACACTGAACAGCTGCACAACTGCACCCAGGACCTTTGAGCAGCTTACCCAAGCTGCTGCTTGTGCTGCGTAGGTTCACAAGCTAACTTGGGTGTTGACAAGATCCAGAGGGGTAGCTGTGTTAGTCTAGTTCAGCAAAACAAACAGGGGGTGCATTTACACTTAGAAATTAAGTCGACTTAAGGAAAAGTTAAGTTGACTTAATAACACCTCCTTTTAGGTCAACTTAACCCTTAAGCGACCTTATTCAGTTGACATAAGCCAGTGTAGATGCAGAGTAGCCCTAAGTCAACTACCATGACCTCCAGACCTTCCTCCCTGACCTCCCACCCCAAGTTCCTGACACAGGAAGAGCCTGCCCTGGCCAACCACAGGGAAGGACTCACCCCTGACCACCCTGCTCCCCAGAGCTGGCCAGACCTGATGCTTGGGAGCCGGGCAGAGCAGAGCCAGCGCTGCAGGCAGGCACCATCCTGGAGCCACCAGGAAATCCTGGACCTGTTGGCCATTTGGGGGGACGAAGCAGTCACTTCCCAGTTGCAGGACAGCCAATTCAACCGGGAGGTGTATGCCTCCATCTCCCAGGCCCTGGCTGCCAAGGGCCACACCCAGGACACCCAGCAGCTCCGGGTCAAGATCAAGGACCTCCGCCCGGGCTACCAAAAGATCTGGGAGGAGACAGTCTGGAGAGGGGCAGCCCTCCAGCTGCTGGTATTACCAGCAGCTGGATGCCTTTCTGGGCCAGGAGAGTGGCAGCCTGCCAGCCTACACCATTGACTCTGCCGAGCCCCCCTCCCTCAACGATGATCAGGAGGAGGGCTCAGGGGACGAGACTGTGGTGCTGGAACAGTGCGGGAGGCCAGTGCCCCGCAGGAGCAGGAGGACACCTCACCAGCCCTGGAGCCAGCTGCCAGCCCGGAGCTCATCCCTGCCCCGATGGTGGACCCAGCCTCACAGGAGGAGGGAGAGGAGCAGGTTCCCCCTGCCCAAGAAGACTCAGGAGAGGCGACATCACACCAAACACCTGCTGCACCTGCTCGTGAGTGCTCCCTCCCTCCCTGCAAGCAGAGCTGTGGAACAGGGACTGCAGGGGGACATGGCCCAGGGACAGGCAGGGTCGGGGGGGGAAGGTGCTCCTACAGGAGCAGAGGGGCTCGGGGCTGCATGGCAGGGGGAACCTGGAGGAGGGTGGTGTGTCTGGGGTTGGGGTGGGGGGACCGTAGGCGGGAGCACTGAGGCCGGACAGCATGCGCCCGACACTAGTGGTGCATGGCCTTAGGAGAGACCCCTGAGGCAGGGCTGCCTGCAGCCCACCACTGTGGGCACTGCACCTGACCTGGGCAGCACAGCACGCTGGCGTGTACCAAGGGGTGCCTGTCCCAAAGGACAGGGAGTGGGAAGCAGGGGGATGGTCAGGGGACAGCAGCTGCTGTCAGGCTGCACACCGCACCAGCTAATGGGAGGGACTCTCTTCTTTGCTTCTTCCCAGCAGCCCCTACGCCCTTGACACGCGGCATTCCCAGCACCTCACCAGGCCTAATCATGAGGAGGAGGGTGTGTCACTCATGGGATGAGCTCTTCGAATACCTGGTCTGCATCAGCGAGCGGACCGAGGCACGCCTGGTGGCACAGCAGAAGCAGGAGGACGCCCACCGGAGGGTCGAGCAGGGGCTGCGGAGGGGCGAGCAGAGGCTGCTTGAGCGCATGCTCGACCTCACAGAGTGGCAGACCCAGTCCCTGGAGGAGCGCCTGTTCCCTTGGGGCCCCGCCCTGTGCCCCAGAGGCAGCCCTCCTCGCCGGTGGGCCAGGACCCGGGGCGGACATCTGCAAGCCCAGGTCCCGCCTTCCGGAGGCCACTAGCACCAGCCTTTCTCTTGACCCTCATCACTTCCCCTCCCTCCCCCACAACCCTCTTCACTCCCCTCAAACACCCCGACCTCTCTCCCTCCCCTGCCCTCCCCCGACCCTCTTCACTCCCCCTAAACCTCCCAACCCCCATTTCCCCCTCTGTATAAAAACCTTGAACACTTTTATACAGTGTCGTGCTTTTTATCGGTTTGGGGACAGGGGGGAGACGGGTGTGGGGGGGGCAGGCATGGGTGGGTGGTGGAGGTGATGGGGCCTGGGAGCAGGCCCACCCCTCAGTGCTCCTCGCTGTCGAAGTGGGCCCTCAGCACATCCCGGATGAGCTGTGCTTGCCACTGGACCCGCTGAGTCCAGGGCAGGGTGTTGTCAGGCTGCTCGTACTGCACAGTGAGCCACTCGGCCTCAGCCTCCCAGACGCGGGGGAACCCTTCCCCCTGCAGCTTGCAGAGATTGTGCAGGCAACAGCATGTGCTGACAACCTCCGGGAGGTTGCTCTCACCAAGCTGCAGGCAGGTCAGGAGGGCCCTCCAGCAGGTCCTGAGACAGCTGAAGGCACGCTCGATGACGCTGCAGCACCGGTTGAGCCTCCAACTGAAGAGGTCCCTGCTGTCATCCATGCGACCCGTATATGGCTTCATCAGCCAGGGGAGCAAGGGGTAGGTGGCATCCCCAAGAATCAGGACTGGCACCTGCACTTCCCCGATGGTGATGGTGTGATTGGGGAAGAAGGTGCCCACCTGCATGCGCCTGTACAGGATGGAGTTGCACAGGATCCGTATGTCGTGTGCCTTCCCTGGCCAGCTCACATAGATGTTCTGAAAGATTCCACGGTGGTCCACGAGGGCCTGCAGGACCAAGGCGTAATACCCCTTGTGGTTGACATAGTCCCTGGCGTGGTGTTCCAGGGCTCGGATGTGGATGCGGATGGCATCCACAATGCCCCCACAGTTGGGGAAGCTAAGTCCAACGAGGCTGTTGAGTTCATGCAGGTTGCCCGGGGTGATGTGGCGGGCTAGCAGGACCCGGTTGATTGCCCTGCAGACCGGCATGACAGCGGTCCCCACAGTGGCTTTCCCGATGCCAAATTGCTGGACCACGGAGCGGTCGGCGTCTGGTGTTGCCAGTTTCCACATGGCGATGGCCACTTGCATATCTATGGGCAGTGGGGGTCGGAGTCAGGTGTCCATGCCCTGCGGAACCAGAGTGAGCTCGCAGCCCAGCTCAAGGAAGGTCCCCTTGCTCATCCAAAAGCTCTGCAACCACAGGTCATCATCCCAGGTGATGAGGATGATCTGTTCCCACCAGTCGCTGCTGGCCTCACGTGCCCAGAAGCGACAAGGCATAGAGCACAGTGCTGTGAGCGCAGCAGCTTGCTGGGGCAGCAAGATGGTGGGCAGGCTGTCGTCTTCCTCCATGCTGGCGGGTTGCCAGACAGGCCTGCTCCACTGCCAAAGAAGCCTTACCACTAGCTGGCAGGTGTTGCGCAGCTGCCTGGCAAAGCACAGGAGAAGAGGCTGGTCCATGACCTGCTCAGACTCTAGGTTGCCAAGCACAACGGGAAGGGTCTGAGCTCACTTCCTCTTTTGAAGGAGTGGCCAGAGGAGGGGAGATCTTCTCTGCTGCCATGCTGATACACTTCCCACAATGCACCCCTCAAACCCCCCCCCCAAGTTGACTTAAGATTCTAGTGTAGACTCTTAAGTTGACTTAATAAGATCGACTTAAAGTTGACTTAGTAAAGTCAACTTAATAAAGTCGACTTAACTTTAAGTGTAGACATAGCCGAGAAGTCCTGTGGCACTATTAAAGACTAACAAATTTATTTATCACATTTCTCCCACAAAAGCTCATGCGATAAATAAACTTGTTAGCCTTTAAAAGTGCCACAGGACTTCTCGTTTGTTAAGCTAACTTGGGTATTTCTACAATTGTTGCCATCCCACCTCTGATTGCAGTGTAGACACACAGAGAGATGAACGGGAAGCAAAAGGAAACAACACGGTGATATTGGTTAGCATGAAAGCTGTGGATGCAGCACAATGGATTACAGTTGTAAATCTGCCCCTCAAATACTTAAACAGTTGCTGGACTTTATTCCTGTGAGTAATTACATTGAAATCAGAAGGAAGTGTTTGCAGGTTTTAGGTATCAGGCATTACTTTAGATCAGTGGTTCTTAATCTAGTTACCATTTTGAGCTATATGTGAAGTTCTCTCTGTTATGTGAACTGCATCCACGTATATACTACCTGTGTGGCCCTACACATGTCAAATGGGCCACAACTGTGTGCTGATTGGGCTGTGGGTTGAGAATCACTGGTCTAGATTTACAAACTCTAAAGAACAATTTTGGCTCAATTTTTCTCAGTAGTAAGACAGCTGGATTTGATGGAGAGCTGTGAGGAATTAAATATATTGGCCACGCAACTTGATATGGAAAATATTTCTGTTTTCCTTTGCCCTATTTTATACTACCCTCAAAATTCACTTGTTTTGTAGAATTATCACAAAGGGATGTTTTCACATAAAAACCTTGGAAACCATACATGTTTTCATGTTTTAGCTGCAAACCCACCTTTTCTATAAAACACACTCCTTTTACTGGAAAATAAAATCTGTTTCATGCAAGCAGAATCATTTGTCAAAATGATTCGGTATTTGAATCGAGAAAAAGTGCAAAAAGTCCTTCAATTTCAAGCTGGTTTTTATTTCTGACAAATATTTTGCAAAGCTCTATTTTTTCCCATATTATAAATTAAGATAGTCCAACTGGAGACATATCAGTGGCTTCATACAGTGCATACATGATTAAATGTCTCTGCACACTGCTGTCTTGGCGAGGCAAAGTAACAGAGAAATGGTCGTTTCTTCTGCTCTGATTTTTTGTGCTTCTCATTGAAATGCTACTGCTAAAAATAACAGAATGGAAAAATAAGAGAAAACTAATGGAAAATGGTGACAAATGAAGAAATATATTTATTTATTCTATACAGTATAGACCCAGAGTTTTTCCCAGTGTTGAAAAAGGCATTTTAAATGCTTACAATGCTTTATAATGTATCTTTACTTTATAGAATGTATGTGCCTGTCCTTTTTTCTTTTCCATTTTATTCTCTAAGTCAGTGGTCTTCAACTTTTTTGGATCAGCACCCAGTTTTTCAACATTTTCACATTTGCAGTAAGTTTACCGCCCACCTACATAAATTGTTACTTTTTATAAATTGCCACTGTCATAAAATTAATTGTTACATTGTTGTACTGTTAATCATTAATTATAATTTTCAATTTATTTAAATTTTAAACTCATTTTAAATAGGATATCAAAGAAATTTCATTCAAACAAAATGTATTCATTATTCATACAAACTTTTTATAAATTACAGCCAGATGAGCATGGCCATTATCTCCTTCCTTCATTTTTGTAGTGCCCACCAAAAATCACAAAATGCCCACTAGTGGGCGGTATCACCGAGGTTGAAGACCACTGCTCTAAGCCTTCTGTTGGCAACTTCCTTGCTCCTTAGCATGAAAGGAAAACAATTCTCCTGGACTCAAAGTCTCTTGTTTTGGTGCTTTATCTGCCCATGAGATGTTTGTGGAGTGAAAGTTCTTTTCCATTTGTGCAGTTTACTTATATTACTTATGATGACATCACTACAGGCAAAGATGCCCTTGTGACCATGAGGTTTGATTTCTGTATTTCCCTCCTAGTAGGGTTTCTCCATCATGAGCAGCTTGCTCAGCATGCAGCGGCATGTTTGAGCCACTGTGATTTCATTCTGACCATCTTGGTTTCTTTAAATTGGCTGACTATAAAAGGATGGATCAACTTTAAATTGGTGTTGTTGGTTTTGAAAACTCTTTATGGGCTAGACCCTGGCTATCTTTGAGCTCTCCTCTTTAAACCTCCTCTTGATGGACATGTGCATTTTTCTACCACCCAGCTTTTAAGGGTTTCTGCAGCTGTTGTCTGAGTTTGACAGCTGATTGTGCGATTGCTGTGCTTCAGATCTCTCACTTTGTTTCTTCCTACTTTTAAAATGGCAATGACCTAGAAAGGTTTTCAAAAATTGGGCTTGCCCCTATTTGTGCACCACAAATAGTGATAGACTCAGGAACAAATTCATCCTCAGTGTAAGTGGATGCAGCTCCTGTTGATTGTGTGGTGCACTATTCAGATAGCTGATCAGACATAGTCAAGTTCCAAAGGGGTAGCCGTGTTAGTCTATTGCAAAAAAACAGAGTCCTGTGGCACTTTTAAAGACTAATAGATTTGTGTGATAAATAAATCTGTTAGTCTTTAAAAGTGCCACAGGACTCTGTTGTTTATCGGATGTAGTTCACCTATTTGCATCCAACAGGATTTTTCTGAGATTATCAGGAATTTTTCTCTTTTATTTTTGACCAGCCCTCTGATTATGCCCATGTGACACCTGCAGGTAATTCTTTGATACTGTTTCAGAGTTGCCAGTAACCCAATATGCAAACTGTCACATACCTGTCTGTGTGATCTGCTTCCTTATAAGAGGACAGAGACAATGTCCTTTTCAAAATCATTACTGAGTATCAGTTTAGTCCTGGGTCTGCAAATTCTTTCCTGGCAATTGACGTTACTACGGACCTTATGGGTGAGGACTATTTGTATTTGTAGGATTGCCCCTATAAGGGCTCCTTTAAACTAGAAATTTTCTTACTCATTATTACCCAGGGCCATTCTGCACTAGTGCCACCACTGTTGTAAGTGAACTGTGTAAGATCACTGCTGGATGATTAAGTTAAACTTGTGCAGGCAAGTGTGGCCTATTAGGCAGCATTACTAGCTAGGTTCTGCTGTGCAGAAGGTGGCAGTATGCAGGAACCCAGCACAGAAGGCTCTGTCACATTGAACAGATGGAGTCTACAGGGCTCCACCTATGGCAGCATGGATGATGGCTGCAGTAGCTGAGGCAGGCAGCTTTATTGACCAATCCCCTCACAACACAGGAAGAAAGCAGGCCTTCTAAATGCTAGTTCAACTTTCCAAGTGCAGCCACCACTGTTGCAAAGCTGCATGGTCTAACAAGAAGATTCCTCTACTTCTGACACCCTCTACAGAGGAATTTTGCACAGATCCCATTTATTCCTATTGCACTCGGATACTAGGACTAGCCTTAGGGTAGAAGGTAAGGCAATATTATTACCCTATTGCTCTCATGATGAATAAATTCTTTCACTTGTACTATGGGAGATAGGACTAGCGTAGGCAAACAATGGGCAAGTGAGAGCTACCACAGAGTCCAACATGTTACTCTCCCATGACAGGCGCATCTTATTGGTTAATTCAACCTCACCTCAACTGTAGGCCAATCCTCTTTGGATATGTCTACAGTAGAAAAAGTTAAGTCGACTTTGTTAAGTCAACTTAATAAGGTCAACTTTAAGTCAACTTAAAATCGACCTTATTAAGTCGACTTAACAAAGTGGACTAAGTCAACTTAAAGTTAAGTCAACTTAGTCTGCTTTGTTAAGTTGACCTAACTGCCCTTAAGTCGACTTAATAAAATCGACTTAAGGTTTACTCCACATCCACACCATCCTTAAGTCGACTTAAGGAGTCGACTTAAGGCTTAAGTCAACCTAATGGGCGGTTGTTATTAGCTTGACTTAAGTTTTCATTAAGTCGACTTAAGGAATGTCTTAAGTCGACTTAATGAAAGTTTGGTGTAGACATGGAGTGATTTAGGTCGACTTAAGGGTCCTTAAATTGACCTAAACTGCTAGTATAGACATACCCTTTGATCTTCATGTATTATATCGTATGGGTATAGGGCCAAATTCTCTTCCCATTGATAACCCCATTCACTTTTAATTGCTCCATCATTTACTTTTTCTTAGGTGCCATGGTACATATTGATTCATATCCACATGCAGCCTTTTTGGAGAATGATAGAAATTATAGGGCTGGAAGGGAATTCAAGAAGTCATCTAGTCCAGCCCTCTTCACTGAGGCAGAAACGAGTAATCCTAGACCATCCCTGTGTGTCTAACCTCTTCTTAATAACTTCCAGTGCTGGAGATTCCACATCAAAGTCTGTTCCAGAGCTTAACTACCCTTAGAATTAGAATGTTTTTCCTACTGTCTAAACTAAATCTCCCTTATTACAGATTGATCTGATTATTTTTTGGCCTACCTTCAGTGAGACATGGAAAACAATTGATCACCATCATTTAATTTATGCAACTATTTTTTATTAAACCAAGTCAGATTTAAACAGGATCTCCTTGAAGAATATTCAATTGCATCTTCTTCTGCATTTCTAAATGAACTCAGATTATACCTTCACTGCCAGCTCACCCTGCATAAATAAAGAATGTAGCTCATAGTTAACAGATTAGTACATAATGCCAAATTAAAAATCATAAATATAACTAGCCATGTGTCTAAAATGAGAGACTTATTAAAGCCAGTCTTAGTTTCTCATGAAAATAATTGATCTATTTTATTTTACTAGGCACTTTTTCAATCAATAATTCCACTTATGAAGAATGTTTTCCTATTATATTTCCATTTTAAAATTATTATTCTTCATTTTAATTCTCTTAGATATTGGGGGGGAAAGGAGGAGAGAGAGAATTGCTCTATTCCTGCATTAATTCTTCTCACTTATTTGTATTAACCCTTCCCTGAACACACACACTCATCACCTTGCTCTGATCTACATACATTAAGTTCCACTATCTTTTCATAACTTGTATCCTAGGCCTCTGATCCTGCTAATAATCCATCACACACATTATAGGGAAACAGCAATGCTAATAGGAGCTGCACTGGACAAAAAATGTTCACCCTGCAATCAATTTAATCTAAGTCAACCTTTCTGGAAATCATTGACGGGCCTGATTGGTCAGAAGATCCATATGTTACCAAGGTTACCAGGCCCCTTATGTTGAACTTTTAACACACAATTGTTTTGTCATTTCTAACTAGCTGTGGCCCCAATCCTGGAAATGTTTATACAGCTTATGTAGCTTTTTTCATGACAGTCATCCTCCTGAGTTTAGCAGGACTATTCACCAGCATAGGCCCTCCTATACTTTGAGCAGTCATTTATTGCATGGGTAACTTTAAATTCTATTCCAAAGGGGTAGCCGTGTTAGTCTATTGTAGAAAGACAACAGAGTCCTGTGGCACTTTTAAAGACTAACAGATTTATTTATCGCATGAGCTT
>ML685768.1:21117544-21128262 GCA_007922175.1 Pelusios castaneus
AATCTGTTAGTCTTTAAAAGTGCCACAGGACTCTGTTGTCTTTAAATTCTATGTGGCACTTGTGGAGTAGAGTGGTACTCAATATGAGTAAAGGTATAAAATTCTGACTCCAGACTTGATCTATGCTACAAATTTATGCCAGTGTAATTAAGTCACTCAGGAAATTAGAAAATCCAGACCCCTGAGTGATGCAGTTATACCAACCCAACCCCCACTTTAGGTAGTGCTATGTTGATGCGAGGACTTCTCCTGTTGACATAGCAACTGGCACTTGGGATGGTGAAGTGCCTATGTTGGTGGGAGAAACTCTCCCAGAGCATTTGCTGGACTGCATAGGGGGCAAGGAAAGTAAGCCCTCCCCACTTTACTCCCTGATTTGCTGATTGAGGGCCAATCATATGGGCTATGTCTACACTGGCAAGTTAGGTCGACTTAAGGAAGCTTAAGTCGACCTAACTTAAGTCCTGTCCACACTAGGCTTTCATTAGGTCGACTTAAGAAAACCCTTAAGTCAACCTAATGAAAGCTTAGGTCGACTTAGTAAGGCCTGCTGGTTAGGTTGAACTAACCCTCCTTAGGTTGACCTAACCCTTCCTTCGGTCGACCTAAGCCCAGTGTGGATGCATAAGTCCACTTTCTTAGGTCGACCTAAGGGAAATTAGGTTGAATTAATAAGTCTCGGTTAAGGGAAAGCACTTTGTTAAGTCGACCAAATACGGTCGACTTTAGGTTGACTTAAAGTTGACCTTATTAAGTCAACTTAAAGTTGACCTAACTTTTTATAGTATAGACATAGCCATGATGACTCCAACCAGAGAGGAAGAGCCAAGCTGCTTACCTCAGACTGCTCCTACAAGTAAGTAGACAGGACAGAGGTGGATAGGGGTAGGAAATGGGAGGATCGCTAGCACTGTTCCCACTCTTCCCCATCCCACACTGACTAGAGAAGCTGAAGAGCATAAGCTGCTTCATGAAGTGAATTTGCTTCCTCCATCCTATCACCAGTGCAATGGGGGAGCAAGGAGTCACAATTCATTCTCCAACCTGTCCCTGGAGCAGTGCAGTTATTCACTCAGGACAGATTATAACTTTAGCCCTTGAATCTAGCCCTCAGTAACCAACACCCTCTGTGTGTAAGTCTGTAGGTTGTGGAAAGTGGGTGGCATGGAGAGGGAAAAGTGACGATACACAGTTACTTTCAATTTCTGGATTTCTGTTGCCATTTCAGTTAAAAATCTCATTTTCAGAGACTGGTGACTTGATTCCAAGAATTTTACTGCACATAACTTGGACATTTCTTTTGGAAAATTTGAATAGAATTGGTGCAGTTCCCTAAGTTATATGAGAAGGCAGCAAATAAAACTGGAGTTTTCCAACACATTTATTTAAAATTAGTGGTGCTAGAAGGTGTCAGGTTGATAGCAGCAGACCAAGATTTGTTTATCTACAAAGCAGATTCTTCAAGCTTCTTCGCCACACTCTGCTAATGTGCTTCATTACTGGCCTGTGTAGGAGATTTCTGTCTTTGTAGTCATTCAACTGGTGTCTTTTCTGAGATGTGACAGGCTGCTCCCCAGATCCAGTCTGGTGTGCTGCTGTAACCCCCCAAACTCCACTCCTGAACCCGAATTCACCCCACTCAGCCAGGTGACCACTCACTCCTGAGTTAGTCCACACCGTGTAATCAGTCCCGGGCAGTGTGGGTGCACCCACTAAGCACCTATGGGCGATCCCCAAGGCTATGTCTACACTTGTTAATTTCAGTCAACTTTCAGTCGACTTAGCATGTCTACACTCAAAAAGTAAGTCGATTTAAAGGGGTCCCTGCCAAATCAATTTAGAGCATCCACACTGGATGCCTAAGTTGACTTGAAGGGTCTAGGTGGACCTGGTGGCAGGGGGGGGGCACCCCTTGCCAAGTGCCAGGGGGCTACGCATTTTCCCCATTGTACCTGGGTACAATGGGGGCTGAGCAAGACAGGGACACTGGCAGGGCATAGCAGCGGGGTAGGCAGGGCTTAAATCGATTTAGGGCTAATCTGCATCTACACTGGCTAAATCAACTTAATAAAGTCGACTTAGCCAGTAAAGTTGACTTTAAAGTAGGTTTTATAAAGTCAACTTTAATTTTCCTTAAGTCGACTTAAGCTGCTACTTAAGTCGATTTAAGGGAAAATGTAGTGTAGACGCAGATTAAATTAAGTCGACTTAAGCAAGCTTAAGTCGACTTAATTTGTAAGTGTAGACACACCCTAAGTGACCAGCCCTAGCCCCAGATACCACTGTGGGAGTCACTGTCCTACAGGGACTGGGACCCACTCCCAATCAACCTGGTCTCAAGTCTGCCTATTTAACACTGAAATGGATCATGCCCAGCCTTCTGCATTCACACCCTCTAAAGACTACACAGCTTTAAATAACTCAAATACTAGCTTATTGATCAGAGTATGATTTCAAGTGAGAATATAGCAAATCAATGCACAATCAATTTATAAAGGAGTCAGGAGTTACCATGAGAAAATAAAAGATAAAGCATGAATACTACAGTATAACACTAATTAGGATCACACTTTAGTTCGTCCTCATTTTACCCCTAAGTCTGGCTGTGATGGTTTGCAGCCATCTCTGCCTATTACGAGGCAGGGTCCAACCCTTCTTGTAGATGTTTCAAGATGGAGTTCTCAGGCAAAAGCCCAAAGCCTCTCAAAGGGTATCTCTTTGTTTGCAATCCCCCATGGCTCCCCCTTCCTCCTACCTGAGTCAGGGAGGTCAATTTACATTGCTTTTTTCATGTAACTCTACAGCCTCTGTGCTAGAGACAGTCTGAGCTATGTAACATGCCTCACCTGGGCACACATACATGATGCTACAGGACACATGATATCATTCAAAAGGAAACCTCGCATGGCCTAACTGGCATCAAATCATACTATCACAAGCAAAAATGAACAGAAAAGTTGCATAGATCATGCCCTAGAGGTTCATGGATGTGCACCCCACAACAAGGCCCTAATAGTGCTGATCTGGATGGAGATTTTTGCGATGTGGATCCTAGGAACTGGACTGAAACCATACAACTTATTTCACATGAGACTGAACAGCTGTCAGATATGAATGACTTTGAGTCACTAATGGAACTAAGTGAATAGCAGAAGTTACTCACAAGTATAGTATTTAAAAGGAGACAGTGTTTGGGGCCCGGTCTTTCTCCCACTGACAACAGTGGAAGATTTTCTATTGTCTCCAGTGGAAGCAGGATCTGGTCCTTTATCTGTGTGTTCTGCCTGCGGCCTTTGCCATTGACAGGCATTTGTGCTTGGAATTAGCAAATAATTAACCTCCTCTGTGCATCTGCTTTTTCTGAGAGTCACTTTGGAATCCTCCTTTGATGTCCACCGAATAAGGAAAGTACAGAGATATGTACCCACCACGAAGACATTACATGCAGGTCAAAGGTTTTGGTTGGTTGGATTTTGTTGCTGTTTTGGTTTATTTCACTATGAATATTCCATGAATAAAAATCATAATTGGCAGTTCAACCAATTAATCCTTACAACATTCCTATGAGTATTATTATTCCATTTTACAAAGGGGCAAAACACTTGCCTCACACCAAAGATGGAATCAGTGGCAGAACAAGTATTAGAACCCAATAGTGACTAGTTCCATTAGGCAATGATATCAGGAAGAGTGTAAATCTGAAACACAAATAGGGTTTTGTTTTTTTGTTGTTGTTTTTAAAAAAAAAACAAAAAAAAACAAAGAAACCATATGTGAAGTCTTGGCCACTTCCAAATTCCCATTAATTTAAAGAGGGTCAGGACTTCATCCCCATGTTTTATTTTCTGAAATCGCTGAACACAGTCAATGCTTTAGGATATGTCTCCATTGCCACAGGGACAGTTCAAGAACCACATGATGACTCAGGCCACGTCTACACTGACAGCAGCAAATTCGCCACTGTCAAATCGATCTTTCTGGATTGACTTAGCAGTTAGTTAAGACTCGCTAAATCGATCTGGAAATTGACTTAATAAAAGTACCCCTTCAAGTAACATAGCACTGCGTCAATGCGAATGCATTTCCCATTGGTACAGCACAGTGAAGACCCCACACTGAAAGGGATTTAGGAAGTTGGCGGGAGTCATAGAAGCTACTCCACATAGCTTGCATAAATCCCGTCGACTGCCACTGAATTTTGCTGCGAGTATAGACCAGGCCTCAGAGGCAACAAAGCCATATACCACCTCTCTTTGTAGCCTCTGGCAAAAGAATATGTTAGGGTTGGAGCCAGATGTGGCATGGGAGAGCTTCCTACACTTCAGCAATTTTGGACTGTAGTACGGTGCACAGACAGCTGTAAATTAGAACAGCTCTTGAAATTACTCTAATTTATGCTGAAAGCAGCACCAGCTCTTGGGGAAGCAAGAATTTGTGAGGCACAAATACAGCAAAAAGCTTCCTTTGCTCCCCACAATCCCTTTTCAGTGCTGCTGCTCTGTGAGGAATGGGAAGGTGGTGGGTAGATACCAAGGGACACACACATTGTTCTCCAACTTATCTACATTGAAGTCACACTGCCAGGTAGCGGATAGCTTCAGAGCCTCCTAGCAGATACATGTCTTCCCACCAACCTCCTAGCATCCATTAAGAGTCCAGAAGATTCATGGGGATGATGACAAATTGAAAAATAAGGAAAAAAATTCTGCAGGGAGAATAGTAAAGAGATTGCCCTCTCTTTAACCCTTTCTGTGTGTACTTCTATGTGTATGTGCAATCAGGTCCAATATTATCATCACAAATTGCCTATGGTTTAAATTAATTTTTAAAATGCCGGAAAAAGACTTCTATCAAATATATCATCAAGTATCTTAATTGAGTTTGAGATATTTGTTTTTCATATAATTTGTTCATTGATTTTCCCCTGTACAAAACAACTAAAACGCATCAGGAAAATTAAGAGGAATGCATATATTATTATTAATTTATAAAATAAACATTTTGGCCACTGAAAGGAAATTCTTATTCTTATTTTATGAGATAAGCTACTTAAAGTGAAAATTATTGTGCCTGCAAGCTCAATTAGAGCCTTGTTAGTAAAAGATGGTTCCCATTGCAATTCATTGATTTTTAATGGCACAACATAACTCACTTCTGAACCACTAGCATGCCAAGCACAGAATTGAGCAGTCTGCACCAAATGCTTCCTGCTGCTGTTCCTCTGTTCCTATCCAAGAAATTAGTGACACAAATTCATGTTCCACAAGTACGCCCTGATTCATCATGGTACTACAGGGCATACCAGACTTCGGGCACATGAGCAATTCCACTGAAATCAATGGGACTATTCACATCTTAAAATCAGGTTTGTACTTAAATGGCCTTAGGCCTTTTGTAGTAGTTTCCCAGGGTCCTGGTGGAATGTCCAACAACAACAGAAAGGTCAAGATTTTTAAGAGAGAAAAAGGATTTTTATTTTGGTATCCAACCTGAAAACTTTAAAGGAATGTATTTCTCAGAGAATGGATGTAGATGTGGCACTATTGCCTCCTGATCATTCCCATGCAGTTGGGTATGCTTCTAGTACAGCTCTAGTTCTCCTGGGTTTAGAAGCTTCTTTTCTAAAAGTCTGTGGCTGGTGTAGGTAGGGGGGCCCAGCCCACCAATTCCACCAGGTTCAAGCTCAGGGGCCATGTTCAGGACAGCCAGAACCCACCTTTTTCAGTCATTTGCTGTTGCCTGGGCTACTTCCTACTCCTATAGCCTTCCCCAGCCTCCTGCCCTATTTCTCCCTTCTTGAAGTGTTGGTTTTGTCTGGCGTCTTCTCAATTGTCTACTGTTGGGACCCTCTCTCAGTAAATATACTGCCTCTCTGATAGCCTCCTTTCTTCTTCATGAGTTCTGTGCCATACCAGTCTCCATAGAGGAGGGAGCTAGGCTGTTCTCGATGGTAACAGAGGACAGAACAAGGAGCAATGGTTTCAAATTACAGCTGGGGAGGTCAAGGTTGGATATTAGGAAAAACTTTCTCACTAGGAGGGTGGTGAAACATTGGAATGGGCTACCTAGAGAGGTGGTAGAATCTCCATCTTTGGAGATTTTTAAGGCCCGGTTAGACAAAACCCTGGCTGGGGTGATTTAGTGTGAGTTGCCCTGCTTTTTAGCAGGGGGGTTGGACTGGATGACCTCATGAGGTCCCTTCCATCCCTATTATTCTATGAACTATACATCATATCTAGTTATTGATGTAGAATCTTGTACTTTTCTTTGTATTCTTAAAGAATTGCTGAAGAGGGTTTTTTTAATTGGGACACATGATCCTTGTATTCTTGACAGGTGTTGCAAGGAAATTTTGTTACTTTAAGTCATCTGAGTTTTCTATATTAACATTTCCTTTCAGTGGTACACGCTTAACAATCCCGAAGGATCTTTCATTTCCCAGACCTTACACACCATGCATAATCCATCTTAATGCTTGTTAATTAGACATAAATGACTATGTAATCCACAATGCCCTGCTAGAATTCTAAACAGAACTACCTCACTCTGCCTCTCAGGGTCTTGGATTATATCAACATTTTGAACTGTTGGGCACACATCTCGGAATTTGTTCCTCCTTTAACTTTCCACAGTTCTTCCCTCTCCTTAATTAGCTCATTTTTATTAGGTGTTTAAATTAATCCAGTTTGTTTAAAGGGATCCCTGGGTCAATTTGTTCATGATTGATAGCACTTTTCCCCTCTTTGTCTGTGTAATCAGGTTGCCTGCCAGCCCTCAGGCCAAGCGGGGCAGGCATCAGTCTCTGGACCCAGCTAGGGCAAGTCTGTATAGACATAAGCCTCCCAGCCTGCAGGTGGAGCAGGCAAACAAACAGTCTTGGGGCCCTTGGGCAGGGCAGGACAGGCAAACTCTAGGGTTCAGGTAAGTCCACAGCTTCCAGGTAGGGGTAAGCACAGGCAGGGTCACCCTGGAGGGGAGAGGAGAAGGGGGACGCAGGCCCACCCATCTCCATTTTGTCCCAGCCCAGGGCCCTAGTCATGGACATGAACTTGGCCATGGGGTCAGCAGGGTCCCAACCACAACACGCTGAACCACTGGCTGGCCTCAGGTAGGGGTACCAGCATGCCAGTTTCTCTGAGCCACTTCCTACCCTCTCTCCCAATGATACCTGGTCACAGCTGTCAGTCTCCTCAGGGTAATCCCCCAGGGGCAGAGTGCAGAAGCCTTCCATGTCATCTGGGGGTGGAAGGTCCAGTAGGTCTTCTTGGGGGTTGGTGAGCAGCAGCTCCTCTAAGTCTCAGCCTCTGGGGCTTGAGTCACTCTCATCAGCAAGGGGCAGCTCTTCGAGGTCACAGGAGGTGGGCTGTAGGTCCGGGCTCACTGTGTCAGATTGTTCAGGGGAGGCCTCCGAGCCCCAAGGCACCGGCAGTTCCCCGGAACTGTCAGAGCGTGGGGGCTCTGGGAATACCTCCAGGTCTCCCGCTGGAGGCAGTCCCAGTCAGTCCTCAGGAGCCCAGGATGTAGGCCAGCCCTCTGCTGCCCACTGGGATGGCCAGGGCTCTGGAGGGAGTAGAGGGACTTCCTTCCCCTCCAGTGGCTTGAGCTGCACTCTGCTCCTGGGCTTCCTCCCTTTATTTCCTGTCCTGCCGCCTGGGTCCGCCCTGACGGGCAGGTGTCTTCCAGTTCCATCCACCAAGGAGCATAGTGCTGCTCCTTGTCAGTCTCTGAGGGAGGCCACACCCTCTCCCTACAGTCTGCCAATTCATTGCCTGCCATCCCTACATGCACCAGGACTCACCATATTACTATTGTTATATTCAATTGCACCACTTTAGTTGTTAGCAGTAATATTTCATTAAGAATATAATTTCTGCTGTCAGACTTATTACTGAAAATTTCCTGACAAGAAATCAGACAGGATGACCATATAAAGCCCAATTTAGTGACTTAATGACTCCGAGGTGAATCTGAGCTGCTTTATTCCCCCTTTGTGGAGCCCATCAGAGGTAGTGTGGGTCCCTGACTCCTCAGAGAGTCAGCTATTTCTGACAGTGGAGACTTAGTACTTTCTGAAAAGCATTCCCTTTTAAGATTCTCTAGTTGAGCACTCAAAATCACTTTTGAAATACTGGCCAGAATGTTTTGTGAAGTCCTAACATGCATCTGTAATTACAGCTCTTGAGATTGATTTTAATCAAGTTGACTTCTGAAGATCCAGTATGCTGCTTACTTTAGAATACCTGGGCAGTGGCATTCCAAACAGAATGAGGAGGTGAAAGCAGTACCTCTTCATTCATATGAAGCATCGGATACATCAAACTGTACAGTCTATATAGATTGTGCTGAGTTCATTCTCCCATCCAATAACATGAACTCAGCCTCTTCCTATAGACTTTTGCATTGGCAGAATAAGAACTTTCTTCACTACTGTTCCTACAACAGACTTCCTGTATCACTGTGTCTCATTAACTTTTCATCTCTTTTCAAATTTCATCTTAACATTTATTTTTCCACCCTGGGCAGGCCTCTTAATTTCTCTTCCTCTGCTTTGGCTTTATGACAACTGCATGTTTTCTTTTGTTCCTGTACAGTATTTGTACCTCATTGTTTTCCACAATTTATACTACATATTCTCCATTGTCTGGTATTAGTTAGTTCTGGGGTTTTTGGTTTTTTTTGAGATGTCTGAAGACTACTATGCAAACTAAGCAGCATTCGTTATATTGTATTGTTGATATACTGTGCTAATAGTGATAAAAACCCTAAAATAGATGGCAAAACTTGTTGGGACAGGAACTGTACCTTTCATAGTCAGAAGGTCAGGAGATGATCTGGTGATCCCTTCTGGCCCTCCACTCTATTGACTCTATGACTCGGTAAGTGTCTGTTCCACATCTAGCATAACGGGACACCAATCTTGGTTAGAGCCCACTAAAATGCAAAAATAGATAGACAGTTCCAGCCATACTCATGTTGATATAGTTAGACCATCTAGTCCAAAATATTCCTTTTATTCCTCCCACTTTTAATATTTACCCTAAAATGATCAAACTGTCTTTAACTGTAATACTGGGGGTAGGGGGACGACAAAAGTCTTTTAGCTTTTTGATGGATAACATTCAATCAGTATACATTTCCTGAAGTATAAAAGATTCATAGATTCCCCAAATTGTAGTAGTTTTTGAAATAACACACTATTCTTTGCTCTTTCCACTATTCGATATAAAAGTCATACTGAATCATTCCTGTCCCATATCCTATCCCAAATCTAATAGACACCAGCTCTCAATAGAAAACTAAAATTAAGAGAATAATAATGCCAATACTTAGCACATATACAGCACTTTTTAGCTATAGCTCCTACAGCACTTTATGAAGAAGGAAAAACACAATTTCTCTGTTTTACAGATGGAGATATTGAGGCACTGAGAAGTTAAGACCAATATTTTAAAGCTTAGGAAGGTGCTAGTAGCCATTTGAGTGCTCATCTGGAGACTCAAAGGAAAGTTGGGTACCCAAGAGCCTTTTCGAATTTGGAGATTAGCAGAATCCAAGTTGTCTGAGAACCGAGTGCTCTAAATTATCAGGAAAGAGGAAGAGAAAAGTCTTGGAGATGAAGTTTGTGAGGAGGAGGAAGAATCATGAAGGAGTTGGGGAGACAGAACGATGACACCAGACAGAAGCTGCAGTACATCCCCTGTTGAGGATGTACAGAACAAAACAAGTCTGTAAGCCACAGAGGGCCTCCCTTAACGTCACTGGCTCTCATCTAAAGTGCCTGTAAACATATGTGAGGAGCTGATGGGGATTTGAGCCATATCTCCTCCATCTCAGTCAGTCATCAGAGCCCTGAAAATCTCTGGCATGGAGACCTTTCAAAGGCCCATTGTGGACACTAATGACATCAGCCACTCTTGTGTGCCTAGAGGACTTCTTAAATTTCTGTGATCCATACAGTTACATTCCACATTAACTTCCTATGGATACACAGGCACAATGCCAAATTATAGAGGATTTCTATACCATTGTAAACTTCCCATATAAATTTATACTTTCTAAACGCAAAGTACCTCTCCTGAGAAGCAGCGTGAATCAAGGGACAGGCCATTATGCTGGTATTACAGAGACATGAGTTCTCGTCCTAGATCTACCACAGTTTGATATTTGGTACATCTCTAACAAGGAGTCCTGTGGCTTGTTTGTTTTACTGAATTAGACTGACATGGCTACCTCTTTGGAACTTGGTACATCTCTGTTTCCCTTTTCTCTCTTTGTCTGTAAGATTATAACTTCTTTGGAGCTGGGGATTGTCTCTTACCATGTATTTATGCAGTACCATGTTATGGCAGCACTTAGAGGTGAGCAGCCATGTGAGTAGGTGCCACCTTAATAAAGAAGTTGAGGTGTCAATGGGAAATGCCCTTTTAAAAAGTTATTTCTTTCAAAATGTTTCAGATTTTATACTTTCAGTATTTAAATTTTTTGATTTTGCATTTTATCTCTGGAAAAAGGTGCGAAAAGGACCAAAAAAAAGGGAGAGAGAAATGGGAGTGAGAAAAATGCACCTCCTCCCCTCCAAAATCTTCAGAATTTCAGTCCCAAATTTTCACAGGAAATGTTTATGTACACCACGAGCTTTGCCTTTGTGGAAGTCAAAAAGAAAGTCTATGCATGTTGTTGAAGGTCTGTGTAAAGTTTGTATTATTTGAGTGAAAGCA
>ML685768.1:21153262-21180616 GCA_007922175.1 Pelusios castaneus
CCCCCAAAAAAAAAAAAAAAAAAAAAAAAAAAAAAAAAAACCAAAAACCACAGACCAAGTCTGTGTGAAATCCTCTAATGCTCTGAAAACTACAGTATTGGCAATCTCGGTGGGAGAAGTGAAGCAAGAGAATGAATGGGTTAAATCTCTATTGCTAGTTGTAAAATGCAATGGTTTTCATCGCCTAGGACTAGTGTTTCTTGTCTGGGGGGAAGGGAGCACTAATGCTGGTCAGTAGCATGGTGTTACAAAACATGTTCTAGTTAAAATTGGGTGGAAACGTCTGCATCCTGCTTTCAGAAGCCTGAAAGGGCCAGTTTTCTACAGCCCAACAACTCTGAGCAAAATAAACAAGCTCTTTCTATAGCAGGGAGGGGATTAAGACAAGCAGACTCTTTATTTTTATATATATATATATGGCAAAAACCTTTCTGTTCTGAGAGATAGTTTAGGTGACAGAATCTTTAGTCACTCACTGCTAATGAAGTAAGGAGGGAGGGAAAAGGTGGGAAGTAAAGCATTTTGGACTGAGCATCTGGTTTATCTCTTGAAAGTCTGCAGGTGGGGCAATTAAGACATCAGTTGTGATGGTACATCATAGGCACCTGTGACAGCTTGTAGGGGTGGCTGTAATAAAGTACTGACTAGTGAAAGAGCTCGTATCTTGAGACCAATGATGAAATGGGGTTCTATCAGTTTGTTCAAGGCAATATCCTTGCTCTGATGAAGTGTGCTGCTGTCCTAAACACAGTTTTTACCTACAGGAGAATTTATTTAAAAGGTTTGATGTAAATGAATCACTCATTTAAATGTGCTGCTGTTCTCTTGTTTGTCTAGCTAGAAAACAATAGTAAATTGTTCTCCAATGAGACAAGATGAAAGGATTATTGTACAACTGGGTGGCCTATCAAGAGCAGAAACATCTTGTTTCTAACAGCATTATGTCCCTAGGGAGCAGACAGTCTCTGGCTTAACCCACAAATACTGCTTCTCCACCCCTTCCTTAAATGTTGGTGTGGCCTTCACGCTTTCCTAGGTAAGGGAAAGGGTGTTCTGAAGTCTCCAAATCTTAGATATTCAGTGGCCCAAGTAACTAGACCAATAAAACTATATATAAATCCCAAATTTCTAAGCTGAATATAACAAGATGCCTTTCATTTCTTTAGGAGCTATGTGCACATGACCTCTAGGGAACAGGGGGGATATTATAAAGGGAACTTTTCTCTTCACTGGTTACTAGACCTTCTAATTCAAAGCACCAATGCCTAATCATTTTTTATAAGTAGCACTGATGCTTGCTAATAACAAATCCATCTTCTGAGATTTCTCTCCTTTCAGGGTTTTTAACTTGTATTATAATTGACAAAAGGTAGGATGGAGAAAATGAGTAATTCACAAGCTAAAGACTTGATTTCTGCCTTGGTTTTGGAGCCGGTCTCTTGACCATCTAGGAAAGGAATATTTTAAAAGACTCCTCAAAACAGGGCTTCCTTGTATGATCTCTAGGGCAATGTAGATCTTCCTTCTCCTCCCTGTGTCTACAGCATTATCTTATGAAGAGTTTTAAACATTAGAAAATGTATGGTGTATATAGGCTCTTGCTGCTCTGCAAAATCAAAATGGCTCTTGACCTTTGTGCAAAACTCTGAAATTGCCAAATGTCTTGGATTTGGGTTTGAATGCTATTCCTAATCTTGAAATGCAACAAATTTCTACAATGAAACAAACCTCCAGAAGGTATAGAAGAGTCAAACTGAGGTGACTGACAAGTGTAGTGCATTAGTTGGCAAAAGATAAGGGGAAAAGGTGGGAGTAAATGAGAGAGAATCCCAACCAACTAGGATTAAAAGGTCAGAGTAAATGGTACTAAAGAATAGTCAGAATTGAAGACTGGCCAGAATTTCAGATCCACTCAACTCATTAACACTTAAGGTGCCTCTAATACAGCTTCCCATCACTTCGATCTGCTTTCTAACAGAGGTGATAGCAAACTTGCTATCACAATCTCATTGGAAGACACGAGACCATGTCACTTAGACAACAGGTACTTAATGGTTGGCTTTGTCTGGTATGCTGTGAGCAGGAAGATGTGGTTTTGGCCCCAGAATCATCACCTGTGATCACTGTAAACATGATTTTATAGTAGTCACATCTCCCTAACACTTTGTATGAAGTCATTTTTTTTTTTGTTCGTTTTTTGAGGGAAGTTCTGGGGTAGCTGTTAGTCAGTGAACAGCAAAAATGAGTCCTATGGCACCTTAAAGACTAAAATTTCTTCAGGCATAAGTTTTCATGGGCTTCAACCCACTTTGTCAGTCAACTGGAGCCCATGGAAAGCTTATGCCTGAAGAAATGTTAGCCTTTAAGTTGCCACAGGACTCTTTGGCTGTCCCTTTCTTCAAAGAAAAGACAACTACAATAATTGGCTGGCATGGGGACTGTAGTGGGACCATGGTGTATATTGTAAGTGTGCTCACTGCTTTCTTCAGTCTTAAGAGGATGGGGGCTGAGAGCTGTCCCAGTAAAGATTTGCAATGGGGAGAGAGCTGTCTTTCTAACTGTATGGCCCTAGATTGATACCTCAGCACCACCTTGTGAATGTGTACACCTCAGAGTACCAAATCCATTTTACTAATTTAAATATTCTGAGTATAGGAGTAAGCCAACATGATGTGGGGCACTAAATCCAGCAGGAAGCAAAGAGCCAGTATGTTGCTTTATCCCTGGACTCTAAGGGCATATACTGTACTTGGTTTAAAGGAGGGGGGAGGTTGTGGTCTCAGCTGTGCAGGCTGTCGAATGGAACTAGAGGCTATGACAGACAAAATGGGGTGGGTGTGTAATTGGTTGGTATGTAACTGAGCTGTATTCTTTACTGTTGCCAGGCCCTTGGGTTTCCCATCTTTCTGATCTGCATGCTTCTAGATCACTTGGGTGGTCTTTTAGGCTGACTTAGCACTCTGGGATACATGTGGCTTGCATTCAGTGAGACTGGCAAAATGGATGATGTTACTGTCAATTATGAGAATACTCAAAGAGCTGAAGAATTGATTGGCCATCAGTGTACTTGAGGGATATGTTCTGGCAGTCAGCAAAAGTAAGCACCCTTTCCCTCAAGATAGGGAAGGGGATGAGGATGCTATTTTATCTTTACTAGTACACCTATTGAGAGATCCAGATCTACTGCCCAGTTTCTAACCAATTATTCTTCAGTACATAGTTTAAAAATTAATCCAGCTATGGCTAGGATATATTTCTTCCATTGTTGTCATTAACCCTTCCTTTCTAGTAGGAAAACTGTCCAACCTCTGATCTTTAATGTTTATCTAATTCAGCTGTACACAACTTGCTCATAGTGGGAGTAATGGATTGGAAGAGGTAACATCCTAGGCTTTTTGAAGAGGGTATAAAGTACTCATGGGTAACATGCCAATCACCTTGATATTCTTGGACACCACTCTCCTGCAGGAATGGATGCTGAGGCTGTCCTGAAATTCCTTGCAGCAGTAAGCACATTCTTCCTTGGATAAGGAAGGTTACTCTAAAGGCTATCTTGTTGCACTCCTTTTTGAGAAGGTATACAAGCGCTGATGTTAAACAGCTAAAATTCCCTTAGTAGACTTAATGGGAGGAAGGCGCCTCTATAAAGTATCGGAAAGGAAAATTATTTGGAGGGGAGAGAGTGGTGGCTAAAGAACTCCTGGCAAGAAGTCTGTTTTGACTCCCAAGACCATAATGTTCTGGCAGTCAGATGAACAAACTGGACGCAGGCATCCTGAAGTCTCAAGTATTCCTATATGCAGCCTATCTACAGTAGGCCTTGCCTATGCATAAGCTGTATCACTGTGGCTGAACTGGCTGTCTTGTCAACAAATCCTTAGCATTGTTCAACACTTGATCTCTTCCTTCTAATGCTTTCTGCCCACTACTCCCACTGACCCAGGCTTACCCTTGAGAGTAGAGAACACCCCCACCCCCTTCAGAATGCAACATTGCTGACAAGATGCATGACCTGATATCTGAAGAAACTCCCCCTTTAAACACTGCAAAGTGCTCTAGGGTTAAACACTTGATAAAACTCCATATAGGCCTTGACTCTGCTCCTAACTGTCTCAAAGTAAAAAATGGAAAAGATAAGGCATGTCATCTTAATCAACATTTTCAGCACTATAGGGCCAGTTGAGGACAGCACATTGGCCTTGAATTTCCTTTCTCTCTACCAGTTCATATGACATCTCTAAGCAATTGGATGAGGCAGTGACTCAGAGGATGGGGATTGTTTTATTAAAAGAGAATAACAGTCCAGTGTCCTGCCTCAACTGATTATACACAATTAGGTGGCCTTTTAATAAGATGTTGACAGGACACTTGTGCAGTACTTGCTCTCTCCTGACCAAGGTACTAGCTGGCTAACTCTTACCTTGATAAATGAGATCGATTGAAGTGCCATCTAACAGCAATCAACCTGCTTCTATGAAGCAGAACATTTCAAACTACTGTGGCATTTTACCACTTGGCATGAAGTATCAAAATAAGACTTTTCTCTATCCTAGGAGAGAGAATAAGAGCACTGAGATTTGTTACAAGTTGTACTATAGACAAGTAATTCACTACAGTAGTTGTTCCTTGTGAGCAACCCTTGTATCTCCACTAGAGGTTTTTTGCCTTTGTGATTGCCATCTTGAAAAGGAAACAACTAGAGAAGGGAGCCTTCCTTCTCAGCAAAAGGATAGGGGGACTGCAAACTCTTTAGATTGAGCTTGACTTGCAGAAGGATGGAGCTTCTGAGCCGGATTCAAAAGCTGGCCTCTTCCCATGTAGGTGATGAGCCTGCTTTTAAGGTACCTAAATTACCTCCTAAAAATGGAGGGGGACAATATGGTCCTGGAGATGACTTGTGTAAAGCTACATCAGACAGGAGTAGAACTTGGAATTCTTAGCTAAGCTAAGGCTTTTCCATACAATAAGGGAGACTTGCAGTAACTCTCTAACATTCCCTCTTGCTTCCAAAAGTTTTGTAGCCTGCAGGTAACATCTAATGGGAAAATCCATATGCAGTTGTGAAATGCTGAATAACAACCTGGGAAAGCCCACAGAAATAGATGTAGACCTGCTTGTACAGAGAAATTCAGATATCCCTTTTTAGATGCCTAAGCAGAAATCAGACCCCGACTTTACTGTTTAAGAGTTGTTACACAAGAAGGCATAACAAGTTTTTCTGGTATAGCTTTAGCAAAGGCAGTGATAGCACAGGTCACCACTTACCTAGATCAGGTGTTAATCACTGGTCTTGTATCTGACAGCACTTAATACACACAAATTAATAGTTAGTAAATCTCCCTAGGAGGTTAGCCTCCTTAAACTAGATTTATGCTGTGGTTGTCACTAATGCACTGGAAAGTACCCAGATATTAACAAATGAGATGTTGTTCACTTTGTGGCCTGTAGCAACCATGGGGTACATCTGCACAGGGCTAAAAGCCTCATTGCATGTCTGTGGCTGAGCTAGGCTAGCTGACTTGGGCTTTGGGGCTGGAAGGTGAAGGGGGTGGAGTTGTATAGAATTGTGCAGCTTATGCCTGAATGTACACAGCTTTTTTCTTTACACCAACCCCAGAGGCCAAGTCAGTTGACATAGGCTAACCATGGGTATGTTTAATTCCTGCACAGACATACCAGTGGTGGACTACTAACATGCCTGTATTGATGTAGACTTTGGTTTTTTTTTAACTTGCTTGACCATTCTTAGCTATTGCTACCTTTCATGAGTAGCTACTTGACTTGCTGTAGCAACTTTTTTCTGTAGGCCAAATGCTTAGACTTTGCAGAATAAACCATTCCATTTTCAGATTCAGAACATAATGCAAATTCTCCAAGCATAGCTAACAAATTGTAATTGAGTATTGCCCACAAGGGCCAAAGGGTGATGCAGTAAATCCTTCTAGTTCCAAGTCTCTCAGACAGCTGGCACACCTTCATAGTACAATATGACAAGTTGTATAAAATCTGCAGTTGTCTTTTCTCTTCCAAAGAAGTAGTCGCATAGCTGAACTGTAATAGGGATAACGCAATGGTGGCAGATTTCACAATAAGTAACAAATGGCACTAACTGCTTCAACATAACAGAACATCCTGACCTTGAGTGGTGGAGCCCTGGGATAACATACTATTGTGAAAGCGTTGACTCAAGTAGTGAGAAGATGTTACTTGAACTACAATTCCAGGTGGAGGTGAAATGACTGACCTGTTTTTGTTAAAATTTTGGAGTTGGAAAGCACTTGGTCTAAGTCCAGTTGACAGAGTAACCTGATAGTAGTGAGTATCCACAACAGAGTGCTACTGGTTGGAAAGGCAAATATGCCCTAGGAAGTTTTGAATCAAATAATGCATTTTGTGCCTTTTTTACAATCCAAAAGCACTTAAACTACTGAAAGCTATCAAAAACAAATGGCTAATCTGCCATATTAAACCTGAAATAGCTATTGATGACCAGAAGGGACAACATTAGAAGTCAGAACTAACACTTCACTGAAGTGAACAAGTGCATTTCAAACGTCATCCAGTTGTCTGTTATCAAACACATGACAGTCCAGTGTGCTTTCCTGGTGTAGCCCTTTCAGCTGAAAAAGCTTTCAACATTTTGGGTGTAAACATCATATTGCATAAGCCTAGAAGTTCATGAGCATGCTACTGATATGGCATGATCAATGGGTAATAGCCTACTCTAATCTTAGTGAGAGACAACAGAGTCTTGGCTACCCCTTTGGAATTTGACTTAGTGAGAGAGAACAGCAAGTCCAATTAAGATAGGGATCTGCATGTGGTTCTTGGGCTGGCTCTAGGCTCCCCCCCCACCATGAGGGGACTCTGCAGGGGGCTGACTCCTGGTTCTAGGCTCTCCCCCCTGGCCACTGGGGGCACCTGCAGCAGGTGCCCTGGCCCAGCTCCCCCATGAGGAGGCTACACCCATTGCAGCTCTCAAGACTTGGTTATTGAATGAATTTTTTAAAATGGCTCTAACTCAGGGGTCAGCAATCCAAAAAGATAAGGGGAAAGCAGAACGCCAAATACCATGGTCAAACTGTCAATGAGTCTTGCTCTAAAAGGCTTCTGCACTTGAGCTCTTGCTCAGTTAGAACAGTAGGTCTCAACCTAGCACCAAGGTTTTGTTTTGCCCTACCAGCCATTAGTTTCTGAAGAAATAAGGGGGCTGTGCAGGAAAGCATGGAACAGAACCTGGCAAATTACTTCCAATGTATGAATAAAATAGTATCTTGCCATTTATTGTAAAATCCTGGATGCTGCTAAGAACTGACTTCTGCCAGTAAGCAGAATGCTGTTCCAACTCAGATGTTTCTGTGAACTTGGTAACCGGTTCTATTGGGAATTAACCCAAACCTCTTTAGGGAGCTTGTATTCATGGAGTTAATACTAGCCAAACCAGTTCCCTTAGAGCTGGCGATTGACTCTCTTCTGATCAGCTCTTCTAAGCAGGCACGGGTTCCTTAGAACATGACAGGTTTAAAAATGGATTTGTAATCTGTTAACTGGCTGTTCAGCAATTTCTCCAAGAACAGTCAGATGAGTAAGTGTTCAAAAAAAAAAAAAATCTGAAATTATGTAAATGATGACTAAAGTCTGTTCTTGAACTTCCTGGATTTCTAGCATAAATCAAATTCTAAGTAAAGACCAGGAAACTGAGATGATGTTGTCATGAGAACAAACTGTCCTGATCAGTTGGAGCAACAGCTAGTAAATTTAGGCTGCACTGAGACTCTGGAGTAATTGCTCTGTTCCAGCTCACCCCTGCAGCCAACACCCTTGGTCACTTACTTGACAAAGCTTCAAGAATATGAAACTTGGAGGCAGACCCAGGATCAACCTCCCAGTGCTACCTCTTCAAAGTCATTACCTGTTGCTTGGGATGTTGGGGGCTAGAACTGGAATCCTGCATAGTGGGGATGGAATTATCCAGTACTTCCTTGGTCAACTACAAGTTTTAATTTATTTATTTATTTTTTTAAAGGAAGTAGCCTGCTAAAGCAGGCCTATGATGCTAGTCCTGGGTGAGAGAGCCCTGTTAGGGTTCACTCCTAAAAGTAGCTTCTATAGAAGGCAGCTTTATTTGCAATCTAAGACTTTACTTTTTCAAATAACCTCCATGTTGTCATTGATACTAAATTCAGAAATTTAAACTTATTTAAATCTCTGAGATGAGAGCCAAAAAGTAAATTGAAGTTTGGGAATTGACTTTAGAGGAACAAGAACTTTTTTGAGAACTGTAGTGAAACCTAGGGGGAGACTATCCTCCCTAGGGTCAGATGGCGGGGGGTAGAGTCTACCCCAGGGGTTAGTGCCTGGCCCGCAGGCCAAAAGTGGCCTGCATGGGCTTTTTAAAGTGGCCTACACTGCCTGGCAGCTGGCTGGGAGCCAGGCCACAGCTGCCCAGTCATGGTGTGCAGCTGGGAGCCCAGCTGCAGCCACCCCTTCCTCTCCCAGCCAGGGCTCCAGGGGCTGCCAGCACCGTTGAGGGGCATGCTGGGTTGCAGTGTGGGATGGCATGGCACAGCTGGGAACAGGAGGTGAGGTAGGCCAGCACCACTATGGGCATGCTGGCTGCTGGGGGTGGCTGTGGGAGTACAATGTGATTGGGGGGGTGGGAGGGAGGATGGGCTGCTGGCACAGCCATGGCAGGAGTCTGGGCTGCAAGTTGCTGGGGCCAAAACACCTGCCCACAAACTGGGCCTATTCCTGGGCATCCAGCTCTGCCCCCACCCCACAACTTCCAAATTCTTTAAAATTTTGGCTCAAAGGCCACAAATATAACTCTTACACCCTGAAGGGCCACTAGTCTAACTAAAATTTAATTTTAATGTCAACTTAGACTTATGGCACCCTCAGGGTTCTAAAAATTACATTTGTGGCCCTTGAGCCAAAAAGATTGAACCACTGGTCTACCTTATTAGTCATCCAAAAGCAGTTTTAATATGGTACCACTTCCAGCTAGAACCACAGTTTCCCCCTTAGATTGTGACACAACCTGCTGAGTAAGATCCTAACTGGTACCACAGTAGACTTGTTCAACTTAGTGTAAACTCAATGCCCTTATACACTTTGCTCTAGCATTTGGCTCTCAATAACAAAGCAAAACACTTCCAATATAGCAATTCAACTTTCCAGGCATGCACAAAAGATCCTGTTCAAAAGACAGATGTCTCAATAGTACATTCACTTATGAAAGGCACCATACAGGCACTTGTGACTTTTAACGTTACTCAGTGCATTGCCAATACAGCATGTTTAAACAGAAAAATGTGCAACATTCAGCATCCAGTCCAGAGACTTATGTGCATAATTGTCATTGTAGGTCAAGGCACACAAGGACATGCATGAATATACTATTGTACAGCAGAAGTTGCCCCAGTTAGAGTGTAGTCTTGGTATCCTAAGAAAGCAACATGTTTCTCTTTATGGCTTCCATTTACTCCATTAACAAATTAACCCACTGGTAGGTAGGATGCTCACTTCAAAACTAAAATCTGGAAGGCTGCAAAGGAAAATGCTGTTCCCTTTAAATAGCCTTCATAACATGTGCGGAGGAAACGGCCGATCTCATCCAATAGCTCTACTGGACTAAACATTTTTGGCAAAGAGGCATCTTTAATGGTATTGTCATACAGCTGCTGTTAATGGTGTTCCTGACTCTTGAGTTCTGGTGCCTGTCCACCAGATTCATTTAAGAGCTAAAGCACAAGTACACAAATACAAACTTTCTAAACTATTAGGAATTCAAATGACTGACAGGCTAGGAGAAAACACTGCCTTACAAAATTCTGTTCCTAGTCCTTCAATTATTATAGCAATTCTGGCAACTTCCCTTATTCCCAACAGGATATGATGGAGTCGGCAAAGCTTTGCTTTTCTGGCCTCCTTGGTTCTAATTCAAGGTTAATATTTACATGCAATAACTTTCAGCTATATTGGGCACATGCAGTACAAAGGACAGTGAAGAAGCACATCCTGTGAGGAGGACAAAGTACTATGCAGTCTAGCGGAGATGTTTACTTTACTAGTCATTTTTCTTCTGGCCTCTCCACATTTTCCCCCAGTCTTTCCCCTTTCTCCACACAATTTAACTTGCATGAGCCTTGATGAGGGGCCAGAAATAACTTTATTTCCACTTTTATAAATGGCAGATGAGTTCTTAGCTTAACATAGCTGTCTCTTATTACCTCAGTTTTCAAATAGCAGCAACCCAGCCTGTTATGAAGGATTAAAGTCTCAAATTGAACAACTATTTGACACAATGCCATCCCAGAGTAATAGCAGTATCTTTGTTTTGGGATTGCATTCAATAAACTAAGGGAACTGTTACTTTAGTTGTCCAAAGAGCCTAGAAACTTCTGAGGGAACAAACCCTTTAAAATTTTTCTTAACCATCCATTTATTTCTTATTCAATGATTCTTGAAATATGTCCAACTTTCAAGAAGTCAGTCTGTCTTGTCACAAGTCTTCAGATCTATTCCATGAAGTGTGTGGTAAAACTAATCACGTCAGGTGGATGAGCTCCACTAAAAGTCTTAACTCAAGACTGAGCCTCCCACAGGCACATACAATACATACTAGTTTTGTATGGGGCAGGGGGAAGGGTGGGAAGTTGCATTTAATAGACTGAAATACCTAGACTTCCTGGAATTACTCTGAAATCACAGCAGGATTTCCTGCCCTGAGGTAGGTAACTATATGGGACATGTCTTACTGTGAGGTTTCTTATCAACAAACAAGCCTACTCTGTGAGGCACTTGCCCCCCTTCTCACCATAACCTTCACCAGTATCATATGTGCCCTCTGAATGCTCTCACTCCTTATGCATGGTCTGCATAAAGCACTAAATGCCTAGCACTCTCCTGTCAGGCTACTATTGGGTGAAAAGCAAGAAAAATCAGGAGTGGTATTAACTGAAATTGATCTTACTACTACACCAGCAGCAGAGTGCCTCAGTTTAAGGCTTCAAATGATACTTTGAGCTTTCTAGAGAATCTTAGGCTATAATAGGGTGATTAATTGAAAGGACTAGCAAAGCAGAGTCTTCTGGCATGCTTAGACTAACTTATCACATGATAAATTAGATAAGTATTGAAAAGTACCACAAGACTCCATTTTCTAGGACAACTATGTAATCTCACTAGGTGGGCCACACATCCAGACTCCTAAGGTATCACTTAGTGCAGGGGTGGGCAATAACTTTGGGAAGTGGGCCAGCAGAGAGCTAGCTGCCAGGCCACCCAGCAAGGTGGGTGAGGGCAGTAGAGCCAACCACAGAGCTGATTGTGGGGGTTGGTGGCACAGAACAGGCCCCAGGGAACCAAAGGGAGGAAGATGCAGGGCCCTGTGGCAGAGATGGAGGGCAGGGCTGCAGCTATGAAGAACCAGCTGTAGAGCAGCTTGGTAGAGGGGAGCTGGCCAGAGGGTGGGGGTGGCAGTGCTGGCTGACAGGAGCTAGTCCCAGGGAGCTGGCAGAGGGGCACAGGGCCAGCCTTTGGGAGCTGGCTGCAGGATCCTGTGGCAGCAAAGAGCCAGCTAGTGGGGCAGGGAGGTGAGAGGGAGAGCTGGCCAGGGATCACAGTAGGCCGGATCGACCTGTTAGATGGGCTGGATCTAGCCGATGGGCTGTATCTTGCCCACCCCTGACATGGTGGAACAACTTCTGATCATAGCTGCTGAGGGCCATGTGTGCCTCCTCGGTATCTGAGGGCAAAAGTTGCCAAGTGTCAAAGTTGGTATAACCTCAACTTTTTCCTCACATCAGCCACTCCTGTGCCCTCTAGCAATTAAGACTAAAGAGACATGAAAATCTAGCACAATGAATACAGACCAATACCACTTCCCTGAAATAACTACTTGAGTCTTTTAAACTCAAGGTGAGTAAAATTTTTCCTGTTTTAAAGGAAATAGACTCCAATAGACAAGGGAATAGGAGCAGATGATGAAGTTAGTGAGCTAAATGTGGTCATGTTTCCAGTGCTACTGTTGATTCTATCACAAAGGACTGGCAACTACTATAGCCATGCAATGTATTGTTTATAAACTGACTTTCTTCAAAGATCAATGAGATGACAACTTCATATGCTGTCTGGCTGCCACATCTGGTTATGTGCCTGCTGTTTTATTTGAGTGCTGACAAAGGAACAGCTCTTGAAAGGTGATAGTGTTGGTTTTCAGCATGTCAGCTGCCATGTTTTCTAATGCCAAAATAGTGTGGCACCTTTATCACTCTCAGTAAGACCCATGTTGGTGGCTGCTCCACTTGCTTCATGGGAGATCAGATTCAGCAGTGGAATACAATGTTGTATGCACCTAACACTGGAAAAGTAGCACAAAAATCCAGTGTCCTTTGGAGTTTTTTGTTTTTAAAAACAGCCAAGGTAGACTTTAAGTATAGTAGAAAAATCATTCATGACGGGCAAGAATTTGAGTGCCTGTTAAATGGGCTGACATGGATGCACAATTAATACCATTTAGTCTTAAGCATTTGCATCATCTAAAGCCTGAACTTTCAGAAGGGACTAAACCAGGGTTGGGCAAACCCAGCACATCTCAACAGTGGCACACCAGTCCATTTGGAGCAGCACTTGGCATCCTCTGTGGCACCACAAATTGCCACTCCTGCCACCAAAAGACACTCCAAGTGGCTTCTTTGGGGGCAGCTGTAGTGCAGAGGTCTCTGCCATGTCCATGCCCCAGGTATACCATGCAAAGAAGACACCCAGAGTGGCTCCTCTCTGTGGCGTACTGCTGCCAAAAGGAGTGACTCAAAGCAACTTCTTTCCATGGTGTGCCTGGGGATACGGGTCCCCAGGCATGCTGCTGAGAGAAGCCACTCCAGGTGGCTTCTTTCCACGAGTGGGCCATCGGGTTGAGGAGGAGGGGCCGGCACAGGAGTCAGCAAAGGTTGCCAACCCCTAGTCTAAACATGTAATGTAAGTAACTAGTTTTGTTTGCAGTTATGGCTCTTCTAGAAAATATCTTGGGTTGAATGACTTGCAGTGTTCTAGTCACTGATTTATCCAGAGTTGGCATTAGTGGATGCCTTTTACTTCGTTATTGAACTAATTGCATGTTATCCATCCCATTGCAAAAACTTTTGAATAAGTATTCACTTGCCTCAATTAATATTGTTCTGTGAAACTGCTACAGTGTAGCAGTCATTGGCTGACTGGCTGGCTGCCAACAAACTAAAATAGCTGTTGTTGTTTGATATGTTGAGTCTTAGTTTATCTAGATTCTTACTGGTCTCTAGCTTGACTTAAAGATGGAGTAAGACTTTCAAGAGGAAACTGGGTGAATGTGTCCTGCACAGCACTGGTAAAAATTCCACTCAGCTACTGGCTATTCCCCCCCTCCCTGCAGGGGCTGTGGAGCATTAGCTGGTCCAACCAATCACCCCGACTAGATTACCCAAAGTCTTCAACTGCAGTTAGCATGCTGGGACTAATTGAAAATGGCAGAACCTCCCACAAAGGGAAATGTGGGGAGGGTAATGGTGGCTTAGTGCACATCTTAAAGACAAATGCAGGTAGGGAGGAGTTCCCCTTTTTATGATTAGGGTTTCTAAACTGACCAATGGCAAGCACCCTTGGCTTAGTTAGGGCACCAAATTAATTGTACAGTAATGGGTTAAACTCAACTTCTAGACCCTTGAAGGGCTAATTTAAAATAAAGTAATTATTGCTAGAAGAATCCATTTGTTCAGTGCATTACCTAAAGGGGTTAGGTCAAATAGTCTGGGTGTACTACATTCAGCACAAGTGTCTCAGAGCATGGAAAAATTTCTTTTTTAAAAACTTCAGTAATTGTATAAACTAAATATGGTGCACTTTTTTGAGCAAGTCTTGAGACTCTAAAGAGTCAAGAAGCCCAACTCACTAAAACATTAACTTGGCAACAGTTTAACCTTTGTACATTCCTGAACATCTGGCTCAGCAGGAAAAATGAGCTCCCTGCTAGCTGAGCAAAAGGGCTTCCCATAGTATGGTAAATGACTTCCAAACAGTTCTATTGTACCACAGATGTATAGTGTCCAAGTAAAATCTGAAAGATGGCATTCTAGGAAATAATGGCACCTTAATTTTTTTAAAACATCTGCTCCAGAAGAGATTTCAAATGTACAGAGGGGTTATTTCAAACTTGGTTCATTCCCAGATTCATACCATACTCCTCAGTGGAAACTTTGTACAGTAAGCATTGATATTAACTTCAGGCAAACCATCTGATTAGAAACTGGACACCCCTGCTGCAGGGGAGAACAATCTAAGACTTCCATAATGAGAATGTGTCCAAGTCTTCCCCTCTACATCTTAGGAATCCTTTCAGCACTCAAACTGATTGGAATCTAACCTGGTCTATAGGCTTCCAGAAGGGATGGGGCAGAGTGGGTGGTGGAGATAGGAGTTGATAGTGCAGAAATGCACACTTCTAAACTCTTCCAATGCAAAATTGGAAAAATAGGTGACCCTGGCTGTCAGTGAGGGAGTGCATGCATGGAATGGTAAGAAAACTCAGAGTAGGAACAGCTGAGTAGGAACAGAGCTCCAGCAGAGACTCCTCTGGCATCACATGAAAATAGTTTTCTCATCCCTTTTGGCTGCTGCATCTGACTCCAACCTAATTACTGGAAACTGTTAATAGCAGAACAATTTTTAAGAACTGGCTAAATGACATCACAAAGCAGTTTTCAGTAGGTAATCTTGATAACTGGATGGGTGTGGATCTGCCAGAATGGCTGAACGATCAATAGTTTCATCAGTGATCTAGCAGTAAACATAAAATTCACAGAAAAAGTTGTCAGAATGCCCTGTCCTCACTACTTTCCAATCTGGATTTTGTACACAAGGTAAAGCCAGGTTACCAATACAGTCCAATTCATTGTTTATCTAGGAACACAGAATGGCAGCCCTCTCTACTAGAGTGGGAACTCTATCCTAAAAGCAGTCATTCTGAAACAGATGGGGGGAGGGGGGGAAGGGGGATGAGAAAGGACAATCAACTCAATATGAGCTCCTGGTGGGGTGGTGGTGACAAAAGGCTAATGTGCTCTGGTCTGTATGAACAGGTGAAATTATGTAAAACTAAAGAGGCTATTGAATACTACATCCTTTTTAAAAACTGGGGGAGGGGGGGAGAATGAATAAAGTCTCCCACAGGACTGAAAGTTTGATGCTGGATTGTCTAGAGTTAAGGTAAAGCACTTGTGCAGATGACCAAGTACAACAGCTGTTTGTACCTGAGGTCAAGGTAATACCCTGCTACCATAGGCAAATTAGTGTAGCTAAGTAGGAATTGCAACCACTCTGTCATCTTGGCATTCCTCTTGGAACAGAGGCAATAGTGTTCAAATACTGCAGTGAAGTCCTAGAACAAGTATTCTTTCGAGAAAGCTTCACTTCTGATGATGGGTTCCTCATGGATGAGGGTGAAGGGTGTGCTTTAGTTGAAATTGGAGTAGGGTGTGAAATCTGCACAGGGCTGGCTACTAATGAAAAGATTACAGTAGTTGGGACTCTAGATGGCAAATTGATAAGATAGCATTGAAAACAATGCTAATACAATCAAGGTCAGGATCAAAAAGCTGACACGTGAGTATATAGTGGGACACTGCATGCAGGATGTGATCATGCTGGGATTAATGGACAAGAATGCATATGGACTTCTCCTTGGGCCAGCAAAGCTGCTCTAGGATGAAAGATGGCTTAAACACCACTACTTGCAGTGGCAACACCATTTGTCATAATGAAACATCTTGAAGAGCTGAAACTTTTTTTTAAGCATTAGAATTAAAATGAAACTAAACTTTAGTCACTTAGCTGTACATACAAACAAATGGAGTTCTGTGGCACTCTTAGACTCACACTTACTTATTTTCTGGGATAGGCTAACATAGCTGTACATGTGAATCAAGGCTGCCAGAATTCTTGGCAATGGATGAGTATCTGCTTAGCAACCAGGACTAAGATACAGCTGCAAGAACTGATCATGGTTTAGGAGATCATAAACTAGTCCTTCCTCCCCACCCCCAGTCTGAACTGCAGGATCAAATTAAGGCAACTTGTCAATCAGGTTGGTCAAAACGCTGAGTGGTAGGTGAGATAAAGAAACTAGGTAACATGTACATTAAGCTGAGAAACCTATACATATCCATGCACACCAAGCTACTTTCTTCCTAGATTAAGCAGTGCTTCTAATAGAAATCTCTAACAGGGATGAGACTAATATTGCTAAATACTTTAACTATGCAGTATCTGACCAAGATGTTGTCTGTAGACAGCTTTTTATAACAGATTTACCTGAGGCTGGGAAGGAATCTTTCCCAGGGCAGATTGGCAGAGACTCAGGTCTTGTGTGTGGTTTTTAACACCTTCCTCTTCTGCATGGGGCACAAGTCACTTTCAAGTTTTAAACTAGTGTGAATGCTAGGTTCACAATGTCAAGTCTTTAAATCATGATTTGAGGACTTCAGTAACTCAGCTGGTAATTGAGTCTATTGCAGTAGTGGGTTGGTGGGGTTCTGTGGCCTGCAATATTCAGGAGGTCCAACTATATAAGTTTGAAAACCACTAAGGGTTGGGACCCAGTAATGGGTCATGGGACCCATGCTGCTGCCAAAAGACTGGAATGCATTGCTCAGACATAACTGATGGGTTGTGGGCATAAATGACTTTTTTCAACTGGGTCCTGAGGGGAAAATTTGAAAACCACTGAACTAGATCATGGTGATCCCTTCTGGCCTTAGTCAGTTACAACAAGCTTACCTGTATGCCCAGAAGTTTTATGTAGTGGTGGGAACTAAACTGAAAAAGCAACAATGCTATGCAAGAAGCATTAGCACTGGAAAACTCTCTTGCAAACCAAAAGTTCAGCAATGCCCTAGTTCTAAGATTCTTCAAAGGTGTAACTTCCTGCATAAATGCTCGAAACTACTGAGCAATCCACTACCTAGATGTCTTACCCATTCCTCACTAGACACAGGGGCTACTAATACTAGATTTTTAGGATGCAGTCTTGTCTGGTTTTGATTTTAACTGGTCACTGCATCTTGTACATCTCCTTGCTAACTCGAAACTTGCACTGAAGTTCTCTTCCAGTCTCCTAACTTTGCTCCATTCTTTCAATAGCCCTAGATGCACTATTGCAACACCCCTGAAGCTTCCACATGCCTAGATACATTTCTTCTAGTTATGAGCTTTCCTAAAATGTTGCTGTATTGGCCCAGCTGTTCTGCTGGGTATCTGAGGGCAGTAATGTGAAATTCTAAACACCATGTATGTTTCCTGAGACAACAATTAATTAGAGATGTTTCCCTTATGAACAGCTTTCAGTCTACACCAAAGAGCCACTTGAATGAGTTCACTTTGGGAATTCCACAATTAAGAATAAACTTGCATCAATTTGAAATTCCAAAATAGGGCAGGATGAATATGGACCTTGTTTCTATCTGTACTGAATATCAACAGCTGTCAAATTTCTCCTAGAACTTGGCTGAAAGCTTAATTTTTATTCAGCTAATCATGGGGGAGGCTGTTTTGCCCTCCATGTTGGGGGGAGGGGGGGGCTTTGAAAGTGATATTGACCATCTACAGCTCCACAAAACAAATGAAATGACTTGAAGATGGAATTTTAAACTCCTTAGAATTTTGGCATGTAATTATCAGTGTCTCATCTGATATCAATGTAGCTTTCAAAACTGGCTCCAAGAATTGAAGAGCAAGTCTCATTCTTTTCTCTTGAAAGCCTACAGCTACTTCCCGATTGCTTCAGCTGACTTATCTTATTTAAAGAACTTTTTTTTAAAAAAACTGTCTATGGATGTCTTGCATAGCTTGAAATCCAGTTTTGCCAGGTGGTATGCTAGTATTTCCAGATCTAGCACTAGCAAAGAATAAAATGTGACTTGATGTAAAAGTTATGAAACAGCCCTCCAAGTCAGAACACTTAACACCAGATCAAGGCTGCATAGGTTAAAGATGCTGTGACTACTTCATGGCATGTTAATCAAATGATACCACTTTAAAGGGGATGCTATTGTAAAGCCAGATAACTTTTATTTGAACTCAGTTTTGAGTACCAGGAATCTTTAGGCAGTTAAGATGACTACATATACTCTTCCCTTTCTAACACCTAGTGCACAAATGATTGTCTAACTCGGATTATTTAGCTTTGCTTTTTCTGAAAACATGAGAATCTTTCAACTGTCTCCTTTATAAAGCAGAACTCCCCTTGCGAATAATCTTGACAAATCTGCCGTACATGACTCCTACTGAACATCTGCATACTGGGTGGGCAAAAAAAACTGAGGACAAGTGATTTGGGCAGTCCAACATGAAGGGCACACACCCCCATTTTGAGAGAGTAAAGGGTTTCTGGTCACTAAATCAGCCGAACAAGAATCTAACCAACAGCCGAACCTGTCTGCTTGCTTATGTCAAGAGGATTATAGAGCACTTCTTTGCTAGTTCTGAATTACCAAATGGGCATCACATGGCAGTAATGGCCTTAAACATGGAGCACTTCTGCACAGACCATCCCCTATTACAAGTGTAGGGACTCGTCAAGAGTTCAGACAGAGCACTGATCATCTAGAGTCTCTTGCAATATTGGTGGTCTACATAAGAGTTCTTAGTCAAAGGGCCAAATCAGTGAAGAATAACATTCTAAATTCCCATCTGGAGGGAAGATAGCAGTAGGTAAACTTAAATTCCAGCTGAGGGAAAATATAGCTTGTATTTCAGGCCACAAAACTGCAAATGCTGTACTCATTCACCTTTGTGGAATCTGAAGCATTTAACAGTAACTGTCTTCTCCTTCCTATTGTGCAGTTGCACGATAGTTTAAAGTTGTTTATAGGAGGTTTTAGTGATAATGCCAATCTTGCCAGACTAGGACCCAGTGGATAAAGCAAAATACTACTCAGACATGTGAAATAGACATCTTGACATCCCTGGCACACCAAGAAAATAAGATGGGTCAAGATTGAGGTACTAAAGTGAGCACTTGGTCTATTGACCTATAATGTGAACATCGGTGTCCCTTAGTGGTCTACATTAAAACATCTTGTACTAAAGATCTGCAGCTAGAACCACAGCTCATGCCAAATCTAACTTCCTTTACTAGCCTGGATATTATTAAAAAGATAGTATAGCCTTATTTGTCTTAATATAGTGACATTTAAGTTGCTGAATGGAACATAGGCCACTTTTAACTAAAGTACTTAATCTCCTTCCTGAAGGTAAAGTATGCCTACCTGTTGATCACCATTTGGACTTCCAACACAGCAAGTATCGCATTCTTTAATGCTTCTGGAGTTGAAGCTGGCATCCATTTCACAATGTCGAATGAAGTAGAAACAACTAATAACCAGCCTGAGCAGCAGGCAGCACCAAAAGCACCTGTGTCAAAGAAGGAAAAAAAGAAGGGTAAGCTGTTCATGTATCCCAACAGTATAAAGTAACACATGTAGACTGACTTTCTTTCCTCCAGCATATTTCCTCAAAACATCACTTAAGGGCTTTTCTTCAAATTCATGAGTACTCAAATGCACATCCAGGATTCTAGCATAACTCCTCAAGGAACTGCAAGTTACACTGTGGGCACAGAGTAAGTAAGGTTGATTAAATACTGCCAAGATGTTAAAAAACAAAACAAAATAAAACAAAATTGTTAATGCCCCCAACTGGCTTCATTTCCATAGTGTTGAGCATCAGTTGTTGCTAATATCATCCAGAAGCTTAAGGTGGCTGCAGGTGACACAATCTTCATTGAATAGGATCACTCAATACCACACTTAAACTTCTGCCAAATCCTGGCTCAATTCATGACCAACTAAATAGCCACAATTCTAGACAGTGAAGACTCCTGCAACACACTTAAATTCTCTGCATTCTACTCTATACACAAGTGGGGTTTTTGGTTGGGAACATGCATTTTAACACTTGGATCACTTTTTTTAATGGGAGTGCAAGACCAGCATCTGAAAGCTAATAGCTAGTATTCACTGGCTCAGACATATTTTCTAATTCCCTGCTAGCTTGTTCTGAACACAATCTGTTTTAAATACATAATCAGTTGATATTAACATGTCTGTTTCAAGAAGTAGAAAGTCAATCTTTGATTCTATACCTTCTGAAGACTATATTACTTGTGATATGGAAGAACCCTCTCGATTTAGAGGAAATCAATATGAGAAGCATTTAACTGATGTCTAGTAGTGTTCCCCACAATTATTTTAAATCAATATCTAATCATTTGTGGGGACCCAGTTGATACAAGAGTTTGAACAGTCCCATTTAGCTAGCATCTTGAAAGCAATGCTAAACTATTTGGCTATGTCAAATATCAACAGGCTGGATTATAAAATCAACAATGAAACATTGAGATTAGACACACAAGCTCTGAAGGCCAGCATTTAAAAGTTTCTTTCTTTCAGGGTCAGAAAAGACAGATGAATTTCTTCTGGCCAGATTCAAAGGTGATGGTGTAAGATACAAAGCCAAGCTAATTGGCATCGATGATGTTCCAGAAGCAAGAGGAGACAAAATGAGCCAAGATTCAATGATGAAGCTGAAGGTAAAGGCCTACGCTGATCTGATTAAAAGGCCATGATTTGCTAGCCAGTAGGAAGGCTATAGTGGTCAAATGCACTCTATTGCAATTCCTGCTGCATACCAGAAGGAACATGAAGTAATAAGAGGCACAGATCCTAAGTGGAGGAAGGGTGCCACTGTGCTTTAGAGATTAATAGAACTAACGAAGGAAAGGAAGCAGCCCCAAGCTAAATTGCTCATAGTATAATCTGAAAAGTGCTCCAAACACTTCATAATCCATATAGCTCTTAACCAATCCATATAGCTCTTAACCACTGAAATAGAAAGTGCAGGTTGGCTCTATTGGTGTGTTTTAAAAACAAATCCTAAAGTTGAGAATCTAAATTCCTTGGAAGAGGAAAAAGTAAAGAACTTCCCTAGCAGTTAAAGTCTGCAGACTGCATTAACCAAAACCTTTTTCTATAGAAACATAAAAATCTAACCTGCATTACAGTAATGGCAGAAGCATGCTCAACCAAATCTCAAGACCTATGACCTGTAGTGGTGGTCTGGAGTCAGGTGCAGTGAAAGCAAATAATGAAACAAGAAGCAACATGAAAGGTTGTGGCTCATTAGTAACAAGTCTTAAGTGCTAATGACTTGGTCACTCTTGTTGAGCAGACATGCAACTGATCTTAAATTCACCTGTTAGGTTTAAACCAGGCTGGGGGGTGGGGAGACTGCCACTATAGCATCTGTCAAAAGGAACCAGTCTACTGTAAATCTCTTACAAGCCTATATTAGTGGAGGTAGGGGAATAATCTTGAAAACAAACTTGGGTGTTACTGGTATTAATGTGGGTGCATAATACTTTAACTTTGGGTGCCCAGATATAACTGAGGCATAACTTGCTTAAATCATACAAGTATCTGAGCCCAAGAACAAACTTGACTCAAGCTGAACACGCTAGCCCCCAGCTAGCTTAAATTGCCCAAATTCTCATACTATAACATTCCTGTTCATTTAGGGCATGGCAGTAGCAGCCCGCTCACAGGGACAGCACAAACAGAAGATCTGGGTGAACATCTCCCTTTCTGGTATCAAGATAATTGATGAGAAAACTGGGGTAAGAATGGTCATGAACATAAACAGGTCTTTACCAAAGACAATGCAACTAAGATCACTGGAGAAGAAACTAAACCTGGCAACATCTTCACCTAAAACTTTAACCAAAAAAGTTATTGTCACCATGTAGAACACCTGAGAAGACTCGAGGGGGGGATGGAAGAGTAGGAGCTAATCCAGGTTTTATTCAGACAGTTTTAGTACTTGGGATGGGTGGGGGTTGATCTCTTGAGTACTCCTGTCATGTTTCTAGGGATGTAGAGCATGTCAAATCTTAATGCTGACTTGTAAACCATTTGCTTGTTGCCCTTTCTCTCCTCTCCCCCTTCCTCCCCCAGATTTGATAATTTGAGCTCACTTAAATCTTTATTGCATGGAAGGATTTGAAGAAAGTAAGCCTTTGCATGTTCTAGTTGTACTGCTGTACTAAATGTTGTCTTTTCTTCTGAAAGAGGACTGGAATTAATTGCTTTCAATTCTAGGTCATAGAACATGAGCATCCAGTGAACAAAATCTCCTTTATTGCTCGGGATGTGACTGATAACCGTGCATTTGGATATGTCTGTGGAGGAGAAGGACAGCATCAGTTTTTTGCCATAAAAACTGCACAACAGGTATTGAGATGTGTTGAGCATTAAGGTCATCCTGTGGGACTCTTCTATCCCTTTCATAACTCAGCAGATCCAAAACTGCATCTTCTGATGCACAGGGACAAGCATATTCAATAGACTAATTTCTAAAGTGAAATCAACTTGATGCTCCTTAGAATGAGTTAGAGTAACATTGCATGTCTTACTAACTAAACTCGTTACCACATCACATGGTATTTAATCCAGCACTGACACAAATTACTGATGTAGTTTGCACTATTGCTGTGGGCACTAGGAAGATTGAGTCTTATTTCATGTTAGTATGCAAAGTTCTTCTGATGGCCAAAGGAGCCCTTCTCTGCTCAATGGTGAGCAACTTAATAAAAATGGGCACACAATACGCTTCATGTTCATGGCCACTAACTGGCCTGCACTCAAGTACTAAGTTGCTAGCGGCCAGCACTAATGCAAGATACAAATGGCTGAGCCTAAATGCTGATTTAAGGATGTGTTAATCCTGCAAGTTTTGACTAATTGAGATGCTTGTGATCCAATAGTAGATCTTTGATAGGAACAGATTCATGTCTGGATCACTAATTAGAACTGCTAGTTCAGGGGGGGAAAAACCATAAAAGGTGGTAGGACCTGAGATCTTTCCCAGGCACAGGTGATCACTGCACAACACTTCCAAGAATAGTGACTCGTGTGGCTGCAGGGAGAAAGCAGTGTAATAAACTAACAGCATAATTATTCTGCTCTTGCTATACAACTTGCTCCCCTGTGTAGATGAGCCCAAAGTCCAGAACAGAATATATTCCAAGTATGACAAACTTGCTGGGAACTTCTAAACTGTCTGCCTAGAAATGCATGGTAAACATACTTTAATTGAGTCAAGACTACAAAACTCAACATGGCCTGTGTTAAGTCTCTCCACTTTGTCTCCTGCTCCTTGAGGCAAACAAGTTTGGTAATGCCTGCTTCGAATGTTGGCATAATCACTTTCTTTTATGGGTGCAGCTGGTAACACTAAGGCTTTCCAGCACTACTTGTAAAACCCTGTTTTCAGTTGCTGGTAACTTTGCCAAATTTTAACTATTGGGACTAAAATTGTACATACTGGCTGTCTGCCTCAGGTCAAATTTTGGAAAACTTCAGCCCATTCTATTCCTCAGTCTCAAAGGAGATAAGGGAAGGTGGTTTTTTTTTTTTTTTTTTTTTTTTTTTTTTTTTGCTAAGCTTTGGAGCAAGTACTTGATACTCCCTCTCCCCCCATCCTTGAAGCAAGTTAAACATGGCCAAATCTGTGGTTTTTGTCATGTCTCCCCTTCCCTCCTTAAGCACATCTTATCTGAGCATGTGCCAAGTACTTCTCAGCTACACTCCGACAGTTCCATGCATGATGGCTCTAGGATTTTCCTGCAGTTGTAATTCTGGGCTACTGTAAACTTGGGGTCCAAGCACCTGACTGAGAGCAGGGAGCACCTCTTGTCATACTCCTCCACACTATGACCAGGACTGTGTGGGAGGAAGCTTCCTGATCTAAATGTCAAGTCAAGAGCCAGGCCTGCCAGGACCAAATGCGCTGGTGGTTGTGGTAGCTAATTACATCGTACAGTATCCCTTTGCACTTGTGTACAGAGGCTTTAAGGTTTCAGAAACAACTTCAATTCTGGCACTTCTTAGCTTTCAAGATTGGACTTGGCACCTGAGACCATGTCTGTACTACAGCAGCACAGCTATGGATATAGGCTATAGCATATGCTCACCCACTAGTAGGGGTCAGGGCAGGCCATATTCCACTACATAATCCACCTCTATAAGGCAGTACCTAGATCAAGTGAATTTTCTTCTATCCAGCTGCATGCATGGGGAGGTTCAAGTCAAATTAAGTTACAGCCCTGAGAGATGTAAGAAAAAAGCTATGCCCTGTGACATGTTGCTGGGTCAATTGACCTTGGGTGTAGACCAGGCCTCAATGTCTTTCTCCACCCCATCCCCCCTGTTTCTTTTAACCTGGTTCTTTGTGAATTATCTGAGCTAACTACAGCTTGGTTTAAACACCACTTCATCTCCTGAACACTATCAAAAGACTAAGCAACAGAGTAGGCTGAGGGTGGAAAACAACTTGCTCTAGAATGGTCTCCTTAAAGACTTTGCCAAAAAAAAAAGGGGGGGGGGCTTCTCTCTCTAATAGAGCAAAACATAGTATCTATTCTGCGAGCCAAAATTGCTCCTGTCTCTTGCCCAGTTGCCCTCATTTCATGTGTCCAACTTCTCCAGGTACTTAGTCAGCAAATGCTAAATGAGTAAAATTGATCTTCTCTAAAGCCCTTCAGAAGGAGGTAGCACATGAAAAGAGAGCTTAAATCCTAAAACTGGGTGTGGATTAGCCAGCTGCACTTCATCTGCTAGAAAATGAAGATGGTAAAATGGATTGACTGGCAAAAGCTGGGTGCAGCAGTAGCTATCAGGGAATGCAGTACTCCTTGTTTTTCCCCTCCTGCAGACCTCAACCATGAATTTCACATCTCAAAGCCTGCATTATGGATTTGTACAAAAGAGCTGAACCTATTCCCACACTGTGCCTAGCAATGTACAAAAGAAGGCAGAATTTACAAGGGATACAGGTCATGCACCATTACCCCTGGACTAAATGGAACTTGGTTGTAATGAAGAGGACTTTAACCTTGTTGTCTTTCTGCTTCTTACAGTGCAATAATTGCTGTCGCCTTCCTTTTTTGGTTTTTTATTAGATGGCAGTGACACTTGGTTTCATTGTACTCAAACATCTTTCAATATGTTTCATTATACAGCCTGGAAAGGGATACCATTTCTAACTGCTTTAATAGAATACCAATACTACTTCTCAGTAGTAAATACAGTTGCTATTGAACAGCAAGCCACTACTGAGGACCCTTTTTCTGCAGAAACCTAAAGTAAAGCTTTCCCTTTCAGGCTGAACCGCTAGTTGTTGATCTTAAGGACCTCTTCCAAGTAATATACAACATCAAGAAAAAGGAGGAAGAAGATAAGAAAAAGGCAAGTATCTATCTTTAAGAGATCCTTCAAATATGAGAAAAATGGTAGCTTATCAAAATGGCTGTGTTCAGCATTACCCTATTTCAACTGTATCCCCAGAACAGCTAAACCCATCAGCTGTATAGCATGTAGCATCACTGAATCTCTGCTCTACTAGTTTATATGCAATAGTCACATGTCAAAGCTTGTATGAAAATTCATAGCTAGGATGGCTACTGTTCTAAAAAGGTCTCAGTTTAGAAATAGTTCTATTTGAATAGATCACTAAATGTGCAAAGTAAGCTGGAGCTTCAGTGCAAGCTTTATTTTAGATGTTTCATGCCAATTTAGAACTCTTCTGGCAACACTTGCTTTACAATCAGAGCAATTTAGCTGAGACTGTCAGCTTTTGGAACTGGTAGGAGGAATTTGTTCAGAGTTCCTTACAGGGAGGAATCTGGTCTTCTGCCAATCAAGTAATGGCAAGATGCTAATATGCACTGTCTATATTCATTCTTAGAATGAAGAAGCCAGTAAGACAGTTGAGGTAAAACTTTACTCTTCCAGTCTGAGTAATAGATGCACTCTTAAACAAGTGAGATTTTAATCTATAGTCTCCTTCATGCATGGTTTACCTAGCAAGTAAACTTGGGGGAAATGACAAATTGTCTTCTAGTGAAGAGTACTATAGAGCAATACAAAGGATCTCTCTTCACAGCACTAACAGCCTAGATAATGCTCCATTGTCTCCCTCTAACAAACTAGTCCAGTAACCCTTCTGCTTATAAAGTACCTGTTTCAAACTTAGCTTATCACTAATAGTGCCTTTATTTTCACTTCCAGAATGGCAGCGATGCATTGACTGATCAAGTTGACAAAATAAAACTGGTATGTTGACATAATAGTCACTTCAGTATTTAGCTTCCTTTAAACCACTGGTTCCCAACCTTTTCTCTGCTGTGGCACACCTTGATGCCTTCAATTATAATGGAGGTGTGCTGCAACATAAACTCATGAATATTCAAACTCATGAGCCATGGTGCACTGTTTTGGGAAATGCTGCTATGCAGGGTGATGGGGGTAGCAGAGCAGGGATGGAGAGAGGAGAGGGGAGGTCAGCAGTGGCAGAGTGGGGAGCAGTAGCAAAAGAGAAGGATGGCCATGTGGGGAGTAGGCAAAGGTGGCAAGAGAACTCATGGTGAACTGGGAAGGTCCCAGGGGATTGGAAAAAGGCAAATATAGTACCTATCTTCAAGAAAGGGAGAAAGGAGGATCCAGGGAGCTACAGACCAGTCAGCCTCACCTCAATCCCTAGAAAAATCATGGAGCAGGTCCTCAAAGAATTCATCCTGAAACACTTGGAGGAAAATAGAGAGATCAGGAACAGTCAACATGGATTCACCAAGGGCAAATCGTGCCTGACCAACCTGATTTCCTTCTATAATGAGATGACTGGATTTGTGGATGCGGGAAGAGCCGTTGACATGGTATACCTCAACTTTAGCAAGGCTTTCGATACTATTTCCCACAGCATTCTCATCAGCAAGTTAAGGAAGTATGGGTTGGATGAGTGGACCGTAAGGTAGATGGAAAACTGGCTAGAGCAACAGGCCCAGCAGGTAGGAATCAATGGTGCAATGTCTAGTTGGCAACCGGTAATGAGTGGAGTGCCCAGGGGTCGGTCCTGGGGCCAGTTCTGTTCAACACCTTCATTAATGATCTGGATGATGGGATAGACTCTGTGCTTGGTAAAGTCACAGATGACACTAAGCTGGGGGGGAATGGTAGATACTCTGGAGGGTAGGGACAGGATCCAGGGAGACTTGGACAAATTGGAACACTGGGCCGAAAGAAACCTCATGAGGTTCAACAAAGACCAATGCAATGTCCTACACTGGGGACGAAAAATCCCATGCACTTCTACAGCCTGGGGACCAATCGGCTAAGTAGCAGCGCTGTAGAAAAGGACCTGGGGGTTATGGTGGACGGGAAGATGAATGAGCCAACAGTGTGCCCTTGTTGCCAAAAAGGCCAATGGCATATT
>ML685768.1:21180716-21217010 GCA_007922175.1 Pelusios castaneus
CCCAAAACTGGACACAGTTTTGGGCTCCCCACTACAGAAAGGATGTGGACAAATTAGAAAGAGTCCAGCGGAGGGCAACAAAAATGATTAGGGGGCTGGGGCACATGACTTACAAGGAGAGACTGAAGGAACTAGGCTTATTTAGTCTGCAGAATAGAAGACTGGGGTGGGGGGGGCTGCTAGCAACCTTCAACTACTTGAAGGGGTGCTCCAAAGAGGAGGAAGCTAGGCTGTTCTCTGTGGTAACAGGACAGACCAAGGAGCAATAGTTTCAAATTGCAGCTGCAGAGGTTGAGGTTGGATACTAGAAAAAACCTCTCACTAGACGAGTGGTGAAGCATTGGAATGGGTTACCTAGGGAGGTGGTGGAATTTCTGCCTTTGGAGATATTTAAGGTTCGGTTAAACAAAACCCTGGTTGGGATGATTTAGTGGGAGTGATCCTACTTTTTAGCAGCAGGTTGGACTAGATGACCTCATGAGGTCCCTTCCAGCCCCATAAGAGGTGAAGGGAGCGCAGGAGTGTCTATGTGGGGTGGCAAGGGGGAGCCTGGGGATTGGGGGGGTGGGGGGGAGCCTGGGATGTGAAAAGGCAAGGCAGTGGCATGAAGCATGGAATAGCAATGGGGCCTCATTGGGCCACAGCCTTCTGGGTCTCCGGCAGGGACTTGCCAGGGCCCCAATCCCTCCACCCAGGCCAGCACCAGCCCTCCAGTCCAGCCCCACAACCTCATTTGGCCCTCATAGACCCCAATGTGGGCCTTAGAGGTTCATTGCAGGGCCCCCTCCCCAGGCCTTACTAGGGCCCTGCCTGGCCTGCTCCAGCCAGCCTCATTGAACCCCTGCTAGCACCTCACTGGAGTCGCCAATGACCTTCCCATGGGCCTCCACCAGCCTCCCTGGATCACCCCACCACTGGACTAGCTGGGGCCACACCAGTCCCCCATCCCACACTGACCTCACTGGAGCCCCCATCCCTACCAAGGGGGGACACCACCTGTGGCCAGGGCTGCATGGGGCTGCTGCCTGCAGCTCTGGCTCAGGAGACTCCTTCCCTCCCCCCCACCAGCCAGGACCACATGGAGCTGCTGCCTGTGGCTCCAGCTTGGAGGTCTCTCTGCCCCATCCCAATGCCCCCCAACACACTTACTTTCACAGGGCCAAATTACATCCTCTGGCTTTTCCTGCTCTGCACAGCCCATGTGGCTAGGCTGAGCAGGCTGGGTAGATTTAAATTGACCCAAGTTGTGCAGATTCTCACAGCACACCTGAGGAGTTGCTGCAGCACACTGGTTGGGAACCACTGGCTTAAAGCAGGGGTGTAGGTATTCTTGGGTGCACAAATGTGTTCCAGGGAGCACATCAACTCAACTAGTTATTTGCCTAGCTTTCACTAGTGCTTTTGTGGTCTGTAGTAAGGCTGTATAAACTAAAATTGTATGCACGACTTGTTTATGTTGCTTTACCTACTATGCACTGAAATGCAAGTACAGTCTATTGTATGGCAAAAACTGAAGCTGCCTTTCTCAAATCTGACTTGTCCCTGGGTTTTTAGCAAGCACTCTAAGATGGCACTTGAGGTATACAAGAGAACTACTGTAACCCTTTTCAGGATTGATCTGGAAAGATTGAATTACTGCCTTCAACTACATAGACCTTTTAAATAGTTTCTAAGAATAACCATGCATGAGACTACTATAGTAAATTGACTGACTAAAAACCTCCTGGAATTAAAAGTGCAACCCTATTAAGGCAAGATAGTCCACACTACTAGCCTCAAAAGCTTACATCAGGATAGTGAAATCATTGTGTAAAGCAATCTGTTTTGCCTCCAAATCCTTTTTTTTTTATTTATTTTTTTTTTAAAGGGTGTTGACCAGATGGACTTGTTTGGCGATATGTCTACTCCTCCTGATCTAAATAGTCCCACAGTAAGTAAAGATGTCTTTCAATATAATAGTTGCTTGCTGTTTCATTGCTCAAGGTGCAATTTCAGATTGACCTGGTAACATAGACTCTAACATTGAGAAGTCAAAGTAATTGGTGCAAATGCAACTTTGCCACTAACTGGAAAGAGTAAAACATTTAAACTTTTCAACTAGAGATCTAGCAGATAAGCTTTTTCCTACTATATTTCCCCAGTGGCTCAAGTTTTCTCCCTCATTGGATAATCATCTTCAACCTTGTCAGTTTGCCTCTACTGCTATCAAATAGTTAAGAGCAGTAGCTATAAGGCAGGCAGACTTGCAGTACTGTGCATAAACTCCAAAACTTAAAACTACGTAATGGAGAGTTGAGGACTACACTTAAGAAGCTGCTACAAGAATTAACAAATCTTGGGTCCCTTGGCTGGAATGAGCTGACTAGCCTCTTGAATCTGTCAAATGAGGCTCTTCAGAATTACTGTAGTGCTCTTCCCCATTGCAATGTTAATTCATAATTCACAGGCCTCATTTATAACTCACTTCTCTGCAATGTGAAACTAAACACTGCTGAAAACTCATACTCCAGCACCATTGACAATGTTAATGGCACACTGCACCAATAATACTGCAGTGTAACTTGGAATGGCTAGGGTACCATCAATTTAACAGTGGCTAGTGCCTCCTTTAAAAGGTGCCCTCCTACATCACTTGTGCAAGCATAGCCTGACAGAAAAATGGCACAGTGGAAGCAAACTGCTACTCAGCTGCATAAATTTTACTTTAGTTTGATTACACCCAGAAGATGGTATCTTGAAATACTAAGGCACTGCTATGAAATGTCAAATGATTCTGATGTAGAGGAGAGACTAAGCTATGCATGGCTCAAACACTTAATGACCGTCTTCAGGTCAGACTAAGCCAGGGGTGTCAAACTCACTGCTATGGTGGGCAAGATTTGACTTAAATGTATCTCAAATGGGCCATACCATAAATCAAAATACTAGGGTATTTTGCAGTATCCTAGAGGGCTGTGCATGCAAGACTATACTCAGTTCTCTCCATATCCCCTCCTCCCCAGAGTGTGGTGCTACAGAGTACAGACACAGGCCAGATCAGAGGTTTGCAGGCCACATGTTTGACTCCTCTGGACTAAACTGTCCTGTTTCTGCTTTCATGGCACTTGGAATAAGGGTTCAATTCTGATGATGGCATCAGTGCTATTGTCATGTGTGTGCACATGTGTACTAAAAAGGTATGTGTTAAAGTACAAAGTCAGAGATGTACCTGACTCTTAATCCTGCCATGCTTTTTTGCTAACTCCAAGTTGAAATCCTTGGATGTCTTGGTAACAAACATGAAGGGTTAAATACCAGCTAGAGGTTTCTTTTGATTTTCTGCACAGTAAAGATTGAACACATTGTTGCTTGAATCTTTCAGTTAAAACACTCTTCAATTAACTTTACTTTTTTCTTTCCAAACTAATAGGAGAGTAAAGATATCCTGTTAGTGGATCTAAACTCTGAAATTGAGACCAATCAAACTTCTGTAACAGAGAATCCCTTCTTGAATGGCATCACTTCCTCTCTTCCACGACCAAAGCCACAGACACCTTTCTTGCCTGAAAGTTCTTTCACTACCAATCTCAGCTTCTTCCCCACCCCCAATCCAGATCCTTTCAGTGATGATCCTTTCACGCAACCAGACCAATCGGCACAGCCTTCATTTGATTCTTTAAAATCTCCAATTCAGAAGAAGGAAAGTCTGAGCTTCTTGGGTAATGGTGCTGTAAATGGAGATATCGACTATTTTGGTAAACAGTTTGACCAGATTTCTAATAGAACAGGCAAACAGGAAATGCAGTCAGGCCAGTGGCCTCTTGAGAGTAAGCCAATACAGCTAGCAGCAAGGACACACAATGGGGTACCAGAAAGAGAACAGAATGGTTTTCTGACCAAATCCTCAGCAAACCTATTTGCAGAAAGCCCTTCCAAAGGATTATCTCTGGAAAATGGAGTAAAACTGGACTCTGAAAGCAATGTCCAGCTCATGTCACATGACTCCATAACAATTAGCCCACCTCCACAAAGTACCAAGCCAGGAAGAGGAAGGAGGACTGTTAAGGTGAACTATCTTCAAATATTTAATGCTGACATGCATGCTCTGTTAGATGGGCTGGGTGAAGGAAGCTTTCCTTTTTCTTCCCAAAGTGTGGTATGATACTGGCTAAACTATTCCTGCTACTCTACAACACAACTGTTTCTTCAATCTTATTCCACCATCATATTTCCTCTGCAATCATGTTTTTATGCTTTCCTGTGTATATTTGTAATGGGTATGATCACTAAATATACACTTATTTTCAATGCTGCCATACTTCACTAACTCTGGTAAGTACTCTGACCTGGAATGTATGATATAATATTTAAATATAGAATCTCACTAAGGTGCCTGTTGGACATTTTAAAATGCTAACCTGAGGCTCTAAAATAAGGCAATAAATTGGTTAGAACACCCTCCTCCAGCAGACAGTCAAATTAGCTTTTCAGTAGCTTAAATTTCAGTAAGTCCAAGGTCCTTACAGTACCCACTTATTCTATAAAACTTTAGGGAATGCTGCATTATGTAGCAAGCTAAATAAAATCTCGTGTTCTCTGATTAGGCTAACCACAGTAAAGCTAACCTTCCTGTAGTAAAGTCACTTCACTTTAACTTTTGGCTATAATATGTGAACCTTTTTTAGTATGCTGAAATCTCAAATATTGCAGTATGTAAATGGTGTACTTAACTAGTTAGACTAGTTGCTTCATTTAAGCACCTATCAAATATCCTGCAAGAGAATCAAGGGAGTGTTTGAAGTCTAGTATGACATAACTTGCCTTGTTCTTGGGAGATGTATGCTTGGCGTACACAATGGATAATAAATGGTGTTAAAGCTAGAATAGTCTGCTGTTTACTTTGTGTAACTTCATTATATGCATGGTATTCTAAAACACCTCAGCTGGCTTGAAGGGAGGAAGCATCTAGTCTTCAGAATAGAACTCAAATTTGGCAGTGCACCAGATTAGCATAAACCCTGGTTCCCATGTCTCCTGGTTCTAGAACCAAAACATCTTATCTGGGAGCTCAAACTTGCTTAATAGCAGGTGTTACCAAGATATGGGTGGGGGGGGAAGGTGCTATATATTGATAACTTAATTGAAAATGAGGCACAATCTGAACTAGTATCCTATCAGTTGGCATAGCCAATAAACCCTTTTCCTGTTTCCAGAGTGCAGCAAATGATTTGTTTGGCTCAGACCTGTTTGCATCTACTGCCACAGAGGCCCCAAGCCTGACTTCTGCTGCAGCACAACCTGCACTGGTGCAAACCAACCCACTGGACCTCTTCAGAACCAGTCCTCCTACTGTAGCACCCATGGCTGGTCTAGGTTTGTTCATCACTGATTGATTACTTTCAGTTTATTTGATTATATTGTTGGCCACTTCAATTTATGGTCTACTCTTTTAACAAGTTGAACTTAAATTTGCATATCCTCTTAGTAAGACTGTGCTGCAGTTCTGTGGTGTAGGTGTGGTTTTTTCCACCTCTTGTCCTCTAATATGCAACATTCTTTCTACCTTCCTCAACCTGATAATATCTCCTCTGAGAACAGTTAATCAAAGTCAGATTCCATCCTCTGGGAGACTATTCCATTTGGTAGCTCATGGTGCAAACACTATTCTATATTTAAAAACAGGTTCTGCTTCTCTACTTGAGTACCTGTTCACATATACCACAAGATAACTAAACAATACTAATTGTCGAAATGATACGGGAAGAGAACAGCCTAGAGAGTCTACTCCAATCTCAATCCAGAAGGTTGACAAGTTGCTTTTATTATCACTGCTAGAGAAATTACCACCAAGTAGGAGCACACCTTGGTTTTTAACAAATTAGTGCAAGCATATGTCTGTCAGTGGGAAGCATGTTCCCACTTACAGATTAGACATGCTTTAAGAAAAAAAATGCTGCTTCAATATAAATTGTAATGACCCAACAGGGATTTGGAAGATTTCTAATACACTAGCTCAGAATTGTACCTTCAGTGCTACTAAAGTTCAGTAACTTTACTGACAGATGGAAGATTTGCTTCCCAATGCAAGTAGGCTATCACTTCCCTGAAGGGGAGGAAAATCGCTCTTAAAACCTGAGAATATGAAGCAGTGACTGGGGGAGGGAGGCACTCAAGCCCCACACAAGGTGGAATTTAACAGTCATTTTAAAGGAACTAACAAACTAATATGCAACTAGCTAAACTCCATTTTGGCTCACTCTGGCACCATTGAATTACTGATGCTAGTAGCAATATGGTCACAAGCAGTTCTGGGTTTTTTGGTGCCTGTATGCCGTACTCCAGTGTACTTTTTTTGCCAACCCAGCTGGGTGGGGAAAGGAGCACAGGGCTCCTGCCCCTGCTAACCAGCTGTGGGGTTGGGGTTGGGGTCAGCAAGGGAATGGAGCATTCTGCAGGAAGAAGAGGGTTGGCAGAAACTTATCTTGGTTTGAAAAATGCATCAGCATATCTCTTTGCAGAAAAAGCTCTGGTCCCAAGTAAACTGGGATGTCAGGTGGAGAGGGGAGAATAGACTTTTAAGATTCAATCTCCGAAGAATCTTCTAACTTTAGCTTGAGGCTCTTAACTAGGCAACAGTATCTCGTTATCGCCGTGGGGCTGCCTTTGTATATAGCTAGCTGAACAGAGTCCAATGTGGCACCATTATAAAGTGCTAATATGCCAAGTCAAAGTATTGCCTACCAAGCAAAACTTTCCAACTTTGAAGACTGCACTCTAAAATGATTTAAGGGAGGAGAGGAATAAAATCCAACAGGAATTGAGTGAGATCACTGTGGAAAATGTGCTGCTTAAGGCAAAAGCAGAAGACAGGATCTACTGATGCATAAAGCTGCAGATCTTTGGAAAGGATCCATTAGGCTTATTAACTACTGAGACTTAATGTGACACTCAAGTTGCTGAGGGTAGCTGCTGCTATACAGTGTAGGAGGCAGAGCCAAGAGTGATGTGGCTGAAGATGGTCGCAGCTAGATACTTGTTTAGTTTTAATAAACACTTGCACTTTAAGAACACATAGTAATGAATGCATGGCTAAATGACTAATACCCTACTGAGGATATAGTTCTAGGCTCATGTGTGCTCGCTCTCTCTCTCTCTCTCTCTCTCTCTCCAAGAGGCAATGGCCTCACTCGGCATTCATGCTGAAAAGCATGCTGTAAGCAGGCCAGATGAGTCTGGAGTAAGACATTGGGTTGGTAATAAAACATGCTTAAACCTCTCCAGCTCACTCTAGAGGATCCCATTTGTGAAAATGGGATGAGCAGATAAGTTGCTTTTTAGAAATATTTTGCTTGCCCTAATGGAAGCATGAGACCCAATCAATTGTAGCCTAAACAAACCTTCTGCCCTGTCAGCCAGGTTAAGGCCAGGATGATAAACTTATAAGTTTTAAAACACTTCTGGTGTGCTGTATGATTTCTACTTGCCAGTAGGACTCGGTCTTGGCAGCATAGGCATGGAGCTAACTAGGGGTAACAAACAAAAGGCATTTTGTTACCTTGGTTTAACATAAGCATACCATGGTGTCTAGAGTAGACACTGAACACTTCCTGATTGTCTTCAGATACTCTTAAGTTCTAGTGTTTGCAGGGAGGAGGGCCCAAACTAAAGTGGCTAAGTACATAAGGTAATTAAACAATGGGATGCAGTAGTACCTTACTAGACAAACTTCCAGGGATGAAAGATGAGCTTTGAGCTACAAAGGCCTTCTAATGTAAGCTTTAAAAGCTTACCCAGCCACTGAAGTCTAACTTTTGGTAATATGTAGAGTTGTACTATGAGAACTCACAGTACACAAGTATTCACACACTCCACCTACAGAGGTGCCTAATGATAGTATACTTATCTTGCATACAATTTTTGTTTTCTAGGTGGCTTGCCAGCAGCAACATCTCCTCCACCATGGAGCCAACAGTCCTCAGTTTTCAGTCAGACCACATCAGTATTTCCTGGATCCATTATTGGTGCTCCACCTACAGGGTTTACTCAACCACTTGCTTTCAGTAGTACTACAGCGGTCTCAGGCTGGAGTCATCCCACATCCTTTGGAGCCCCATCATCTTCTCAGTCTTCTGGTCTCTGGAGTCAACCAGCACATGTCTCGCCTACTTCTTGGGCACAACCAGCCACCATGGGAAATCCTTTCCAAACCAGCATGTTTCCACCTCCTACACAGCCGTCTTCTGTCTCCACAACTAATCCTCCTCAGCCACCACCCAGAACTGCACTTCAGAAAGAGCCATCTAAAAAGGAAAGTGATGCCTTCACTGCCTTAGATCCACTTGGTGATAAAGAGAAAAAGGATGTGAAAGAAATGTTTAAAGACTTCCAGCTGACAAAGCCACCGGCAGTACCAGCAAGGCGGGGAGAACAGCAGCAAAGTCTTCTGGGTGTGTGTGGAGCTTTCACTAATTATTTCAATAGTAAAGTGGGCATTCTTCAAGACAATGCTGATCACGATGACTTGGAAGCTGATCAGTTGTCTACTAAAATCACTGGTAAATTGCCTCCTTAGCAATTGATTAAGTCATTGGGATGGGGAAGGGGGAAGAGAATAAACATCTTCCCAGTGGGAAGATAATCTTAGATGGCCGTACTTCCTGTTGCTAGCCAGGAACAAGTCTCTCGCATTCAAATATAGTTGAGGATCATCCTTTGATTGCAGCCCAACACTGCCCTCTAGTATTCAGATACAGTCTCAGTCTAAACCTCACCTGGCTATGTTCCCAAGACTTTCAAAACTAAAACTTAAACTGAATTGCCTTCTGGTATAAATCACTTGTATAAGCTGACTAGCACTCTTTTTAGAAAACTAAGATTATTCCTCATAGCAGAGGTTTTTTACAAAGTGGATTCTAGCTCAAAATCACCTTCCAATCACTCAAAACTAATCTTCAGGGTTTTGGGGGGAGAGCTGCATGTTGGTACAGAAATCAAGACCTGCCTCACTGAGCTTTTCCCCCAAGAAAGTAACTTGCTTCAACTATCTTCCACATAGAACCACCAAAGCCTGCTCCCAGACAAAGCACTTTGCCAGCTTCTAAGCCTGATGGCCTGTTTGAAAACCCCTTTCAAATGGATCCTTTCAGCACATCCTCACAATCCTCTGTAAGTACTAGAAAACAACTGCTTACTTCTCTGAAGTCTCCTGCCCACTCTGTTCAAGCTATGGAGTCTAGCCACTTGTGTGGCACTGCCAATTATTTGGTAACAAGTTTCCTAGAAGGATCAGCAATCTCCATTTGTGCTCCCTGTTGGATTTCAAATACTCTCCACCTGCAGGGAATTAGCAAACTTTGGTAACTGGAAAGGAGGAATGCCACTTGTGAACCCAAGTCAAACTGGGTAGAGTTCTCTCCTAGAGTGAAGGTATTTTTAGTTTCATGGCATGATACAATCTTAATAGTCCAATTTTTTGGACTAACTTGCATGCCTTCGCCCCTTTTGCCTGGTAGGAGGTAAGGGGTATGGAATACACAGCATCCCTGTTCTGGCCAACAAATTGGAAGACTTCCAGGTCTCCTGAAAAAGTATTAACCTAACCAAATACTACATTTGGAACAGGAGACTTGAAGCCCTTTCTGGTAACTCTGTTCTCCAAAACACTGACCCAACTTACTTTTTTTTAGTGTTAAACAAGCTTGCTCATTGGCTGAATTCCATATGAATACTAAATATATGTGGTCTTCCTATATAGATGAGTAGATTTAAACTTTTAGCCATGCATTTAGAATTAGTGTACTGTTAACTTAAGCAGTTGGCTAACTAAAAGGCTTCTATTGTGAATGCCTCCAGAATGTTTGGAATGAGGGCTATTCCAACTTGCCCATCCGACTTTCTTAGCTTTCATGGTGTGGTGAATTCACCACACTAATAGCTCACTGCTTAGAACCTAACAAGCTACTAATTTTCTATTTTGACTGTTCCTCAGCCATTACCATCTTCTGATCCATTTGGTGATCCTTTTGGAAATCCATTTGCATAGTTTTGGTAAGTGACTCTAATTTGCATGCTTCTCAGTCTGGCTTTACAGGGAATTCAGAACTGGAATGCTTGTCTGACCATCTTTCCCTATGTGACTGCCATGCAAAATTGGACTGATGTTCTAAGGAGGCTGATCTTGTGGCTAATGCAATTGCTGACTGGGAAAGGGAGAACAAAATGTTAGTCTGTCTTGAAAGCATGTATTTTAGAGTGGTGTCAATCCCCGATTACTTCTGAACTGGAAGTAACAAGAAACCCAACAGACTCTGAGGCCACCTGTTAATGTATGCAGTGGAAGATCTAACACATCTCCTAAAAGCTTGGTTAATCTTGAGTTTGATACACTACAATGTAAGTGGGTAACATACAACCCCATAATTGATTTTTAGTATACCTTTCAATACTACATTATAAAACTGGTTCACCTGCATGCAGTCTGCTTAAATTGTTTCCAGAATCAGTCTAGTGACTAAGCAGCTGGTTTTAAAGCTGAGAATACCCTTTTCCTGAGACCAGTTTAGCTATGCTCTCTGGTATAATCTCCTGACTTACCACTATTTCTAGTGGAATGACTGGCGTGTATACACCTTGGTCAATTGTAGAAGCAGGTTTCCTGCAGATCACAGCTTGAACTATAGTGAAATGTTGCTGACGCTCAATATGGTGTCTCTGCAGGCAAAGCATAAAAGCAAGTATAAATGCTGAACGAACTTGCAACTTATTTGTTTCATTTCATTCAAACTTAACTGAACTTCATTGTTTCCTATAGTAAAGCTCAAAATACAACTGCACACACTGCAGAAGACATGCTCTTAATACAGCCAATAGAACTTTCAACTTGTCATAAATCTGGCTTGCCCCTTGAAGTTGTGGGGGTGAGGGGCAAGTTGGAAAGTCAGACCCCACTTCCAGAGAGGGAGGGAATCTCTGCATTTTTCAACTGCAACCAGCAGAATTGCTTAAACTAGCCAGTTCTTCCAGACTTGGATAACCATGTCTAATGTAAAAAAATAACAATTGTACTCAGCTGAACTCTGCCTACAAGGCTATACTTATGTAAAGGTTAAAAAGAAACCTTAATCTCCCCTGGCTCAAAACTGTCTAGAATGGTCAATAAGCTGACAGTACTACCATAACCAAAATTGCTATGTTTTACTGGAAGTACTAATAGTTACAGCTTCCTTCTGAAGCTTCACCCTGAAATGTAGACGAGAGCCTCTAAAATTCTGCTTTTATCTGGTATAGTGAAGAGGGTGTAAAGACTGAATACAAAAGTGAAAGCAAATAGGCCTCAAGTGTAATAGCTTTGTGGAAATATCAACTGCTAGCAAAGTGTACAGGTTTTTGTCTCTACTAAATTCTTAATTGCTTTCTCTTTGCCAGAAACAGATGTAACCAGCAAAGGAAAAATGGAATAACCAGGCACCCCTCATCACCATTTTCTACTTGTCTGTCTTGGCATTGTCTGCCTTCATCCCTGATGCCTATTCTGATTATAAATGTCTGTCTGCTGTGATCTAAAACTTGTCTGGATTGAAAGATGAGCCCTCAAACAGAACCTGCTGTTAACGTAATTCAAGATGAAGCCAAGGAAAATACCCAAACTTTCATGCTGGAGGCCTAGTTTCAGTTGGTGGATGTAAATTTTTTTTTTCCTGTAGCCTCTCCAGTTTCTTCTGACTGGACTGCATATACAAGTCATGTGAAAACACTGACTTTCCAGTCTTGCTGTCTTTTGTTTTTGTTAAACATGGTCACCTACACTTAAAATTCTTGCAACCCTTACTGTAATGGTTGGCTGCAATAAGGAATTGAGCACCTTTTTTGAGGAAGAAACAATGCAGATTCCTCCACAGAGGGAAAGGGGATTGTAGTTTCAGAATTTACAAGATTCTAAACCATCACTTAAAACATGCGTTTTGTTTTGTTTTTGTTTTTCCCCCCACACTGATGGCTGCCTCTGCAAAATGGCAGCCATTTAAAGATTTTCATAAACCTCACGTTCAATGAACAGTAGCTTATGGTGACCGCCACTGGTATCTTATGGCTTTCCTTCTGGTTTCTCAAGAGGGGGGGGTGGGAAATTAATGGAGAAGAATCCAGTGCTTGCCAATTCATATTGAAAATGGCAAAATACCCTCCACCTGACTAATCCAACTAAAATTTGCAGAATCTGACAATAGACTTTGAAGAACAAACTCAGTCAGCTTTCTCTTAGTTCTGGGATCCGACTTGGACTTAAGCTGATATGCCTCTTTCAAACTTCAACCTTCTTTTAGGTTTAATGCCATGTGGCTTTCTAAGGGTGTTTTTGAGGCAGGGTGGAGGGAATCAAATAACTGAATTTTTCTTGCTTCCAGCAAGGAAGGTGAGCAGATGGCTAACAAAAATGGAATAAGCAGAAGAGTTTCTTGTTAAATCAGAAACTTAGTGGCTGTCCCTAATGATCTTAATTCAAATGAGTCTCTTACAGACTTGATGTAGCATGGTTCCAGTGTGTGTTGGAAAGGCAAATGGCAATCTTGTATTGATCATGGCGATGTCGCCTAATGCCTTAATTTTGTGGATGTTGATGTACCTCATACAATGTTTGAGGTAGCTATCTGCCTCTCACTCATGAGTGCCTTCTTTCATGAGCCTCTGTACTAATAGGCATGTTTCTAAATATCAATTACAAACGCATTGTTCAGACCTTTGTCCAAAAAGGAAAACCTGATCAGCATTATCATTCTGTTAGTGAGTAGCTTCTGTTCAACCATTTCAAAATGTAAACTTGAAATAGTATCTTTAACATTGAATTGGATACCTAAACAATTACTTCTGGAAAATCAATTTGAAGGCAACTTTAGTGACTGTCATGCAAATTGTTCTGTATATAACTTTTTCTTGTGCACTTTCCTTGCAATTAAAATTAATGAATTTATAAGTACCTGTCTCAAACTGGAAATGTAGGAACTTATGGATGTTGGTTATATAAACTGTAGTCTCACTAGTAATGGTTTCTAATGACCTATTAAAAGATGCAGCTCTTCATATCAAATGAGTAAAGATTGTCTGTCTCGTATCTCCTGAAGGAGCAGTACATCAAGGCATACTAGGTATGCCACACCATCTTTTTCTCTTCTAGAACAAGAATGAAACATACTGGGAGTTCCGTTTGTCAAAGCAGTCATAATTTGATCTTTAGACTTTGAAGACTTGCTGCTATGCTTTAGGCAGAACCCTTTCTGTTTAGTGGGATTTTTGCAGAAGTTCTTAATTTGAGGGGGGGAAATGGCTACTGTGTCTTTCAGAGTTTCTCTTCTCCCCTCTCCCTTTCCACCTCTGGAGCTAGAGCAGGTATTCTGAATGATATTGGAGAGAATGCTGACACATCAGCCCTCAAACACTTTCTTAGTTTGGAAAGTCATATCTTAGTCTTCAAGCCGAGTGATGCTCCATTGATGGATACCTCCTTTTTATGGGAGAGGCGAGGGTAGCCTTCCCAATAGAGTGACTCGCTACATAAATGATGAAATGCCACTTCATCTTGATCCATGGTAGAATGAATTGATGGAAGGTAAGGAATAGAAATGGCATAAGTGTCAGTCTAAACAGAGTTGAGCCAAACTCTGACTTGCTTCTGAAAGTGCTGCATCTCTGACAGCTACCAAAAACAGTCAAATACTTGGATGTGAAACTACTCCAGACCACAGGGGAAAGGCTCCTCTGACAATAGCCTGAATGTAAGATGCTGCACTACCCTAGTAAAGTAACAAATATAGCTGGTCAAAAATCAAAGGTCCATTACCCAAATGTTGAAAGTGAGAATGTATAAATATTTAACTAACAGACTATTTGACTTGCATTGCTAAAGAGTCAATGTCCATGTTGTCTGATGGGCAATGATTGCATGTCCTGCAATGGTAAAGCTTGTGCTAATTACAGTAACAACTAGATTTCAGGTTCCCAAGCACATCTAGCTCCAGTTTAAAACAAGGCACCAGTAATAAGGCTTAGGACATTCTTCAGTTATGTTGGCCATGTTAGTCCCAAGGCAGAGCATTATTAGTGCATAATGCTTGTTCGTGGAGGTGCAGTTGCATGTACTTAAAGGGTAGATTCAAAACAACTTGGACAACTAATCCTACTGTGGTGACAAATTAGCCTTTGACTGTAATGCAGTGTAGCAGTGGATGATGGGTTGACTGCAACTCTAGCCTAAAGGAAGAGGCTTAGGTCAGGACTATGCTACAAGCCTAGAGGGGTATAACTCATTTTTGTATGAGAAATCAACACCCTTGAGTGTGGTTTTACCAATGTAATTCGCCCTAGAGAAAGGAACATGGGTACAATCTTTCTTGAGGTGAATTAACAAGGGCAGGGCTCTGCAATACAGCTCTTTAGCTGCCCCCTTGCTGCTCAGGGCCCACCACCACCAGAGGCAGCCCCTACCAGGCTCACCACCCCCTGCAGGGGGACCAGTCCTGGTTCCAGGTTCTTCCACCCCCCTTAGGGAACCCTGTGGTAGGCACCCTGGTGCAGTTCTCCCACCACCACCACCTGCAGGCTACACCCATTGCAAATTTCAAAATACTTGGTTATTAAGGAACTTTTGAAAAGCTCTTCTCGGGGGTTGCCAACTCCTGAACTACACCAATGGAAAAGCCTCTTCCCTGGGCATATAGTAGAGTTGCCACTTCAGTACTACACTGTCATGGAAACAGTGGTGCAGCTGTACCACAGCCCATTTTATGCAGAACTCTCCCCTCTTGTTTTGCCACTTTGATATAGCCTCTACAGGAAACTTTTTTTTTTTTTTTTTTTTTTTTTTTTTTAAAAGGCAAAACTTGACCATCTGTTAGCTTCCCCTGCCAACAGTAGACACCTGGCTCAACTACCTACTCCCAAAACCTACTTTCCTAAGTTGATTTGGCTTTGAACATCAGCCTATATCTTGTCACCTGCTCATAATATTACAAGTACAAGGGGCTGCTCCAGCATGAGTTGCCAATGAAACTTCTGACAGAAAAGTGATCTCTAAAATAACCAATGATGTGCCACAAGTAGACTGGAGTAACCTGATGCTTGAAGAATCTGACCTCTGCTGCCATAGCTCTGTGATTTTTTGAGGGGTTCAAACATTCTTGTCTTCTCAACTGCTGTGACTGCAGTATATCCACACAATTTGAACTGACCTCATTAACACCAGTTCTGTATGTGGGTGAGTCACAGTACTAACAAACTGCAGTTCCCACTTCATTTGATGAAGTAGGTTCTAACCTATGAAAGTTTATGCTCTACTAAATTTTTTAAAGTGCCAGTGGGCTCCTCATTTGTTTTACAAAATAGTATGCCCTTTAGATAAACAGGGATGTCTAGCCCTCGGTCCTGAACAGCTCTTGCTATGCTTTCAGGAGCACAAGGAAGCTTAAACTAGTATAAAGACTGAACTCACTAATTTTAAGTCTTTCTTTAAACTATGATTTGAGGACTTCATTATCTCAGCCAGAGGTTAGGGGTTTATTACTGTACTTACTCACCCCCTGCTGTAATCTACAGGAGGTCAGGCTAAATGAGCAGAGGTTTCTTTACTTTAAAGCTGAGTCTAAGGATGAGGTGTAAATCCTCAAGGCTTGCTAAAGTCTCTTCTCCCCCCCCCCCACTCCCAGCCTCCATATGAAGATTTCCTCCATGCAGCAGCCAAATTTGTCTTGCAACATATAAATGTGTGAATTCCTATTGGTGATATTCTCCCACAGAAACATGTGAATTCAAATGCTTATGGGAGGATAGAGCATTTTAGTCAGCTACCTAGTTGGTCAAAAGGGAACTCGATAAAGAACAAGCATATATACCTTCCTTTTAAAAATTTTCCTTTGTCTCTGCTGGGGAAGCAGGGGAACAAAAGACAATCTAGTCACAAAGACCTACTTTCCCATCCTGCTTTCAGTGAACTCTGGACCCCTTACCGTAAGTCAATATTAGTTATGTCTTATAATTGGACTGCTCTGTAGGTGTTGCCTTTGTTCTGCTAATAAATACAAGAGAATAAAGATTCCAAATTCAGTTCCAGCAGTTTCTTACATCTATCTAAAAAGCTAAAAGCATGCGTGCTATCCTGCATCTTTCTTGTGCACTATGCATTTTAGAAGTAAGCACCTTGGTTTCAGGAGCAATGAGAAGGTAATCCTTTTTTTTTTTCTCTGCAGCAACAGATCAGTAGTTTATTTTTATTTTATAGATTGTAAGAATGTGCACATTCATCTACAGGGCTGTCTTAGTCTGGTTATCAAGAAAAATTCTTACCATTTTTAAAATGCAGTTTGTCAGCAGTTTCCAACTCCTTGGTTTTTACGTGCTGTGCATGACACAATCAATAGAGCCCTCTGTGGATGCAAGCATGTGGATCTGCATCCATAAGAAATGGTCTGCAGATATCTGCATTGTATCCATGGATGCAGATATCTGCAGATATAATGCGGATATCTGTGGATTTGCAGAGCTCTAAAGATCAAGCATGTATGGCTAACAGCAACAGTAACAGTGGTTATGTTCTTGTATAGAAAGTTATCTTAGCTGTCTTATTATATACACACTACTAAAGTAAAATTTGATCTGTTCCTTGTGTTACCTCGTGCATTTCTCCCTGCAAGAGACAGTCACTCTTCTAGAGATGGGGCTACAGATTACTAACACTTCAAAGCTCCATTCTCAAGCTGGCTCTTATCAGTAGTGTATTCATGCCATGTGATAGTCATCAGCTCTCTTCAATAAAAGTTGATAATTTTATATATCGTATCTTCATAAAGAGAAGGCAGAGACACATTTCACCTTCAGCAGCAGAGTTTTGTCAGCTCTGTGCTAAAATGAGATTGTGGGAATTTCCAAACTGAATGAGACCCAAAAGCCACCTAATTCAATACCTTGTCTCTAACCATGGTGAACACAAGATGCTTTGGAGGAAGATTCAAGATCTGTGCAGTAGACTGAAATGGGCTAACTTTAGCTGAGAGAACTTTTTTGATGAAGTGTTATCAAAAAAAAAAAAAAAATTTCAGGGTGTGTTAGAAACTGAGTTGAACTTGACCTGAATGGTTTCAGCTGAAGGAAAAAATGGGAGTCAATTTTGTTTAGACATTTCAAGTCAAAACAATGTTTATTTCAAATATGAACTATTAAAAATAAAACATATGGTGTAACTCCTGAAAATGGCTGAATTGAAATAAAAAATGACTAAGTTAAAATAAGCAAATATTTTGTCAACTTGAAGCAACTTTTTAGATCTCTTTTGATTCAACAGAAAAAAACGTTTTAAGATTTGTCTTGGTTCAAATTAATGGAATATCTCTGGGGTTGGTTCCAAACTGAATGTCACTTGCTCAGCTCTAGAGATAATCTGCCCCCACTGTAACTTTCATCCTGAGCTCTTCAAAGAGATTGGTTTAAACCGTAAGCTCTAAGGTTACTATTGCTTCTGGAAAGGTTAACGATAGCAATTCTAACTCGTCTTGAGATTCAAAGGGATTGAATCCATAGGTAAGTTTTTGGGGGGGAGAGGGTTTGGCCTCATGAGTCCATGATTGTTACATTTTCATACAACATGTATTTCTTCTTTTGTTTTTTAAATTTCCCACCTTTTCCATTCCAATGACTCTGGCCTTGTTCTTATGTTGTGAGACAAGGAGAACAGAAGTTCCTGGTATACCTTGTCTGAGCCATTTATTATTTCATATGCTTTTGTCGTATGCCCTCTTACTTATCGTCTTCCTATCATGAGGAATCCTGATCGTGTCTCTTGCCCTGTTAAGTGTGGTGTTTGTTTCCGTTTTTGAGGCCCTTCATTTTTTGTTGCTCTACTCTGGATCCTGTGAAATTCCTTCACCAATACCCTACACAGATGAGAAGTTGTCTTGGATTTTGAACTCAGATCCTCTTGGTGCCTGCAACTTGTTCTAACTCAACCATCAAACCAACTTCCTTATTTGAATTAATCAGTTTAATAACTATTTATAGCTATTTACTAAGGTGGCCCAGAGCCCCATCACATTATGACTAACATTACAATGTTGGCCAGTAACAAATTGTGTATTTATGCACATAGATGTGATTTTTTTTTTAAGGCCGTATTATGCAATCAGTTTTCTATGTTGGTTGGGAAATTCTCCTAGCCTTCTATGAGTACTCTCCATTACCCCAGACTGCTAAAATATCAGTATTTTATTGTCACCTAGCCAAGGTCTGTTTTTCTGTTTCTTCACTCAGGAACAAGTTCTACATGCAAGATCCTTGATTAAATGATACACTGATCTTCAGTATTTCTGGTCATGGGCCTCAGGGCAATGCTTTGATGTGTAGCCCAGCTTCTCCAGGGTTCAGGGCTGTTCTGGATTCCAGGGGTTTGGGCACATCCACGTGAGCCGCTTTTTCAAAGTACACTTTGCCGAATGAAACAGCTGACTGGGTGCTCCCTTCTGAGCAGAAATTAGGGGGCATATTGAATTCAGCATTTGTCTTTGAAGTTTTGCTCCCTGCTGCTGTACTCAGCAGCATGTTGTTGACTGAGCTTTTAACTCCTCCTTCCTGTTCAGCTCTGTGTTTGTCAGTAAGTAGAACTATTTCCCTGGGAGATGACCAGCTTACCAGTTTACACTTTTTAAGTAGCTGTCTCTGTCATAACAGGAGGACATGTAATATCAGTCATCTTTTAAAACCATCGCTTTTAGGATGTAGCAAAACACAAGCTGCTCTTTCTACTGTATCCAGGGACAATTCCTGTTGATCAAGTGCTGGAACTCTAACAGCCACAAGGCCATTTGCAAAAAGATCTTTATATTTAAGTCCACACAATCCTGAACACTCAAGCCATAGATGTCACAAAGCTACAAGGTCTGGCTTATGCCCCTTGGGGACCACACAGTTCCCCTAGGGCAAGCACAAATGCGGTGAATCTAGTCAAGGACTCCTAAGGCTTGTATGGTACATTTTCAGTGTTCAAGACTCTATATTTCAGGACACCAAGAAGCTTTTTCAAAGCAAGCTAGCAATTTAGTAGTCATCTGGCATGCAGAATCTGGAAGTCCTTAGACTGGCATAGAGAAGCAATTGGTGTAGCATCTTTGCTTTCTTTCTCTGTCTCTCTTTCATATATCTCAGTGCCAGGTCAGCTTTGTACCTTTGAGCACAATTCTTAATACAGCCACCTGACACCTTTTTCTTTTGTTTTCCAGTTTGGGGGCTTTGATCTGCTTCCCTGCAGAGAGGTCGGAGGATCTTTTAGCTGTTAAGTGCTAGATGTGAATTTCCTGACTAGTGGGGTTTCCTCTGGTTTCCAAACAGGCTTTTAAATCAAATACTTCATACTTACCATTTTGCACTCAGTAGATAGGAGTGCAAAAGCACAGAGGAAGCTGAGGTCTTCACAGGAATTATAAAATTATTACCAAAAGTCCTGCATTTGTCACAGCAGGTTTCTAACAACATGATGATGGGGAAGGGTACCTAACGCAGAAAGACAATAAAAGACAGACAAGGTGGGTAAAGTAATGGGGGTTCCACAGCCCTCCCTCCTTCTGCAGAGGAACATATTTCCTAATGGACTCTTGACCCATATTACCTAAACGCATTCTGGGATAACCCACTTTCAATAACGTATGTGCTTCCCTTATACCACACTCTGTATCCCTTCCATAATGCGTATTAGGCTGTTTAACCCAAATCTCCTAACTCTTGTACCTCAGACCCATAGTCTCTAGCCTTCCCCCATCCAGGCTGTTGTAGTTCATGTGCTGGTTGTACTTGCCATCCATACCATGACCTGTATGCTGAATCTGGATGCCCAGCCACTCCCTTTATCTAACACCATGCTTGTCTGTTCCTTTTTAACATTCTCTTAATAAAATATTTTAAATCTGTTCTTCTATTTCATTGGGCCAACTTCTGTTGGTGAATGAGACAAGATTTCAAACTCTTCTTCAGGTCTCCAAAAGGTAAATACCAACTAAATATAAGGTGGAATAAACCTTATGCAAGTATCCCATTTCAAGAAACTGTTCAAAATGAAGTGGGCAATTAACATCTCTGCAGTCACTGGCCAATATTGGTTACAGGTTGCTGTAATGAGACATAAAAACCAGTGTTTATTGAGCCCAGGATTTTTGGTGTCTTGCAGAGTTATGAATTTAAGTCACAGGCTTGTCTAGTGAAGTTTTTTTGCAAGCTTCCTTTGAACAGAAGGATTGAGAGGTCAGATATGGAGCAATGGCTTTGTGAAAAGTACCCACAGATGATAGGATGTCTTTGTTTTATTTTTCTGTATGAATTCATTCAAGAGGAGAATAATTGTCTAGTTTTACCCATGTTGTTGGGATTTTTGATTGCACTGGACAAGGTATACCACATGTAATAGGCATGTATAGAGCCAATGGATCTTGGAAGGTGTGTTGGGAGTGGGGTAACTTTTCCAGCATCTTCCAGCCCAAAGATACTTACATGAATGAAGATGAAATCACCTACTGGAATTTCAAATCAATAGGAGTTTAGGCACCTAGGTGCTATGAAAAAATCTTACTAGCCACCTACCTGCAGCTGTAAGTGCCTAAATACCTTTGGAAATCGAGCCTTTAGTGCCCTGCTACTTGTACCTTTGAGGATAACTCCTATCTCCTTAGGGAATCTTTTATCTACATCATCCCCAGTGTAAAATAAGTAAGATGACCCCTACCCAAGGAGCCAGAGCCCCCCATAAATGTGTCCAGACAGGAGGAACAGGCTTAGCAGTGACCTTTGGAGCTCCAGGAAGGAGTAAGCAAATCAACCAGCCCCTGCAAGAATGATAAATGTGAGGGAAGAGGAAAACATCCATTGCCTATGCTGCTGTGGTGCATGAGACTGTTCCTGTACCATTTATAAGAGGAGCTAACTAAAAGTAACAGGGCATCAGGAACATTTGGAAAGATGGTAACCGTAGTACTAGCTATGCATGATGATAACACATCTTTAGATTGCACTTTAAAAATAAAAATATCCTTAACCTGAAACAATATCTGTTGCACAGTCCCCTCCATCAGTGATATATAATAATTTGTATAGTGCTTTGGGATGAAAAACACTGTAGAAATACAAATAGCATGAAGATAGCAGAGAGATCCTGGCTGCAACTCATCAGTAGAGAATTCTCTACTATTCTATTGGCAGAGGTGAACTTCTTAGTGCCTCAGAGATGTCCGGTGTTAGCTGTTCACAACACCTACCACAGAAGGTGTGGTGGGGCTCCATACATCTACAGCAATACTACACTCCTTTGGGGACTGTGTTCCAGTAGTGCATGATAGCACACGTGGAAACTGGGGTGAAGATTCAGAGTGGGGTAACTGTCTTCTTGATGGACACCAACCCTACCTCCCCAAGTAAAGCTTGATGCAGAGGAAACTTTAGTGTATTGTGTTTGTGTGCACATGGCTGCTTTCAGCTTTCAAATTATTCTCATGTCCCTCCTATTTAAAGTATAATTCTCTTCAGCAAAGGAATTATTTACCTATAGATCCAAGCTTAACGTCTAGAGATATTGAGGTGGGAGCCATTTTGAAACAGGAGGCAGGGGCACAGCAGATTGGCTGGTTGATGTACTTTTCGCAGCTGAAGCTGTGCTGGCTGGCCCATCATCAGGATCCCAACAAGGGCAGTCAGGGCCAAAGGTCAGAATGGGGGCAAACCTGAGGTTGAGAGTAGCAGAGGAGTTCATAGTCAGGTTCCAGGCCAGGGTTGATACCAAACATCAAAAGCCAAGTCATGTTTCAGGGTCAAAATCAGGAGGCAAATTGCAAATCAAGCCAAGGTCAAAGCTGGAAATTCAGAAGAAAGAATCATATGAGCTATAGGAGATCCATGCTGTTGCCTGGACTCTTGCTGGAATGCTCCTTAACTTCATGTAGGGCAGGGAACCAATCAGGAATCATGAGGCTACTGTCTGTGAAATTCCTGGGGTGGAATGTCCCATAGTCACTCTCCACAGCAGATTGCAATATGGGGAGAACAAGTTGGTTACTGGGTGGCACTCTGGAGATGTCAGTGGCTTGGTATGGTAGTTCTGCAGGCATGGGTTCCAGACTTGTGGATCTCAAACCCAGAAGATGAGATGCACTGTGGCTGATGTAGTGGCAGGGAGCTTGAAAGATCTTTGGAGTCAGCCAAGGTAAGTTGGCCCTTTAAGATTTATGTTGCCTCCTTATTCTAAAATGATTAGGATTAAAGGGTTGAAGAGATGCTGCTGGGTCATTTTAAACATCAAAATATTTGCCTGCTTTGTCTGTACACTGAACATATAAAGGATGTGAACTAGAAAGCTGAATTGATTAGAAATTGACTGTAAAACAGGTAAAGTAATTTTATAATGCTGGCCTAAATTTTCAAAAGTAACTAGTGATTCTGAGTGCCTCCATATTTGGTATCCAATTTGAGACACCTTGAAGAAATCTCATTTTCAGAAATTGTTGAGCACTCACACACTGAAAATGAGGCCCTTTGGTGGTATTTCATTGCTAGTCACATTTGAAAATGTAGGCTTTTAATTCTTATTTTACCAAAGCTTGGTAATTACAGATGTTCCTTAGGCTGGTCTTTAACTGTAACTTCACTGCTTTCCCTGCCTTTCAGTTTAACGCAAAGACTAGCAGGTACAGAAATGCCCAAATCTGTAGTGCATCCAGGAAAGAAAAAAAAATTGGTTCATTAACTGTTCTTGGACTTCAAATGTTTGAAAAAAGTAAAATGTCCTCTACCTTCCCTCGTTAACCCAATGAAGAGTTTGAGATTACACTGTTTGTATTTCCAAATGCCAACAACTGCTATGCAAGAGAACCAGGATGTTTGTTTTTAAACTATTATCCAAGGTTTTACAGACTCGTGCTTGATTTTAGCCAACTGACATACTGTTTTTGAAATGTTTTATCTGATAGCGCTTCAGAAAAAGCTTTGCATAGGGAAACAAGAGAACCTAATGCTCCATCTCCAATAGACTGTAAATTGAGCCCCTGGAGTGAATGGGGATCATGTGACCCCTGCTCAGGCCAAAGGGTAAGGTCTAGGAATAAGTTTTTATTTTAAAATGATATTGTTATTACTCACTGACATTTACATAGAAAGCCCTCTTGTAGCCCTTGAGGAGTGCTAGATTCTTTCTCCACATTCTGATGTTATGATTCAATAGTATCCTTAACCATTTTACACCCAAGGCAGATTGCTATGTAAAGGAGCTTTTAGGCAAAACAGAAATTGTTGCAGGAAACAATTTTTTTAAAAGTTTTCATTAAATGCTCACCCCTCCCACCCCCAACCCAATTGGATGAAAATCAGACTTGTCTGTTTTCATTTTTTTATGAAAATTTTAGAAACAGAAGATTTTTTATTAATTTTTTTTTATTTTTTCTCACTTTTCATGGAAACAAAAAACATCATACAAACATTCCCTGACTAGTGCCAGAACTATATATCTCTTTGTATGTGCATGTGAAGAGTTAGCTACAACAAAGAGTGCCACCTACTGTCACATAGAATGTGTAGTATTGTTCTTAAGTAGTAGGTTTCATAAATGTATTTTTCTTATGAATGAATAGTGACTTCCTGTGTCAAGATTTCCACGAAGACTTTCAAACACAGATTTCTTTGTAAATTTATGTGCAGTCATATCATGTGAGAGCTGTAAATATGGAATTAAAGAGCAAAAAATAAGCTCTCCTAAACCTAGATTTGTGTCATGTATAATCTTCCTTTGTAGAAAAAAGACTGAGTTCTGAGTAAATAAAATATTAACCATGAGGCCAATTCATTATGAAGACTAAAATGCAAATAAAACATGAAATTTTTACTTATTTTGTAAAAAATTTGAGAGAGACAAGATAGGTGAAGTAATATCTTTTACTGGACAAATTTCTGCTGGTGGAAGCTACAAGATTTTGAGCTGTTCCTCGGATTTGGTATTAATGAAAGATTCCCACAAAAATATCTACACAGTCTGCTCAATCCTCAGTAATGTAATTCATCATAACTTTGCTGAAATTAATGTAGCTATGTTGATTTACATTAACTGAGAATCTGGTCATAATCTGAAATATTATTTAAAACAATGTTTTAAGAAAGAAAGAAGGTGGTACTCCACAGGTGAAGCTACATTAATTACTATTTGTAAATTGTTTTGAGATGCTGTAAAAATGCTGAGCAAGTGCAAAATAGTAGTTGGGTTTTATTAATATTATTATTTATTTATTTATATATTTATTTTATTATGACTGGTCAATATGTTTTGAATTTGTAAATGTTGACAAAATTTCCAATTTTGAAATTGAGACAAAAAGGGAAACGTTTTGATAAAATTTCCACAAAATATTTTTCCCAGTCTTTCAGCCAATCAGCCTGTGAAAAGATTTCAAACTTTGGATGGGGAAAAATTTGAATTATATTGGGATTTTTGTTTTCCTTTTTCCTTAAGCAGTTCTAATTATTATTATATATCTTTGAAGTTTCGCTCTAGAAGTGTTGAGAGATTTGGACAGTTTGGTGGGAAACGGTGCCTGCAATCACTGGGGGATACACAAAGTTGTAAAACCAGTGTTGCCTGTCCAGAAGAGGAAGAAGTCGATTGTGGAGCTGACTTTAAATGCGATTCAGGTAAGTATTACTTTCACACCAAATTAATTAATTATGGCTTCAGTTCAGCAAAGTATTCAGGTACATACTTCATTTTCAGCATGTGCTTAAATCACATTTAAAGTCAATAGATTTAAATGTGCTTACAGTTAAATACATGCTTAAGTGCTTTCCTGAATATGAATGGTTTGCTGACTCAGGGCCTATATATTCAGGTTTAAGTTCCTTAATTGTTTTTTCTATTCCATGATGAAAACTTGCCAGTTCCATGTGTTTCCTTTCTTATATTGTATCCATTCCAAATGGAACTGACTGAATCTTGTCCATTTATGCATTATGACAAATCAATAGGAAAATGTGATATTTAGTTGGGGAGGCCCAGGTGACTTCAACAGTTCAGTCTGTCTCTGGAGATTGAGGTTCAAACCCCCTTAGCATATAGGTAAAGTTATAAAACTCTGACTTTATTTTGCATAAGGGCTTTCATAAATCAATCTCCCCATGGCATATGTTTCACTAACACTACATGGTACATTACAGGCTAGCTAGCTAATTGACATCACTAGACTGCATCTTCTTATGTCAGGGCTGAATTTAAAATCTTTAAATCATGTAGAGACAATTATTCTTCATAAAACCCCTGAGGTAAAAACCTCAGTTTATTGAAATTAATGGCAAAACCCCCCATGATATTAATGTGGGTCAGAATTTCTCCCCTTGTTAGTATATCACAAAGAACATTGATTATTAGTAGTATATGCCACTTCCTCCCAGATACTGACCATTAAAGTGACTTAAAAATATGACTCTGCTGATACTAACCATAAGAACTAATGTTTACCCACACACTTTAAAGAAAATCTAAAAATTAAAGAATAATCTAAAAATAAACCAAAGCATGATCATTTTTATGAATGTCAGAAATTCTTCTGTTATTTAAATTTCTGTGGCATCCCATTAAAAATAATTGGCAGATTTAAAGGTATATTTTTCTCATTTAGAGGAGCAAGGGATTAGATTTTTAACTCTCTCTGGCTGAAATGAAAATACACTTTCTAAGAGGAAGATCCCAGTAAGGAATATTTGGCGTTCGACTATAAAGCCTATGTTTAAAAAAGGATTAGAAATATTCAGTTCTTCATTTTTTGCTTAGGTCGGTGTATTAAGAAGAGGCTTGTGTGTAATGTGGATAATGACTGTGGAGACTCTTCTGATGAAGGTGACTGTGAGAACGATCCACGGTCACCATGCCGTGACCAGAACATTGAAGTGTCAGAGATTGGAAGGACTGCTGGAGAAGGGTATTCAATGAAAAACTATTGTTAAAGAGAAAGAGAGACACTGGTTCAGTGTGTGTGGGTCGGTGGGTGTGTGTATGTTGAGCAAAATGCTTAACCTCTCTTTCCTTCTACTCATTTAGTCATAATAATACTTAACCATGCCCTGAGATGAGGCAAAAAGCATTGTGGCTATGTCTACACTTGTTAATTTAAGTTGACTTAGCTAAATCGACTTCACAAAGTGCACATTTAAATTTTAAGTCAACTTTGAGGGGACCCTACAAAATCGACCTAGAGCGTCCACACTGGATGCCTAGGTCAACTTGTAGGGGCTAGGTGGACCTGGAACAGGTCAACGGTGGCAGGGGGGCACTTAGGGGTACTCCACATCTACACTGGCTTAAGTTGACTTTAGGAAGTCGACTTAAGCAGAAAGTCGACTTAAAATGAGGTTTAGTAAAGTCGACTTAATTTACTCTGCGTCTGCACTACACTTTCCTTAAGTCAACTTAAGCAGCTGCTTAAGTCAACTTAAGGAAAAATTAAGTTGACTTAAGCAAGCTTAAATCGACTTAATTTATAAGTGTAGACGCACCCTGTAAGTGCCACATATGGCTGCTATATCAACCCTCCTTTTCAAATACTCTTGTTTCATGGATGGCAACTGAAGGTATTTTAAATATGCTCTGCAAGAGGAGGCACATCATCAAATATGAGCAGCTCTTCCTGAAAAGTAACCAGAGAATCTCTTCTTTCCCATCCCTACTCCAGCCAGTAGCTAGCACCTTCCAGCAACCTCTTGACTAAGCCCCACTGCTGCAGCTAAGTTCATATTCCTCCAAGTGCAAGCTCTATATCACCCAGTGTGTTCAGAGCATGTGAGGTTTGGTCATTTGGGGCCTGACAAAATGGCTGCCCCAGTACTGAGTTCTGTAATGAGAGTTGAGAGAGGAATGCTCAGGAGAATGTCTAAGAGAGAAGAATACGGTGTTGAGATGCCACTTCTTCTGTCCTCCCTTCCTGCCCAATGTAGAAATGGCTGCAGTTAGCAAGGGATCCATAACCAACTTTCTCAAATCTTTATATATTAAGTAGGTGGATTCAGTGATTTTTTTAATTCATCATAGTTTGAGTTGCATCTTTCTCGATCATCATGCTGAAATAATCCCTGAAAAATGAAAACATATATCCAGATTTTTTTCATCAAAAGGCTGCATCTATAGCAATCAGACCCTCCATTTTACCACAGTTACTCCCTCACAGATGAGGGAAATGAGGAAAATGTTTTGTGGTTTTTATTTCTTTTAAACATCCCACAAACTACAAAATCCCCAGAGTTTCATTGGTTACAGCAGTGTTTATCATCTCCATTTCACTGCATATATTTACCTTTCCTTTCCCATCCTCCAGGTAGTAGGAGTGTGGGGGAGGTTTGGTTTGTCTGCGTTTTGTTTTCTTTTGTTTTGGGTTTGGTGAAGAGGTGGGGTAATTTAGCTACAAATTGAACTGAAAATCAGTAGCACAAACTAGAACAGACAAAAATCTACATTGAAGCATCACTTAATGTTCAACTGAAAATTATAGAGATTTTCCATATTATCTCTAACTAAGAAATAGTCTAAGAATGATAAATGAAGATTTTTATAACAGAAAAGCAAGCAAACATTATTTTTGAAACTCCCAGATATGTGCTAGATACTTTAAAGTCTTTTAGTGCTTTTATTACAATCCGTTGTTAGATCTCCTGAGACAGTATCATTTAGATACATAATGGCAATGTTCATTGTTCTAATGAATGATAGTTATTTGCTAAGGTCAAAAGTGTGTTTGATCTGTGCAAAACACAAATATTATGAAAGCCTCTGGAAGGCAAACATGCAAAAACAAAACTCAGATTGGAACTCATAGAAGGGAGTAATTTTAGGTGTATCTTCTTTGTTTTCTCACCTTCTTACCAGATCTGTGAAACTGGAAGATGAATCTGTTACCTTTCTGTGTTTACTGTTATTTTAATTGTCTTTCCTCCAATCCGGCCAATTGGCATGCCATAGCACTTAATTCTTGAGGAGCAGAGCCTAGAGTAACATTCGCTGTGTATTCCTCTTGAGGGCTGGAGGCTTCTGTGCATTTTTATATTGAAAAATGTAGTGATATACAAAATATAATACTGAGAATTATGAAACAATCTGATAAAAGTATATTGGAAAAATATCTCCTTATTCTAAACTCATAAAGCTTGCTAGCTATGTATAGCTATTTGAGGACAAATAAGTCTTTATTATTCAGTTTCTTTCATTCCAAAGGATCTCAAAGTGTTTCATTTTTATTAATACCAATCACTTATTCATTCATGCACTTTCATTCACAGTGCTTTATTTAGGACGTATACATTCTCCACATTTTACTGATGGGAAAACTAAAGCCTCAAGAGGTGACTTGCCCAGTGGCACCCAGCAATCCAGCGGAAGAGCTGGGACTAGAACACTGCTCTCCCAACTCCTAACATGATGCTCTATGGCCTGTCAGTTGGGACATACTGCTTCCTATTTAGTTTTTGGTTTATGCTATCAATAGAGTTTCCATATCAAGCTCCTGGGAACCTTTAACAATCTTTATAAACAATGTAACACATGATATACCTGTCTCACCATGGTAATCCAGTCACTTCTGAGATGAACTATGACAATATATTGGGCCCAAGTAAAACCATCCTCTTATAAAAAGTCTCAGTCTTTAATATAAACACTAAACAAGAGAAACTCCAATCTTTAAATTGCCATAGGATTCAGTTTTCTGTTGGTTGTGTCATACATAATTTTTATGTAGTTTGACTTTTCTAGTTCACATTACTGCTCTCTACAGGCTAAAAGTTCTAACACTATCTTTTTGAAGTTTAATATATGTATTTATTTTTCTTGTAGAATCAACATTCTAGGGATGCAATCAATGGCAAACCCATTTGAAAATGAGAATTTTAATGGTCTTTGTGACAGAGTGCGTGATGGGAATACTAGGACATATTATCGTAAGCCATGGAATGTTGCTGTTCTCAATTATGATGTAAGTCTCAGTGTGAAAAAAAAAAAAAAGAAAAAGGATGTGATTGATTGAGATTCAGTTTTCTGGCAGGATGCCAATACTATCTCTTAAATCAAGCATTTATAGTTCTTCTGCAGTAAGATTTTGGCAAAATCCAGAGGGGAAGAGAATATATTTGTGTTAATGATAGTTCCTAGAAGTCCAAGCTAAGGATAAGTGCACACTTGGAACTGGAGATGTGTTTCCCAACTCATGTACACAGACTTGCTCTAGCTCTCATTGAGCTAGTGTACTAAAAGAGTACTGTAACAGGGTTAGCATGGGCTGTAGTGAGTTGCATCATGGGTTAGCAACCCCAAGTACATAGTGCAGGGTCTGGGTGGGTTTTTACTAGGTGTCTACCCGTGCTTCTACTCGTTTCAACCTGTGCTGCCAAGATACACTACTATTTTAGGCTATGTCTACACTGGCAATTTGAGTCAACTTAGGGAGGGTTAAGTCGACTTAAATTAAGACACATCCAGACTAGGCTTTCATTAAGTCAATTTAAGAAATTTCTTAAGTCGACTTAATGAAAGCTTAAGTCGACTTTGTTACTACGACTCATTAAGTTGACTTAACCCTTAAGTCAACCCCTTAAGTTGACTTAAGGACAGTGTGGACATGGAGTAATCCTTAAATTGACTTTATTAAGTCGACTTAAGAGTGGTTAGGTTGACTTAACAAAGTGGACTAAATCAACTTAAAGCTAAGTCAACTTAGTCCACTTTGTAAGTCAACTTTAATAAGGTCGACTTTAAGTTGACTTAAAGTTGACCTTATTAAAATCTATTTAATAAAGTCAAATTAACTTTTCTAGCATAGACATAGTCTTAATGCATTACCTCAATGACCGCTACAGTGAGTATGTGAGAATCAGATCTCTAGCTCCAAGGGTGGATGTAGCTTATATGCCTTTGAATTCAATGTTGTACTAATCATTCAACCCACAGTATGAGACAGTCCTTTCTCCAAAAAGTTTACAATCTAGATAGTTAAGGCAGAGGATACAGGTTGAGCGAAAGAAGCATTACTATCTCTATCTCTCTATTAGACCCCATAAAGATGGCTATCTATATCCTAATAGGAAATTGAAGGTTATCATCCCTTAAATGGAATGGCACTTTCCCAATTTGACACCGTAAAGACTTTACACTCTCTGAAGTAAAAAGAAAAAAATTCATGCAACTTTTTGATTACTCACAAAGAGCTGATGATCTGGTTGGGGGGGAAAGGGGACAGGGTGTTTCATTTGTTTTGATTTATTGGAGTTTTATTAAAACATTCATGCCAAATGTAAAACTGGATAATTTTGTCTTTTACCCATACTTTCAAAGGCAAAAATCATTAAAATAGCCAACTGAAATGAAATTGTTAGTTGAATCTAACAAAAGGGTCACTATTTGACAGGAATTTGTCACACGTCAAAGGCATTTTCAGTGACTATGAATGGAGATAAAAAAATAAATGTCATAAAAGCAGCTGCTAAACACATAACACAATGGTAAATTCTGAAGCAACTGTGGGAAATTTGTCGTGACATTTTCCTTTTTCCACAAAAGTTCTGTGGGATTCTTTTGTTGTCAAAGGAAAATCCAAATGATTCCCTCCATTCTGAAATCTTTGGCAAAGTTTTAAAATGACTGCTCTTTTGGGTGCCAACTGGACACTTTTCCAAGAAGTCTGATTTTCATAGGTGAGGTATACATCATTTTCTGAGAGACAGGCCACTTTAAAGTGTTTCAAACTGAACACTCGATATTGAAGTACCCAAAATCACTAGCCACGTTTGAAAATACTTACCTTATATTTTGAAAGCATCTAGTCTATGTTTTTCTTCATGAGAAGAAATTAAGAGAAATTATAGAGAAATTAAGACCAAAGGGTAGAAGTTGTTGTTTCACATGCTAAATAAAGCTGGTCAGAAAATGGGCTTTTATTCTACAGAAAATGTTGTTTTTATCAAAATTTTCAAGAGAGAAGTTTGATTTATTTTTTCATTGACAACCCAGATTTTTTCCATTTGGAAATGCTGGAATGGTGCCTCATGTAAATTGTGATTCATGTGCTTTATGCTCCCATTTACTTCTATAAACCAGTCTCCCTAATTAGACTACAACTCCCATGATGTACCACAGTCTCCCCTTGGGTGCGTCTACACTTACAAATTAAGTCGATTTAGCCAGTGTAGACACAGATTAGCCCGAAATCGACTTTAAGTCGACTTAAAGGGCTTCAGGGCTCCCCCACTGCCCTCCCTGTCACTGTGGACCAGTCCCAGGTCCACCTAGCCCCTAGAAGTCAACTTAGTCACTCTAAGTCAATTTGGCAGGGTCCCCTTTAAGTCAACTTAATTTTTGAGTGTAGACATGCTAAGTCGACTTAAATTAACAAGTGTAGACATAGCCCTTGTGATCAAGGGAGACTGTTTCATCATGGAGGTCCCTGACTATTCTGTATCATAGTTAGACTTGGAAGGATTCTATTTTTTATCAGGAAATGATTATTTCACTGTACATACACAAATCATATTTCCATTGATGATAATCAAATTTGCCATAGACAAAGTAAGAAAAATGCTGCTTGAAATCTTAAGAGTTTGATTTAAAGCTATTTACTTGGTGTATTTTGACATGTGATATTGACAGTTTGGGTTTTAACAGTTATAGAACTTCAACTTTTGAAATCCATGTCTGTTGTCATTAAATAACTGTGTGACTCCACCCCATAGTTTCCCACAACTCTGAAAATTTAAATGGATAAAAATTGAAAATAATCATGAAAACCCATAATTTTGTGCAACCATGAAACTTTAAATGGATAAAAGTAACAAAAATGCTTTAAAATAAACATTGATATTATCCATCAGTTTACCAAGTCTAGTCATAGGAGATGTGGCCAGGCTAGGAAGCCTATAGAGGAGAACCAAACTACAGCTCCCACAAAGCACCATTGCATGATCCCAATCATAATATTTTGGGTTTGACATTTATTTTTTCAACAAAAACTGAGATTTTCAATGGAAGGGAGATTTTTTTGAAAAATAAAAAACATTTGTTTTGTCAAAAACTCAATCCATCTCCAAACAGTTTCCATGGATATCTTTTGTGACCAGTGCACATAGTGAGATTTTATTTTTTTATGAAATGATAATGCAACCATAATGCATATCATAATTCAACCATAAAAAAAACTTTTCTGTTTTCCATTAATGTAATGTTGCTTTATTTCTTCAAGGTTGAGTCCAAATTTTATACAAATTCATTCAGTATACCTGTCAGTCCCCAGACTCGCATCTATGTGCCCCTCAGCAGGTTTTATATTGATTGTTTTATAATACCATTAGAAATAATGTAAGAATAAATAAAACATGCAGCTTTATTATCTGCTCATTACGTAAGTTTCAAGCTGTTGTGTTTTTACTAAATAAAATCATGTGAAATCTTTCTATATGTTCTTCTTTTCCTAAGACAAAAGCAGACAAAAGATTCACAACTGAGTTCTACCATGATCGTATGAATATGATAAAAGAGATTTACAAAGAAAAACATGAATATTTTTCGGCTTCCTTATCACTAAAATACACAGCTACTGAAGGCACGTCTTTAAATGCTTCTCTTGGCTTCCAGTTTTCAAGAAATCATAGTCTATATTCTATCTTGACGCACTCCGAAGAAAGGGTAAGCTCAATGGCATGAAACATTTGATGTAGTGATTTCATAAGTTCTGAAATTATATGAGTATTAACCTTCCAAACTATTTGGGATACTTGTTGCTTTCTTCATATGATACACAAAGGACTGGCAAAATAAAAATTAAGGTTCACTTCAGAGGTGGTTAAAATGTGGATCAAATGCAGCCTTCTTCAATATGGATTGAGATTGCCAGACCTCAATATCAACACAAATGATCCATCTTTATCAGTCAACAATTGTGTTCTATTCTATTATGTGCAAATTAGCCACAGCTTTTAGGGAATAAGTTGCAATAAAGACCCAGTGGGCAAAGCTCAGTCATTCTTGATGGAGCATGTTGGTTAATATCCCAAGAGTCAGATCTTCAGGACCTGCCATTTGCAGCATATCTCACAGGGAAATGGATTACAAAGGACTACTCCAAGCTGCATCAGTTGCAAGAGCTCTTAAGAGTCTCTTCCAGCAGCTGAGGACCACCAAAAGCCAAGAGCAATCCAGCAACCCTTTTCTTTGGCCATAGACTATGCATAGGACTGTGATGAAAACTGAGTGGCAGATATGCCAGCTTTATGCCACCAATGGATTTTACAAACCAGAGAAAAGGTGATCTGAGCTCTTAAGTTTGTTTTTAAGTCTTATTTGCACTTGCAAAGTGGTACAAAGTGGAGTTAATGGGATTGAGGATATGATAGTAAGATTTGGCCTCTCCTTGAATTTTATATCAAGAAATAAATGTGAGAACCATTCTAGTTTGGATGAACTTTCAGCCCAAAATACCTTATCTAACCAGTAAATTACAAAAAGGTAATGGAAAACACATTTTTAAAAAGGCCAGAACTACCATTAAAACAATACTGAAAGGCAAGGTGGACCATTAAGAAAAATCATTGTGCAGTTACGCCTCAGTCAGGTTGTCTGTAGGAGTTGAACCCAGGAGCTCTAGCTCTAAAAGCATGAGCAACACCCATAACTGAAAGGCATTATCACACTCAGAAACCTCTTTAGGTAGTCTAGGTATGTTATGACTGTGTTATGATAGGGTACAAGTGGATGAGGCTGTCCTGATACTTGGGTGTAAATTATTTTTATAAATACTCTTCATTCATTTCTTCTCCATACACAAGAATAAGAGAATAATGTAAAAATAATGCTATACCATTGAGGAAAAAGCAGTAATAGATCAATGGGGAAAGAGAGCCTGATTCACTAAAACAGGTTGACAATGGGATACAGATTGAAAAGCTGGGTGATTGCTGAAATAAAAGAGCTGTCTAAGGATGTTTAACACTGCAAGGTATTTGGCTATTTAAGCACTGTTTTTGGTAACAAGTGCATCTGTTAGTCAGCGAAGTTTCTCAGCACTGCATTGTAATCTCTCTGTTAATGTATTCGTGTACCGCTGCTCTCCCATGGATAAGGTCCACAAATGTCCATGACTTACACTTGTCAAGAACAAATCATGTCACACCAACCTGACAGTCAGGGTAATAAGCCTTGTGGATAGAGAAGAAGCGGTAGATGTGGTATATCTAGACTTTAATAAGGCTTTTGATACAGTCTCGCATCATCTTCGCATTTACAAACTAGGGAAGTACAATCTAGATGGAGCTACTATAAGAGGGATGCATAAATAGTTATATAGCCACTCCCAGAGAGTAGTTATCAATGGTTCACTGCCATGCTGGAAGGGCGTAACAAGTGGGGTACCATAGGGATCAGTTCTGGGTCCGGTTCTGTTCAATATTTTCATCAGTAATTTAGATGATGGCATAGAGAGTGCATTTATAAAGTTTGCGGATGATATCTAGTTAGGAGAGGTTGCAAGTGCTTTGGAGGACAGGAACACAATTCAAAATGATTTGGACAAACTGGTGAAATGGACTGAGGTAAATAGGATGAAATTCAATAAAGACAAATGCCAAGTTCTCCACTTAAGAAAGAACAATCCATTGTACACATACACAATTGGCAATGATTGCCTAGAAAGGAGAGCTGCGGAAAAGGATCTGAGTGTCATGGTGGACCACAGGCTAATATGAGTCAACAGTGTAACACTGTTGCAAAAAAAGCAAACACCATTCTGGGATGCATTAACACGACTATGTTAAGAAAGACACGAGAAGTAATTCTTCTGCTCTGCTCCACATTGATTAGGCCTCAGCTGGACTATTGTATCCAGTTCTGGGCACCTCATTTCAGAAAAGATTTGAAAGATTTGGATTTATTTAGTCTGGAAGAAAGGAGACTGAGAGGGGACATAACAGTTTTCAAGTACCTAAAAGGTTGTTACAAGGAGGAGGGAGAAAAATTATTCTCCTTAACTGCTGATGACATGACCAGAAGCAATGGACTTAAATTATAACAAGAAAGGTTAAGGTTGGACATCAGGAAAAAATTCCTAACTGGCAGGGTGATTAACCACTGGAATAAGTCACCTAGGCTATGTCTACACTTGTAATTTTAAGTCGACTTAGTGAGTCTACACTTAAAATTAAAGTCGACTTTGGGGGGAACTTACAAAGTCGACCTAGAGCATCCACACTGGACACCTAGGTTGACTTTGTGGGGCTAGGGGGACCTAGGGTAGGTCCACGGGGGCAGGGCGGCACCCGTTGCCCAGTGCCAGGGGGCTCAGCCTTGGCCTCATTGTACATAGGTACAATGGGGCAAAGGGGGGACAGGGACCCTGGCAGGGCATAGGGGCAGGGTGGTCAGGGCTCTGCCCTGCCCTGTGGGGGGGAAAGCCAGGCCCCCCTGTAGCCCCCCCCGGCAGGGAGGGCATTGGTGTAGTCCTGGGGTAGCCCTAAGTCGACTTAGGGCTACCCCACAGCTACACTGGCTTAAGTCGACTCTAGGGAGTCGACTTAAGCCTTAAGTCGAATTTAAAGGAGGTGTTATAAAGTTGACTTAATTTTCATTAAGTCTACTTTATTTTCCTTAAGTCGACATAAGCAAGCTGCTTAAGTCGACTTAAGGAAACTGTAGTGTAGACGCAGGGTAAATTAAGTCGACTTAAGCAAGCTTAAATCGACTTAATTTACAAATGTAGAGGCAGCCCTAGGCAGGCTGTGAAATCTCCATCATAGGAAGTTTTTAAGAGCAGGTTAGACAAACACCTGTCAGGGATGGTTTAAGATGGTACTTGGTCCTGCCATGAGTGTAGGGGACTGGACTTGATGACCTCGCATGGCCCCTTGCAATTTCTATGATTTTATAGTCATTAATATTTGGCTCACAAAGTATATTTAAGCCTTAACAATACTGAAAGCTAATGAAAAGAACCTTTTTATTCCAAATGCTTTAGGTCAGTTTTTCATGAGCAGAAATTCTGAGTTCTACTCTCAATATCACATTTTGGCCATCATTTCTATGTTATAGTGCAAGAAGCACGATAGTCAATCATATAGTTGGTAAAGTAGAGTTTGGCCCAGATTTCCAAAAATCGGATCCTAACATTCAGCACCCAAATTCCAAAGGGGTAGTCGTGTTAGTCTATTGTAGAAAGACGACAGAGTCTTGTGGCACTTTTAAAGACTAACAGATTTATTAATCGCATGAGCTTTCGTGGGAGAAAATCCCACTTCGTCAGACGCTTACTT
>ML685768.1:21217410-21356757 GCA_007922175.1 Pelusios castaneus
AAGCGTCTGACGAAGTGGGATTTTCTCCCACGAAAGCTCATGCGATTAATAAATCTGTTAGTCTTTAAAAGTGCCACAAGACTCTGTTGTCATTCAGCACCCAAGTTCTTATTTGTGTTCTTAAATAAGTAGCCTATTATTCAAGGGTGCTAAACAACCAAGCAAGTTCCCACTGACAGAAATAGGACAATACTTCTGCCAGCTAAGTATTTGAAAATGACACCTGTTATTAAAAGGCATAGAGGTTAGTTTATATATAGGAGACTAAACAGTGCACTAGCTAAAGAGCTGGTTTCAGTTCCCTGCTCTGATACATAATTCTGGCATCATTTACCTTTTTGTTCCCTGTTGTCCTCTGTAAAATGGGGGTGATAGTATTGGCTTGTTTTACAGAGGCACTGAGTTGATAAAAAACATAAAAGATTTTAACATGTTTAGGTTCTACTTGGGAACCACCTGCTTTTGAAAATTCCCCATCAATGGGAAGTCACACTTTAGGCTCTTATTTTATAAAGTCTTGGCCTTTGTGAGGATTTATTTCACTTAATGTTGACTGGAGGCTTTGGATTTATGCTTTGGATTTCACCATTAAGTGTATCTGTTTCATGTTTTATGCTCTTATCTTTAGGCATGTAAAAATTCAATACTCAGTCTTAGATTGGGCTGTGATCTGAGCTTTCCTGTTAGCATTAACATCAAAAATATGTGAGTCATGATGCTGATTTGTATGTAATATCATATCTAGTTAGAATGGAATGTGTCATTCATATGACTCTCAGTTATGCCTAGTGATAATTCGGCCAAATTTGTTTTTGTTATATGTGTTTTTTTAAATGGAGCTGCACCCTTCATTCTGACAGTTAAAGAGTAACTATCCACTTCACAAAAGGTGCATTGTAAGCAATGGCAAATCTCCAGTTGACTTCTGTGCATGAAGAACCATTATCTGGCAAATGGCTTGAATTTATTTTTGTATGTTACAAAATTAAGTCAGGGAAGTATTTTATAGAGTGCCTGGGTTGTTGGGTTTTTTGTTTTGTTTTGTTCTGTTTTCGGGGTGGAGGGATGTTTTCTGTTTTATTAAAAAAAAACCTACATGTGATGTCTGCAGACAGTAGGACACAAAGGGTCTCATTTACTGAAATTGGGAAGTGGGGAGTTGTGCAAAAATGGAAAAAAAAGAAGTTATCCAAATTTCATGCTACTTCTTCAGATTAAGCTTTAGATGAAGTTTTAGGGAACTTATTCTGTCTAACCAAGTTTGTTCATGTCCAAAAATGCTAGATTATCCTAAACATTTGAAAGTTCTCCGTAGTCTTTTGAGTAAAAGATGTTTGTTTGTGCCTTTTATACAGAAACAAACATACTTGCATGTCAAAGGAAAAGTACAACTGGGGAGATTCCAAATGCGAAGTCGTGATGTCCGGCTAACAAATGCTTTCCTTGAAGATGTAAAGTATCTGCCTAATGAATATGACAAGGGGGAATATTTTAAATTTCTAGAAATGTATGGAACACATTATGCTATCTCTGGGACTGTGGGAGGAAAATACGAACTTCTCTATTTGTTGGATGATTATGCCATGAATACAAAAGGTATGTATTTTACTACTCTATCTGTAGCACATGAATCAATAAGTAGGCCCCAATCCTGCAATGACATATGTGGAGACAGAACCTTGTGCTTGTGCAGAACTTGATGAAGTCAGTGGGCCTCCAGGCAGGTATGAAGGTCTGCCCATGTTGTGTAGTCTTCAGAATTAAAGCCCGGAGCCAAACATTGACCTAAGTTACGCCAAAGTGACTACACAGACATCACTGGAATCATTCCAGAATTCTACTAGTGCACGTGAGATCAGAATCTGGCCCATTTACATTTAAGGTTATGTTTTTATAACAATCTTAGTGGAAGTCAGTCATCTATGAAAATCTTTTATTTAAAGCTGGTGACCATGTGTTCTGGTTCATAGAGGATCCCAAACCCTAATATTAGCCGAGACACAAAATGACAACAGGAAACTTTGTGACCATAGGAAATTTGTCAGTTGATCTCTTTGTGCCCATCCTCTAAACTGGTAGCAAAATCAAAAATTTCACTGACAGCAGATGCTGTATTTGGTGGTGTTGGAACCATTTCTACAGCCTTTAATGTTAATATTGGAATTTTTTCTCACACTGGTTGAGATTGGAAAACAGCAACCTAATCTTTCTTCACATGCAATGTTGGAAAGTATGGTTTTTGTGATAGATCGATGTGAACATTCTAACATAAACTGAAAAAAGTAATATTTCTCATTCTAATTCTGAAAGCAAGCAAATAAATTCATGCCATTTGTGGCCGTAAAATTCCCTTTCAGCATAGGCAATCAGCAAGGGGTTGGGACAGAGAAGTCCTTTATACACTCCTATATTCTTACGTTCACTGATTAGGTACTGCAACTGCAGTGACCGTGTGAGGTACTATGTGAGACACTGATCTTGAGGGAAAACTCCATTGACGGCAGTGGTACAAGATCAGACATCAGTTATTTAATATCAATAAATAGATAGAAAAGAGCAGCTGTAGGAGAGAAAGGGTAGAATAAGAGTGGTAGTGATGGGGCAGGATGGCATGTAATAGATTAATAAAGTTACATTAACTTTATGGTAGAAAGAAGAGCATATCCAGGAAACAGTTTGGATAAGACTGAATGAAGGGGGGAGGAAAAAATTGAGAGTGATTCAACAGACATTTAAAAAAAAAAAGGGAAAGCAAGAGAGAGAAATTCAATCCACAGAGGGAAGTGGGAAAGAATCATCCCTCCAAGAAGGGCAGCCCCGGAGAACAGACAAATGTTAGTTTTTAAGAAGTTGTGAGATGAGGGAGTGTTCCTAGCATTTTCCTAGTTGATGCACAGTCCACTGATAGGGCAATACTTGAGGGGCAAACGGTATTGAATTTATCACTTGGTAGAGACAGTGGGGGAAGGGTGAGGGCATCAAAAAAATTTTAACAGTCCTGAAACTTGGCTCACAGGAAAATTAAAATCATACTCATTTTTTTTATTTTCCTGTTTTTAAAACCAAATATGCATTTTCCCCATAATGATCTCCTCATTAATTACATTTGCAGAACTCACGCTAGAAGATGTAAAGGAATGTCTCGGTTATAATTTAGATGTCAGTCTGGCACATAAAAAGTTGGATCTCCAGGGTCATGTAAAAGGTGGTAAATGTGAAAAAATCAATGTGAAAACAGGTGGTAAGTATATTTTTACTTTACATGTGATCAAAACTGCAAATTCTTTTGCATACAGAGAGAAAGTGTTGATTTCTTCTTTTAAAACCAATTAAATATCTACATTGTTCAGAAAAGGCTGAGAGAGAAGGATTCATTGCCAAGCAAAGGACAGAAAGGTGTTGTAAGCTTCCCTGAAATCCTCTGTTCATGCTATTTTTAACTGTGCTATGGAGGCTTAAACTTTGTCCTCTCCTTGTACAGCTCAGATGATCCAATGGCACTCATTAAATAAGGTGTACTGCACCCATTTCTGTGACATCTGGCATATCCACCTGTCCATCCATGCCATGCTAATAAATTAGAAGACCTTTCTCTTTTCTAGTATTTTGGCATGATTTCAAAATTCAGAAAATGAAATTTCTCGCAAATGGTAGAGAATTAGCAAAGTTAAATGAAATTTCAACACAATCTCATAGGGTAGACTCTTCCTTCTTGTCACTTTGGGAAGAAGTCAGCTGGCTTGTGCTAGAATCTGTAGCTATTAAACTTCCAGTCATTCTCACCCTCTGTGCAGTGATCCATGAAGACAACTCAGTTATTGACGATATCATTTCTTTGGTTGATGGTGGAAAGATTGACTTTTCTGTTAAAATAAAAGAAAAGCTACTGAGAGATGCCAAGGTGGTTGATGTAGAGGATTACGTAGAGTGGGCTGCCTCGCTGATTGATGCTCCAGTCCTGATACAGCAGAGGGTAAGGAGAGTTTCTTGTAGACCAAGTATGTTACAAATTCACGTATCTTAAATTACCTGTAAAATTTTGGTTTTCTATGATGGGAAGAGGACAAGAATGACTTTGCTTATCCTTAACTGTTAGATGATTTTGTCATCTTAGTGACATCTTGGCAGCATTGGTCCCTTTTAATGGATTGATAAATTAATAGAGTCCCAGGTCAGAAGGGATCATTGTGATTATCTAGTTAGGCTTTCTATATAACACAAGCCATAGAACTTCCCTGAAATAATTCTTGTTTGAACAAGAAAGAAACATTTTTGAGGTAAGGGGATCAGAAATAAACAAAGCACTCCAGGCAATAGGTGCCCTGATGATTTATTTATATAAAAATGTTAAATTATATTTGGTATCATTTCTCAACCTGTTCTTTGGATAAAAACCATGTCAGTGGGCGCTGTCATGTACTTTGCGTGCAGCTATCGGGACCTGAATCTTGATGAGCGATCTGGTCCACATTCCATTGCTTCAAGATTAAAATAACCCATATCCACATGATGCAAATGATAAGAAATGATGCTTCATGTTACTTTAACCAATTCTTTCTTCAGACAATTGTTCTAACGAATTGTATAAGAAAAGAATTTAGACATGATTATAGGAAAAATGTCTATTATGTGTGGGTTTTTTTCTTCTACAGCCATCTCCAATATATACTCTTGTTCCAGTAAAAATGAAAAATGCACATATAAAGAAACAGAATTTGGAAAGAGCAATGGAGGATTATATTACAGAGTACAGTGTCTGCAAATGTGAACCCTGCAAAAATGGTGGTACCCTCTTGCTGCTGGATGGAGAGTGCTTGTGCGTATGCTCCAGCTATTTTAAGGGAGTTGCCTGCCAGACTCCCAAATCAACAGAAAAAGGTTGGTAGATATTCATGCATTGTCAATGTTCTAAGCAGACATAAATTAACATGTTGTCCATAGCATATTTTGAAAATATGGTTGTTATCCAAACAAAATGAAACACCATCTGTAAGTTCATATATCATAGAACAGACTTGCACACTCTGTTGACCTATTTAGCTGGGCATGAGTGACAGAAGTTTTAGCCAGCTGGGTATTTCCATGAAAAATTAAGTGGAGAAAAGATTCCATTAGAGATTTCTTTATATACCCTATTCACTATTGTGCCTTGTAAAGACACCCACAAACTCTCACTAACAAGACAATTACCTGCGCAAAAACATGGTTTGGCAATGGCGTAGAACCAAGGCAGAGTATTAGGTTCAGGCAAGCGCAAAGGTGGCTTTTGGGGTAGGCGAAGCAGGCACACACCAAGGGGCCCCATCCCAGCTTTGCCTACCCCTAAAGCTGTGTCTGCCTCTTTTGGCAGCAGGAGGAGGAGCTGGATCAGGAGGCTAGGGCCATGGGGGGGGACTGGGGGAGCAGGGCCACAGTGGGGGATCCCCATGGCCCTCTAAGGGGCCCTACAATGGGCTTTCATCTGGGGCCCCCAATAGCCAAAGGCCACCTCTGGGCAAGAGAATCTTTTCCATTTTCCTAGCTGGGTTTCCTAAGGTCCTATGTCAAGGCCCAGTGCTTAGAAATATCTGCTCATATTTTATGACCACATAGCGCAGGCTTACTAGCTTGGTCTAGTATACTGTAGGTAGCTTAACATTTCAAGGGCAAACTCTATTGCACAAAGTCTCTGTGCTTCAGCTGTTTCCTGATGCCTGTTCACAAAAAGGACAATTATGGAAAGCAATCATTCTTTGACATTCTACCTGGCCTGTAACAGTCTTCTGCCCTGTAGTGCCCATCTTTCCCAATTGCCCCATGCCTTGTGTAACTACAGAACATTACTTAGAATTTGCAGTAATGTAGCAAGTGTAAGGAATAATACAATTACTGAGGTAATCACTGCTATTTTATATAAGGCAGTGGATTTCAACTTTTTTTCATTTGTGGACCCCTAATAAATTTCAAATGGAGGTGCAGGCTCCTTTCGAAATCTTTGACATAGGCTGCAGATCTCAATGGGTCCACAGATGATAGGTTGAAAACACTGGTATAAGGCATCGTCTATTTCACTTACACTGGGTTTTTAGCTACTTGTACAGCTGCACCAGTGCAACCGCCTACTGTAGACACAATTTATATTAAAGTGGTGCAGTTTGTAACAGGGCACCTTTGATCCAGTTATATCTCATGGTTTACTGCACCGGTGTAAGCTATGTCCACAATCGTAACTAAATTGTGACTACAAATTGTTAGGTGGTGTAAATTCTCATGACTTCAATGTGTAAACGGTGTACACTAGCTGAGGATCTGTAAACAGAGATGTGGCCAAAGCCTGAGGCAAAAAATGGCTATTTTTAATACAGGTCTGTCATGAAAAATGACTATAGAAATGGCATCTTCCTATGCAACAGATATATTCCTTGTGGCTGAGGTTAACAAACCAAGTGTCCAAAATGAGGCTCTACATTTGATGTCTACATATGTGGCTGTATTTCCAAAACTGCTGAGCACCCAACAGTGCCATTGGCCCTATGGGTTTCCAGAGTCCAATCTGTTGATTTCTTTACAATGAAAATGAGTTTTTACTGCTTTGGAGTAAAGTAAAAACTTTCTAGTGCCAGGTTAGCTGCAAGAGAGTGGGCTGAGCTCTGTTCCATCATGGGCACTTTTAAAATAGTTGCTTCCTGAATTACAAATAATTGCACAAGTGCTATTACACCCAAGGCAGCAAGTTGTGGGACTAACACTGGTTTGGCCTAATACAGGTAGAAGGGTCATTGATGGGGGCTGGAGTTGCTGGACTGCCTGGTCCCACTGTGTGCAAGGAGAACACACTCGAACTCGTCAGTGTAATAATCCTGAACCAGGACCAGGGGGCAGGACATGCCAAGGTGAAAGCATTGAAAGGAGCTACTGTTCGGAAGCAAAATAATTGTACAAGGCTAAAAAAGAGGTGAGTGACACCTCATCGTCATAGTAATGTATTGTTGCCCTGTGGCCGAAACAGTTAGCCATTATTTGGTTCCTTGCAGGTTTGTTTCCAGCAGGAGGAAAAATTGTGCCAGGTATATTCTTTCATGCAATCCTGTTTGTTTATACCTACTTCTCTCCCTTTCTGCTGGTTTTCTCTGCTTTCTGCCTCTCTCACACAAATGGCTTGCTAAGCCATCCATTAGCTGCTGTGTTTGCAATCAGGCCCAAAGAAATCCCTTAGCCCACACAATTCAGCATCTGGTTGGCGTTGCCATCTGGACCACTGACTTGGGTCGTCAACAATTTCTATTGTTTCCAGCCATTACTACATAAAGGGACATTTAACTCGCTCCTTCCATTTTGCCTATTGGTTTTAAGGAGGACTCTGTTTACAGATCAAAGACCTGTTTGGTGGCAGCCTTTAACACATTCCAACTCAACAGTATATTTAAATGAAAAGGTGATGCTGCATCATGGTATGTTCCCCTTCTAAAACAACCCCAATGGAAATATTTATATACATCAAACATATGAAATTAATAAATTAATAACCCTCTTCAATATCTGATTTAGATCCATGTTCGGAGACAGTGTTTAAAACTGACCTTCCACTACGTGTCTGTGGTTTTTGGATAGAAATAATTGTGTGCTCAGTTGTGATGTGTAGATGGCACCTGCAAATCAGGTAGTTGAGCATCTAGATGACTTATATTGTGCTCACAAAATTGCAGGCACGAGAATGGAAATCTGGTTAAGTCCAGGCTGTAAATCAAGCCCTTAAAGTCCAGGATAATCGTCCAGTCAGACTCTACATCACAGAAAAAGAGAGACATACTGAAAAAAGGAGGCAAACACTAGACTTAATCTTAATTCAGTTTGATAGCTCTTACCTCTGAATTTTTTCATATGATGAATTTAATCAGGCCACCTGCTATTACTGTAAAGCAGGGTTGAATTGCTCACCCTGAAAACTGAAGTTTGAAAATAATTGGGAAGAAAAAACAGGAGAAATATAGGAAAGGCCTATCAGGGTCAGATTTCCTAGTCCATATTGTTAGCGGTGTACAGCCACTGGAGAAGTCCCCCTGCAAAGCGGGAACTCTCTGCTAGTAAAGGCAGTTGCACTGCTCAGTGTGCCAGCTCCCTCTCACCCATAGGGTAAGAGGAAAATGTGAACATGATGTTTTCAGGGCATAGGCAGGAATGGGAGCAGAACTGGCATGCTGGAATGGAGCTCAGCCGAGTCCAATCCTCCCATAGTCTTAAGATTCCTGATGGAATCCATGTCCATGGTCTAAGTTCAATGCATGGGAGCCAAGCATCCCTCAATCATCTCCCGCACCTTATTACCACTCCAGCTAACAGTTAAGTCCCAAGAATCCCCGGGCTGATTTTTATTTTATTCCTGCAATTTGCAGCTGGCCCTGTTTATAACATAGTCAGGAAGGTAAATGTCCTAATAGTTACACAGAGCCTACATGCCCAGGTATGCTTTCTACTGTATTACAGTCAAATCACCTTACAGAATTAAAATGCAATGAGGCCCTGGTTCTCAGGAGTGCTTAAGCACCCATAGTTCCAGCTAACATCCGTCAGAGTTATAGGTGCTCTGCGCTTCTGAAAAATTCGACCTGAATTTGACTTGTTCAATCTATTCTCGAGCCATATTAGAAATACACTGACATCATGTTCCCAATAAGCTGTAACTTTTCACCTACCTAAAATAAAGCACTCTATCTGACTATCATAATAGCCATTCTCTATGTGAATTCTCCAGCATTCATTCTTTTGACAGGTGTTTGTTGTGAAAACAATACAGCCTTCAAAGATGTGCATGAACTCTGCAGTTATTCTGCGCTCAAGCTTCCTGTTGGCAGAAGAGATATCGGACCAGTAAAATTGCATGCTTCCATGGGTGTCTTCAGCTTCAACAATTGCTTATGAAAACCAAATGAAGATAAAAATTAAACATGTTTAAAGAAATTAGCTGGTGTGATTGATGTGCAATGTGCTTTTTTAAAAAAAAACAAACTTACCTTTAGCATTGGAATACATGCCACCTGATGCTGCCAAGAAAAAATAATTTGTCATTATTGGTAAAAAGGAGAAATATTGACATAAATCCTTTAAAACTGTTGTGTGTCTCTTGACATACTGTTTTATAGGTCTATGTTTTTCAGGTAGCAGGATCTTTCCTCTCTCTGTTCTGCTCTAATTTTCTTCCTCCTTTTCTTCAAACACAGGTTCTGTCTGCATCTACCCAACTAGCAGAGTGAGACATCATTTTTAAAAAAAAAAAAAAAAAGCTTATGTATAACAAACAAATTATTTTCTCACTGACCAAAATCTAACCTGCCTTTCGTTTGCATGTTTGCCATCATTTATGTTTGTAACATGAAAATTAGTGGGGTTGATTCATATTTATACTAAAGCTTCCTTTACATTGCAAGAGCAAATGAGAATGTAACTCAACATATTTTTACATATGCCAGACATGAAGAAGAACTCCAATGATAATTCTTAGCAATTAGTACAGGAAAGAGTGTGGCCTGCTGGATGGAACACTGCATTGGGATTGGATTCTACTCCTGACTCTGCCACTGGTCAGCTGGGTGACCTTGGCCACATGGCTTTACCTTATCTTACCTCAGTTTTTCCCTCTAAAAAATGGGGATAATTACACTTGCTTCCTTTGTAAAGCAATGTGAGATCAGCTGTAGAAAAGATAAACAGTAGTAGTTGTAGACCAGAAGAGTAACATTTAAATGGCCCGGGATTTTGATTTTTGGTTTTGTTTTTTTATGAGCCTCACAATGACATGTCAGATTTTCTGTGATGAGCTGGGTGAAGAGCTACTGGCCTATGTGAAATCCATTATTCTGACATCCAATTTTAAAAAAACAAAACAAAAAAGAAAACAAAAAAAAGTTTTCTATAACTTAACTACTATCTCATTTCCCACTCTTAACTATGTATCCTGTTTCATCTTCCTGCTGAGAGTTAGATCCATACACTTAGTCAATAAAATGGTTAAGAAACTCTTTTTTTCTCTAGTTTTTAAAGCTCTGAATATTCGTGGAACTAACTCTTTGGTTTATTCTGAATTCTTTATTGGAGTGAGGTGAGGCTACTTTTGAGAACTGCTGTCATATGGGAGAGCGAGTGAATATAGCAGCAAAAGACAGGCTCTTCCCAGCCCTTTTGTCCCTGCTGCCTGTGACAGAGGTTTCTAAGTCTATATTTAAAGACTTCACATCCGATGTTAAACTCAGAAGAAAACATAATGCATATAATAAAATCGGCTACTCTATGTGCATGCTGATTAAAAAGCATGCTTGAGTAATTATTCTGCATGAAAACACCCTTGCTGGTTTCACAAAAAATGGGAGACAACCCAGCCTGCCTCAGGCTCTGAATCTCGCAAGGGTTTTTGCAGAAACTCTTTGAGGGAGACATCACTGGCAATAGATAAGAAGAGGAGAAACAACACCATCACTCCTACTACTTCTGATTTTTCCTGGTATTTCAGCTTATCTAAGCAAATAGCTTAGAAGGTTGCTTTAAAATTAGACAAAATTAGAATGTTTTAGCGTGGGCCTATCTACCCATACGCCTCACAATACTGTAATGTAGTGATCATCACAAAACCCGTGAGATAGGGAAGTACTATTATTCCCGCTTTTTAGAGAGAGGAGCTGAGGCAGAGAGAAACTAACTTGACCACAGTCAGCCTGTGACAGAGCAGGAACTATACCCTGGTCTCCCACTAGACCATCCTTCCTTTCTATTTTGATCTAGAGTTGAATTTTGAACAGCCCAATATTCAGGGGTATTTAAAATAGAGGGTTATTGCTCCACCAGTTATAATCAGAGTTCCAGGGTCAAATTCCCCTCAGTGTTAGAGAAGGAAGCTGATGGATTCAGGAGAGTGTTAGCAAAGCTTGAATGTTGATGGAAACCAGGTATGAAAAGAAAGGAGTCAAAATACAATTTTGAACTTAACCAAACCTTAGTAGGAAAATGTTTATATGATTTTTCTCATTTAATCATTAACCAGGTTATCATCCTTTTAGAGATTGTATAAGAAACATATATATATGAATTCACTTTCACTTGTGCATCTCAGCACTACAGTGTATCCCAAGCAAATATTGCTATAAGTATTGTTAGGCCCCTGATAATATGCAAAACCAGGATTTTGCTGATATGGCTTCCTGTGAAGGCTGGACAGACCACATAAACTTTTGAAAAAGGAAGTGCACTCTGACGGACAGAACAGAACATTTTTGACTCACAATACTGCAGTGCATGCTCTTTAGCAGGCTTACAGCCACTGAGTCGCTGAAACAATGGTGAGTACAGAACTTTCTTTTCATTTACTTTTCATGCACACATGCATATGATTTAGGACTAAAACTGGAATGGACGTAGCTGTAAAAGTTTCTATTTGCTCCCAGCAATTTTCATTTCAGTTCCCTGCAGTTGAACTTCCTGCTCTCTTCAGTATGATGAAACTTCTTAATTTTTTTTACTGTCTCTTCCCAATGCCTGATGGACACTTAAAAATTAGATTACGCTGATAGTCGATCAGAGCTTTGAAAAATTCATCCATCAACCTAGCTGCAGGCTCTGAGACAGGTGGATTAACTGCACTAATGGAAAAAATCTTTCTGTCAATGTAGGAAGCATCTACATTATAGCATGATAGTGGTACCCCTGCAACATCATAGTAGTGCTGCTGTAATATCTATAGTGTAGACTTGGCCCAAGTGATCTATACATGAGCGTTTGTTTCACTGATTCTAGCCTTTGAAATTAAGAAAGAGAAAACAATTGTTTTCTTCAAAAATAAATAGGGGGGAAAATATGGGGTATGGAGTCCGATGCCAATGGGAGTGTGCAGCAACAGCCACATTCTGGAAACTGGAATGCTTAATTAGACATCCAGGAAGCCTTCCCAGGCTGAAATGTAAAAACATCATAGACCAAAAAAGTTTAAACTTTTTATGTGACAATACAATATAGCTGCACATTTTAGTAACTGTTAGATCTGTTTCCTGAAAAAGAAAACTGTAATGGAATACAAGCCTTCTGTATAATACTATAAAGCTCACATTTTTAGCTATTTTATTAGGAAATCCTGATCAATGACTTGGAGGCAGGAGCTGGTGAACAATAGGAAATCTGAATGAGTAGCTTTTAGTATGGGTTACCTTTTCCTCTAGAGATGATGAAGTACTGTATTTGTATATTTTCATCATGTTATATGTATGCAAATGAAGCAATCTTTCACTAAGGGTAATGATCCTGCAGGATAGATTATATACTTGAACATTTTAACGTCATTGCAATTGTTTGAAATTTATAACCAGAGATGAACACAATCTGAATGATTCTGAGCTGGCACCAGATTCTGAACACTCCAAAGTTCAGGGGGATTTGGTTCACATCATGATACAGAGAAAGATCATGTGTAAATATTTAGATCCAGATTTATTCTGGTTCCAAAGGGGTAGCTGTGTTAGTCTATTGCAGAAAAACAACAGAGTCCTGTGGCACTTTTAAAGACTGACAGATTTGTTTATCGCATGAGTTTCATGGGAGAAAATCCCACTTCGTCAGACACTTTGAAGATGGGAAATTTACAGAACGGGAGGAAATTAAATGCAGGGGAGTATATGACATAGGTTCAGGTCAGGATGTAACAGCATATCAAAATAGGTGTTAGAATTCAAACACTGGGGAACTGCACATAGAGGAAGGTGAGGTCAAATCACCTGTTGTAATGAGAGAAAAATCCATAGTCCCCATTTAACCCCAAGGCAACTGTCACACACACAAAGTCTGGAAATATGTGGATCAGGGTTTTTGGTTAAGCACTTCTCTGCCTTACATAGTAATGAAATGTTTCATGAGTCAGAAAAATGGCTTCAAAGACATAAAGAATAAAATACAGGATATGTAAAAATGACATTTCTTAATCATCACTAATTTATTTTGATTGCTATCTAATATTCAAAGGCAAAATTCTGCTCTTAAGTTACACCAGTGTAATTAGACTCAAACTCACTGAAGGTACTCTAGCTTTACACGGGTGTAACTGGGAACAGAATTGGCTCTGAATTTGTACAAGACTACCATCCCATGATCATAGCATCATTGTCATATGTCAATTTTCTAACTATTGCAGATATTCCACCCTTATACCTAGAGCTAGTTAATAAGGGCCAAAAATTTCCCATCTGTCCCTTGCATTTGCAAACCTCTGTGTTTAAATATGTATAGCTGACACACAGCTACTCTATTGGCACAATTCAAATGCCTGATTGCTTACCCAAATGGGGTTGTGGTATAGCAAGTATGTACGTGAGGATGTGGAGTACCTCAGTCGTGCTGTGCTCCAGTACAGTTTGAAAACAAAGAACAAATAACAGCGCCATGTCTTTCTTTAAAAACAGTTCTCCAAGTCGCTCACTCTAAATCTAGCTTTGACTGATACTTCAAAGTAATACAAAATAACTATGCGCATTTTTATATTCAATTTACCGTAAACTGGCAATTTTCTAACACTCAACTTTGAACACTGGTTCAAAGATACTGCTTTTGTCTCTTTTGCTGAGCATCACAAGCATCCCAGGCATCTCCCAAGCAATAATCTGCAAAACTGCAGGAAGTGGAAATTAAAGGGGAGATGTCATATTTTCTAAGGAATGAGATTGACAGATCCAGGAATCCACTTTATTATCTAATGACCACAAACCAAGAGGGCTGGATTATCAAAGGGACTTTAGGGGCTTAAGCCCGGGGCCCCGGCCAAAAGGGGGGCCCCAAGATCAAGTCCCTAAACACCCTATGGATAATTTGGCCCTGCCTGGCTCAGCACTAGCAGGCAAGGAGTGCTTCTTTCCTGCCGGGGCAGGCCCCAGAGTCAGAGGCTGGGCTCTGAGCACCCACCCTGCCCCTGGGCTGTCTGGCCAGCCCCACAAGGATGGAGCAGGGTGGGCCAGTCCCTGTTCGCTCCGCCCAGGGGGACAGGTGGCTCATGGTGGGGCCTTCGCCCCACTGTGCTGTGCTGTGAACCAGCTAGCCCTCTCCCCCCCCCCCCCCGAACTGCAGACTGGCCAGAGTGGGGCCAGGGCGGGCCGGGAGTGCCCTCTGGCCCCAGGCCCCCCGCCCTGCCCAGCAACAGGGGGGCCCCTATGGTTAGGGGGTGCCCAGACAGGGGGGCCCCATGGTTGAGGTAGCCCAGGTGGAGGGAACCACGGTGGGGGGCAGCCCAGGGCCCCCGGGCCAGTTTATCTGGCCCTGGAACCCAATACTGTTTTTTTATGATGTTTCAGCATCTATCAGTAGCCATAAACTGAAAGGGAGCAAAAGTTTTTTAGATGGCTTTCTCCTTAGCGGCCCTGTCTAAAGTGTGTGAGACTAAGGGATGCTGTATCTGAGAGGTTTCAGGGTTTCTCCTTGCTGCCATAATGCAGCTGGTAGCTTACCCAACCTTAATCAAGAGGCCCAGTCTGACAACACTGGATGATAAAAATATTGGGCAACACCCAGTTCCTGTCACTGAATGTAGCTGAACCTAAGTTCCTGCATGGCTGAAACTGACTAATATATTCAGAGAAATGGGTAGCATTTTCTGCAGATTTCAAATCCATCTGATAGCCAATCTAGGTAAACTGATTAAACAAACCTGTTTGACAAATCAGGAAGAATGAGGAAATTGGTGGATCAGAAATTTGTGATTAAATATTCTTGTTGAAGATTCCAGAGCGGTAGCCATGTTAGTCTGTGTATAGCAAAAAACAACGAGAGTCCAGTGGCACTTTATAGACTAACAGATTTTCTTCAGCATAAACGTATGCCGAAGAAAATCTGTTAGTCTATAAGATGCCACTGGACTCTCGTTTTTTGTTGAAGATTGTTTGTACAGAAAAAAATTAGGGAGATGTATGCATTGTGTTTTTAAATTTGTAGGTGGGAAAGGCTCTAAGCAACAGCTCTACAGTGAAATAGAGAGCCAGGGTAGCTTTAAGGTTTATACTGTTTTCATTATTTCAGTAAAGTTCCTTCTTTAGTTTGAGAAGAAATCAACTTTTTTCTGTGATTCTTTACCATTCTCACATGACAGGGTTCAAGATGAAATCCAGTCCGAAATCCAGATTTGAACACACACTAATTTGGGGGCTATTTGGATTGTTTTATTAATAGAATTATTAAATATTTATATTGGGATATTACCTAGAGTACCCAACCAAGTAACGGTCCCACTGTGTTAGGAACTGTATGTAAATATAATAAAAATTCATTCCTGCCTGAAGAGTTTACAACCTAAGACATGAATTTAACAAGTTATTCAAGCACATGCATGACTTTAAGCATGTGACTACATGTATATTTAAAGTTATGCACACACTTAGTCAGAGCCATGAATTGAGAGGTTTCTTTCAAACCATATTTTTTAACTAAGTAGGACAAAACCACCCGTGTCTTATTTTCTGAAACCAACTTCAGACATTAACAGCATTACACACAAGAATTTAGTAAATGTTTTGAAAAATAGGGAGCTCACTAATTAATAATGAAGGAACAGTTAACAGGTTTGAGGTAAGGTTGAAAAGACGAATGCTAGATGTGTCTTAGCAGACTTTGGGACAAATCTTATCAAGTGAGTGAGCTTTCTAAAATAAATCCATTCACAACACTCTTACCTAAGGCACTTTTTTGAAAATGTGCATCGTGCTTCAGAAAGGTAGACAGCAGACAGTGCTGATCAATGAAATAACCTGCTTCTCCAGTACAGTGCAAGCTATGCTATATCATGCAACCAGTATGAATAAAGCATCACCATTGCGGATTACCTTGAGAGCGAAGGAATATTTCTAATGGTAAAAGAGTAGTTTGGGGCTTGGGGCTGTTTGTTTCTTGGTCTCTCTGCTCAGAAAGCCTAAAAGGCTGCCTATTGTGATATTTTCTGCACCATTGTTTCAGGCTGCAAAATTTTCAATGCTTCTACTCCATACAAACATGCTGTATCCAAAGTTTTTGGTGCTGCTTCGATTTTTTAAATTCTTCCTCCTTGTTACTTTAAAAGTGATTACCCTACTCACAAGTGCAAACACTGAAAAAACAACAGAGTCCTGTGGCACTTTTAAAGACTAACAGATTTATTTATCGCATGAGCTTTTGTGGGAGAAGATCCCACTTCGTCAGACGCTTTGAAGATAGGAAAGTTACAGAGTGGGAGGAAATTAAATGCAGGGGAGTGTATGACATAGCATCAGGTCAGGCTGTAACAGCAAATCAAAATAGATGTTAGGATTCAAAACACTGGGGAACAGCACATAGAGGAGGGGGAGGTCAAATCACTAGTTGTAATGCGAGAAAAATCCATAGTCCCTGTTTAACCCCAAAACAACTGAGTCAAATTTGCATATAAGTTCGAGTTCTGCAGTCTCTCTTTGAAGCTGTGATTTGTTATGCATCTGTTTCAACACAGCTATTAACAAGTCATCAAGGGAGTGAGCAGGGAGATTGAAGTGTTCCCCTACAGGTTTTGCAGTGTTGCAATTTCTGATGTCAGATTTGTGTCCATTGATTCTTTGGCGCAGAGACTGTCCTGTCTGTCCAATATATAAGGCAGAGGGGCATTTCCGGCACATGATGGCATAAATCACATTGGTGGATGAGCAGGTGAACGAGCCCTTGATGGAGTAGGTGGCATGATTAGGCCCTGTGATGGTGTCATTAGTGTAGATATGAGGGCAAAGTTGGCAGCGTGGTCTGCTGCAGGGCTGTGTTCCTGCCTTAGTGTTTCTGTTCTGTGATCTGTAGTTGCTGGTAAGTATCCTTTTAAGGTTAGGGGGCTGTCTGAAAGCAAGGAGAGGTCTGTCTCCTAAGGCTTGAGAGAGTGAGGGGTCATTCTGTAAAATAGGCTGTAGATCTTTGATGATGTGATGAAGGGGTCTGGCTTGGGGGTTGTAGGTGGTGACCAGTGGCGTTCTGTTGTTGTTTTTCATGGGCTTCTCCTGCAGTAGTTGACTTCTGGGTACCCGTCTGGCTCTGTCAGTTTGTTTCTTCACTTCTGCGGGTGGGTACTGTAGTTTTAAGAATGCCTGGTAGAGATCCTGAAGGTGTCTGTCTCTGTCTAAAGGGTCAGAGCAAATGCGGTTATATCTTAGGGCTTGACTGTATACAACGGATCGTGTGGTGTGTCAAATTCAATTTAGTTGAAGAAATAAACTGATAACTACACAGTAGTGCTGGTAAAGAGTCTGCCTAGCAAATGCTAGAAAGAATTTAATTTTCTTTTTTCTTTTGGGAGAAAGCAAGCTGGTTGATGTAATCACCTTACTGCATGAGTAAACACTCTCTTGCTCTAGCCCACCGGAGTTAACACTGCTGAGAATCTAGGCAATGTAAAAGAGACCATCTGATGGTGGTTTTTATGGTGTTATTGTCAGTGTCCACCATGCTCTGTGGTGTTAGAGTGAGACAGGATTTGGCAATCTGTCAACATGCATTTGTGAATCATAAATAAGAGGCTTATTCTCAGAGTTGGCCAAAATCCACAAACTATATATTTAGTCAGAAATGAGCCATATGTGGGCTATCACTAAGGCTATGTCTACACTGGCAAGTTAGTTCGAATTAAGGAAGCTTAATTCGAACTAACTTAAGACATGGCTACACTAGGCTTTAATTAGTTCGAATTAAGGGCTTCCTTAATTCGAACTAATACATTTGAATGTGCTATTTGAACTAAGGGTTAATTCGAACTAGTTAGTTCGAATTAACCAATGTGGCCATGTTAGTTCAAACTAATTGCTTAGTTCTAACTAACCAGCCCATTGAACTCAATGCAATTTGCTAATTCAAACTAAGTAAGTGCCATGAATGGCACTTGCTTAGTTCGAACTAAATTTTGCTAGTTCGAATTAAGTTAATTCGAACTAACTAAAATTAGTTCGAATTAGTTAGTTCGAATTAACTAATTTGAACTAACTTTAGTAAGTGTAGACATAGCCTAAGATGTTTAAAACATAGTTGTCTACTTGCTCCAGTAGGCTAACAAAAAATTTTACTTTTTATTTTCCAAGTGTTATAACAGGTTATAAGAAAGGATGCATGTCAATTATTTTCCCTAACCATAATTTATTTCAATGCTCATGGTTTCAGAGATCTTCTACTAGGGGATCATTGAACCCTTGAAGGGCTACATATTTAGTGATCCTTTTTAGCTGCATCTTCAAACAAGTAAGCATAACTGTTTTATGCTCCAAAGATGTTTTGTGTGCTGTTACCTGTGCTGCCTTTAAGTTCATCACTGTATGCAAGTTGGGGAACTGAAGTTTAATCTCTGGAGCCCTTTATTATGGATAGGGATGCAATAATCTCACTTCTCAGCCTATTACTCCTGGCGTAAGGGAGCACCAGCAGAATGTTTTTAGTGAGGGGTCCTTGACAGAGGAACTGAGTTCAGTCATCAGTTGACTTATACCTTTAGTTGTTGACAGTCAGGCCAATTTGTTCCCCCATGCCTTTCTTTGGGAGTGGAGAATGAAAGAGTAGTTGCGGGAGGATGGTGGGAACATTATGGCAAAGGCAGTTACTGGTCATACAAAGTCAGCATTCTTCTTTTCTAATTCTTTACTTAAATGAGCAGCTAGCACAAACATTCACCAGACATTGTGTGTGTGTGCACAACACCAGATTCCATTCCTCGTCCTGATGAAGGGCAAAAGTGACATTATGGGGGCCAGTTCCTCAAGTGGTGCAAACTATTCAGTCTCTGTCGAAGTCGATGGAGTGATGCGAATTTAAACCGGCTGAATCTTTGGTGCATAGTCTCATTTCAGCACTCTAAGATTTACACACAAGCATTAATCTCACAGTTGGATACACGATGTGCCATTGGAATCTCAGCTGCAGAGACCTGGCAGTGTGGGGAAAGTTTCAAAGACCTTCTTCGAAGGGGAGGAGGGATGTACAGGCAAAAGTTATTTGTAGTCCTCGGCTGGGCACCCAGAACCAGCTGTCACAACTGCAAGGTGAGTGTGGATGGCCCAGAAGGAGACAGGCCAAGCCAAGGTTGAACAAGAGACGTTCTGATTCAGCACATTTCTCATTGCCAACAAGTCTTCCATGGAGCCCTGGTTGGATCTTATTGCTAACCTCTTCTAGCAGAACCTGCTTGCCTTTCCCTACAGAATGAATTTCTCCAGCACAATAGTTGCTGCACTGGCACAATGGAAGAGCAATTTGCAATCCCTGTGCCACGGAAGAAAGGGTATACGACCTATCACTGCTGAATGTTTTAATACCATTGCTGCCAAGTAGTCCTGCAATGCAATCTGCTAGTGCATGCTGGGCAGATGAGAAGTACTATTGATTCTACGGGAGGATGGTGGTCCATGCAAGCTCAGAAGTTAGGTGAACACCTAGGTTGCCTATGCAAGTCACTTGGGAAGCTGCTAATGATGGCTGTAGGTAAAAAGAAAAACAATTCAAGTTTGTGTTTGTGGAAAATGGGGGCAGTGGCCAGATAAGTCACTCTAAATTGCTGAGCCCTTCAAATGAAGCACGCTGGACGAGATAGACATGAGGTTGGCATATAATGGCCAGGCAGCTGCTCCAGAAATGGGGAAGTGAAGCTGGATAGGATAACATACTATCTCCTGTAACCAAGAAGTATGCAAACAAGATCATGCAGCTAAGTAGTGATCTCGCCACTGGAAGTAACATCCTCCTAAGTACTGTTCTTGCCTTAACTGATTACAATGCCAATCTTTATAAATCAAATTCCAAAGGGGTAGCCGTGTTAGTCTATTGTAGAAAGACAACAGAGTCCTGTGGCACTTTTAAAGACTTTAAAAGTGCCACAGGACTCTGTTGCCTTTATAAATCATGCCATTCCAAATGTAAGCAGGGGAGAGTTTATTCAAACCCTGATATTCAGTGACGAACTAGGGGGAAGACTGCAGGAGCAGACCATATTTGCATTGACATACCTACTCTGCCCAGGTGTACAGCAGACAGAACTGCTTTGCCAAAGTGATCCGTTTTGGCGAGTTTGGGGTTACAAATCATGTCAGTATTGAATGCAGGGTAATGAAACGTTGTTATCCTTAGTGTATGGGTTAGGGGCAGCAGAACTGTATTCAACATGCCCTGGTTGAGGCGGTCACCTTCAACTGAAGCTCACCTGCTAAGCAAATTCCAAATTCCAGTGAAAATGAAAGGGGGTGAGGGGTGAGGGGTGCCTCCCTGATGATGTGAACTCTGCCTAAAGTGTCCTAGATACTGTTTGACTGACCCCTTTCTGTTGTTTGAAGACTGAGGCGATTGGACCGAACTGAGCATCCTTATTTCTGGCCAGTGATTGCTAGAATGGAAATCACAGATGAGCAGGTCCAGGGGCAAAGCTTGGATCTGGCCTGGGGGTAGTACGGCAGTGGAAGGCAAGGATGAGGTGGCCACAGACAGGTTCCACACTGCCCAGTGAAATCCTTAAGAGCTGGACTAAGCGGTACCTCAGAATATGGCATCATGGATGGGGCAGTGGGCAGCAGGCAGCCAGCAATGGCAGAGTATGTTAGCCAGTTGCAGAGGTGGTAGCAACAGCAAAGACATTGCTCGACACAGCCCCATCACCTTCCATGTGAACACACTTCTGAACGCTGGGTCTTCACTGACCAGGGACAGCGAACTGTGAGTGGGTGCAGCAGAGGGAATGGGGAGAGGTGTTATAAAGGGACACCTGTTCACTGCACTCTCACATCACCAGGTGGGGAACCGACACACAGACTACTAACCAGGTGGGTGTGTGCTTGCGTAAGGTTACCTGCTTTTGATTTGTGGTTGTGGTCTTCTCTCAAATTAATGTGGCGTTCCCTCTCCCTTCTAATACAAGTTTTATTTTGTTATACGCAGACTCGGGTCTTGCATATGGGGAAGTATTGCCTTTTAGAGGCATCCGGGCTGGGGTTAAGTTTTCCCAGGGAGTTCAAGCCAGTTTTGTTTTGCATTGTTAAGAGGAACCACTAGATACTGAACCTGGCCCTTGTTGCTGCTGTCTCAGCCTGGCAGAAGGAGTACACAACTAGAGATTAAACACCCTCTGCCTATGTCATGCTCCTGCATCCCCTACACCCATACAGTTAGGTTCTTTTTTTAATATAAGAGCTGGTCTGAGGGGAATAGAGTTCATGCCTAAAAGAACATTACTGGAGTCCCTTCTACACAGAACTTACATTGACCTCTGCATTGATTTTGAATTAGTTGCAATGAGGCAAAATAGGGTCCCTGGAATACATGTATGTGTAGGGCTGCCTGAGAAAGGAAATAGTTTGTCTGAGGCCCCTGTCTGAGAGGGCCCCCAAACCAAGTGACATCACTACCTGATGCACAGGTCACAACATCACTCACTGAAATAAGTCCCTCTGTCATGACGGAGGGGTGACCAAGCCAAACCTAAGTGGAACTGTGACCCTACACACCAAGTCACAATGCCAAGACTGGGGCCCTAGGCCCATTCATATGGGACAGAAGCCAAGTTTCTACTGCATGTGAGTACGGTTGTGGGCTTGCTCTTCCAACCACGCCATCCCCGCCCCAGGGCTTCACATCAGTGGTCATATTTTTGGAAGAATAGTCCTGTTTCAGATTTTTCCCTACTCCTCCAAAAACCTCTGTGCAGCCCTGGTTATAAGACACCCAAATGAGAACAACATGACAGTAAGAGTGTGTGTGTTACATATCTGCTTGAAAGCAGAGAAGATCTAATATAAAAATTCACTTGCTAGGTGAGCTCAAGAGCCACAAAGAGAGGCACCTAACGGGGGAGTTTTAGAGAGGGTTTGGAAAAGAAGCGGAAGAGGCTTTCCTTCTTGGTTCAGCACTTCATGTGATATTAAGATAGCCAGGAATGGAACTGTGATGTTGACCAGCAATGAATATGCCACTTGCTTTTTCCTGCCTAAAGACAGAAGGGATTCTTGTGATGTGAAAGTTGGTGGCTGGCTGGAGAAAAATTGGAGGGACAAGTTGAGATGCTGTTGAGAAGCTGAAGACTTTGTAAATAGCCAGATTTAAAAAAACATCTGTATCCCAGGCTCAAGGAAGAATGAGGATGGACACAAAAGAATTAGTGAGAGAAGTCAGAAAGGAGGCCTGGCAGTTGGAAACTATCAGACGCAACAGGTCAAGGAGGCATTGTACTCTTTTGGAGACAGATGAGCAGGGCTGGATTAACTGGTCCCACCCCTGCACCACAAGCCCCGCCCCCATGCCTAGGTCCCCCGACCACGGGCCCCCCTCGTCGCTGGGGGGGGATTGGGGCCAGAGGGCTCCCGCCCTAGCCCTGCTCTGGCCCATCTTCCCAGGGGGTGGGAGGGCCAGCTAGCACACAGTGCAGGGGCCTCCAATGCAGCCCCCCAGGGCCATGGGCCCTGGAAGGCCGTGCCGGATGGCCTCACCACAAACCAGCTGGCCCCACCCCTGGGCAGACTGAACAGGGGCTGGCCCACCCTGCCCTGTCCCCGGGCAGAGCGCAGAGCCTGGTCCTGGCCTCACTGGCTCCAGGGCGCCAGCCCCCTCTGCCCCAGTGCCAGCAGAGAAGGAGTGCTCTCAGCGCTTCTGCCCTGCTGGTGCTGAGTTGGGCAGGTGCCGGATTATCAGAGGTGTTTTAGGGGCAGGAGCCTGGGACCCCCTTTTTGACTGGGGCCCAGGGCTTAAGCCCCTAAAGCCCCTCCTATAATCCAGCCCACCAGATGATGATAGGCAGGTTGTGGCCACCAGAGAGAATTCCATACCGCTAGAGGTTTCAAATAGATACCAGTCCTCAGCATGGATACTCTGAAAGATACTTCTCAAATTCCAGTAGGTCCAAGCATGGAGAGATGTACAGGCCACATGGGTGGATGGACGCTCAGCCAAACTTTTAAGAAAACCAAGCTTATCCACAGAGTGTTCAACCTCTCCCAGAAGGAAGCCAGATATTCCTTCTGGGAGATTCAATATTCAGAAGACTCAAAAGAATATTCTGCAAAGAGACAGGCAGACAAGAGGGACAGTGTGCTGCGTTCCCAAGACATGAGATACCCCTGTAAGACTGGACAGGCTTCTGAAGGCCATGAGCAAGAATGTTCACAATAAAATTAATCAAAAGACATGAAGAGAAGAAAGTCTTGAACTGCCTGTACACTAATGCTAGGAGCCTGGGTAACAAACAAGAACTGGAATAGCTCATTTATGAGCATAAATTTAACCTAGTTGGCATTACTGAAATCTGGCGGGATGATTCACACACCTGGAACATTAATGTCAATTTTAAAGAGGATCAAGTGGACAAAAGAGGGGGGGAAGTGGCACTCTAGGACAAAAATGGCATTACCTGTTCTCATGTCACTGATCATTGAAAATAAAATGGTCCTGAATCCTTATGAATTACCCTAATAGATAAAGCATAAAATTGAATATTAGTTGGTGTCTGCTGCCAGTCACCAAATCACATTAAGGAACAGAGAGACCATCTCCTTATGCATCTGTCTATAGTGTAGAGGAGGGAAATTGTGTGGTCATGGAGGGCATCACAATTTCAGTGGCATGTTCTAGAGATCCAGTACCAATACATCCTTGGAATTTCTCAACATTATAGCTGAGAATTTCCCACCCCAAAAATTATTTCAGCCAACATGGAAGACTTCTATATTAGACCTGACAGAGAAAGAGGAATTAATCACAGAATTAAAGTTAATGGAACTTAATACAAATGATCATGCCTTTATCATATTTATAATGTGCAAGCAGATGGAAGTTCCAACCAATAATATAATATATTTGATGCTATAATTGGACCATTTTCACAAAGTTGAAAACAACTGAGACAAATCAGGTCAATTTAATAAAAAATAATGTAATAATTGGGAATCATTTAAGAGTACCTTATTAAGTTCCCAAGAAACCACCATCACACATTGGGGAAGAAGGCTGTGCTGGTTTAAAAAAAAAAGCAACCTGGCTTAGAGGGGAAATTAAGATAGCTATAAAGAAATTATTATTAATATACAAACAAATTGAAGATAGGGGAAGTTTCAAATTGTAGAAAATTGATAAGGGAAGCCAAGGGACACAAGAGAATATTATGGCTAGCACGGTTAAGGACAATAAGAAAGAAGAGGTTTTTTAATGTTAGGAAAAAAGAATCCTGACAATGGTATTGGTCTATTACTAGGTGGCATGGTAGCATTATCAGTAATGATGCAGAAAAGATAGAAGTATTCAATAAATATTTCTTTTCTTTATGGGGCAGGAACAGATCACACAGACTCAGCATATGGAAATAACATTCTTTCCATTCCATTCCACTACTGGAGGATGTTAAGCAGAAGCTACTAAAGTTTTAAACATTTTAAAATCAGCAGGTCCAGATAACTTATAGCCAAGAGTTTTAAAAGTGCTGACTTAGGAGGTTGCTGGAATATTAATGTTGATTTCCATGGTCTTAGAGCACTGGGGAATGTGATTTAGATTGCTTGGTAAACTGGGTGCAAGCAAACAATCTGCCGTTTAATAGAGCTAACTGCAAATGTATACATCTGGGAACAAAATATGTAGGCTTTACTTTCAGAATGGAGGACCCTACTCTGTGAAGCAATGATTGTGAAAAAGATTTGAGTGTTGTGGTGGATTCAGCTGACCATGAGTTCCCTGTGTGGCTCTGTGACCAAAAAAGCTAATGCAATTCTCAGACACATAAACAGAGGAATTTTGAGTAGAAATAGAAAGGTTATTTTAGCTCAGTATTTGGCACTGGTGTGACTGCTGCTGCAATAGTGTGTCTCTTCTTGAACTGCGGATCCCAAAAATAATGTTGGTAAATTAGGGAGTGTTCAGGGAAGAGCCACTAGAATGGTTAAAGTGGTTAAACATTGTGATAGATTCAAGGAGCTCCACCTAGCTATCTTAACAAAGAGAAGGTCAAGGGTGACTTGATGACAGTCTATAAATACCTATATGGTTACAAATGTTTATTAATGGGCTCTTCAATCTAACAGAGAAAGGTTTAATATGATCCAATGGCTGGAAGTTGAAGATAGACAAATGCCAACTGGAAATAAGATGTAAATATTTAATGGTGACAGAAATTAACCAGTGGAACAATTTGCCAAGGGTTGCAGAAGATTCTCCATCACTGACCATTCTGAAATCAAGAGTAGGTCTCTTTCTGAAAGATCTGCTCCAGAATTTATTTTGGGGAAGTGCTACAGCCTGTGCTAGATAGGAGATCAGAACGAATGATCACAGTGATCCCTTCTGGACTTAGAATCTACTGATCTCTGAACGCTCATGTGCTACGTAAGGGGACTGCTGGTCCTTTTCTGAAATGCAGTGCTTTGGGTTTGTTTGTTTGTTTGTTTTATTGGCATCTCCCAGTGCTAACAGACATGGGAAGGGTTGAGGAGGATTCAGGACCCTGGAGACTGACAGTCCCCAGGTCCAGTGAGAGAGGACAACACTCCAGGTCAGCCTGATTGACAGGGCTGATAGGCAAATGAGAGAGCTAGGAGGCTGGGGAGGGCTCCTGTCCTTTGTTTGAGTTGCAGCTGCCTGGACCAGAGGGGGCTGAGCTAAGGACAAAGCAGCACCCTGAGCCAGGCAAGCCTGAGTGGCCCAAGGAGCAACTGAGAGAGCCAAGCTGAGCAGAGCAGCACCGAGAGGCACAGCCAGCCAGAGGCAGAGAAGCTTCCCAGAGAGCAGAGCTGTGCTGGGAGCAGCAGTCATGCTGGAGCTGGGGCTGGAGTCAGAGCCATCTGGAGCTGGTGTGGTAAGTGAGCAGCTGAGGAAATTGAGGGGGACCCTAGGCAGGGCCCAGTACAGGGAGACAACCAGCCAAGAGGCCTTGCAGGCCAGACTTAGGGAGGGATTGTGACCTTCGTATGAGGGCTGACACTGGGAAGAAGGGTCCTGCCACACAGAGCCTGGTGGTGCATGGCCTTCACCAGAGCAAATATCCAAAGTGCAGTATCCCTGCAGCACAGCCAGTATCTGGGCAGGAGTCCTGCAACATGTGAGAAACGGACTGTGAATGTCCTTTACATGCCAGACACGCTGTATGTGGCATTAGGTGTTTTTCTTCAACCTTTCTTATTCTTTCCTTATATTTTTTAATTGATTGCTCTTTAATACATTGTATTGCTTTGAACTATATACAATGATCAGTGGGTCAGAGAAGTGTCCAGTGTGGGGAGAGGATCCAGAATGGAGACATTCTAGCACCTGTCCTAAGTGACCACAACAAGGTTGGGAGTCGAGCCTCCAAGGATCCTGGGGCCAGCCGTGCCATGGTTATGAGGACCCTGCCTCACACAGGAGTGTGGAAAGTAAGGCCTCAAGATCAGGCAGGCCTCTGGGTAAAAGGAGCGGGAGCAAGGACTCAGATTCCTTTGCTAAACAATTCCTCCAGAGTAGTGTATGAGCCAGGAAAGTTCCCCACAGTGGTGGGACCTTTCTCCTGCTTATGCACATTAAAGAGCAATAGATCATAAGTTATTCATTATTTTTGCCATGTGTGATTCAGGGCCCAATTCCACTTTAATTGATTTAAGCAGGAATCTTCTGTCATTATCTTCAGGAGGTGCAGGATTAGGTACAATAGCCCTCATTCAGCAGGTAATTAAATACCTGCTTCACTTCAAGCACGTGAATAATTAATGGGATTTCTCAGTGGCTTAATGCACACCATGTGTTTTATTGAATCAGGGTCTATATGCCTGGTTTAGCATGCTGAATCTTGTGACTGGTTGCTACTTAAGAAAGAAATGAGTCCTTTTAAAGATGACAGCTACCAGCTCATCCTTAGCTCCAGTGACCAGTTATTGAATTGCAAACCCATGCAGGACAGATTTACACACCAGTTTGTCATGAACTGAATGTCTGTGTAGAAATGTCCTTATAAAAGTGGGGCCATTGATAGATTTTGACATTGGTTTGTGGAAGAGGCAGCTTTCAGAAGCAGGAATGCTGACAGGTTTAAAATGTCATTGTTTTCAAATAGGACATGGTTCTTTGTCTATGAAGCCAAAAGGGTGGGGGAGGACATGGTGACAGAAAAAATAGTTGTTTCTGATCTCTCGGCTAATTCTTAGAAATCATTGTAACTATAATGGCATTACTGTCTCATATGAATCAAACAAAAAATTTCTTCTGCTCACTACTGCATATTTTCTGTATATTGAAGCAAATATCTTGACAAAGTATCCACATGAATACAGGAGCTTGAATACAATAGATAGAAGGATTCAAAATACGGATTAAATATTATTCTATTTCCAAGAAAGCTGGTAAACAAAATAGCTACTATAGTCCATGATTTAGAAATCCATGCTGGCAGTGGCCAGAGAAACTATCAGAGGAGAAATCCTGGGAATGAGAAAGAGGACCCTTACTTTGTTTTGCTTTCTGATCCATGACCATGATCTTTTAAAGGCTTTTCTCCTGCTGCAAAGAAGGAAAAAATAAAGTCATCTACATTTGCCTAGAAAAGCAAATGGATTAAGTATATTTCAAGGGTGAGAGAAAATGAGTATGTATGTAAACATCTGTGCATGTGTATGTAAAACTGGGGGGGAGAGGGGACGACAATGTTGCTTTAGTCTTCTTTGATAAACACAGTTAATTGTTCCTAACACCAACGTATTCTATCTTTCCCAACCAAGCAATAGCAATGTATTACAGGTATTTTTCACATGCAACAGATGTCACCTAATAGTAACAAAACAAACAAGGAGTCCAGTGACACTTTTAAAGACTAACAAATTTATTTATTGCATGAGCTTTCACGGGAGAAAATCCCACTTTGTCAGACACTTTCAAAGCATCTGACGAAGTGGGATTTTCTCCCACGAAAGCTCATGCAATAAATAAATTTGTTAGTCTTTAAAAGTGCCACACTCCTTGTTTGTTTTGCTGACCTAGACTAACACGGCTACCCCTTTGGAACTTAATAGTAACAAAGGCTCCTAGCTACTATTCTCCAGTGCTGTCAACCTTTTATACATGTCCAGCACTAAAATAAAGGTACGTCCAGAGTGAGAGAGAAGGAAATGCCTGTTTGCATTCAAACAGCAACTCACAGCGTATCTTTAGTTTCCACTAGTAATTTTTTCATTCACTCAAAATACACTTGAAATGTGGTATTTGTATTTGTTAAAAATATTGTTTTCTAATACAAATTCACCTACCCAGTGATGCAAATCACCATCATCCATGTTGATTATGGTTTTTTGTGGGGGATGTTTGTTTCAGAGGGAAACAGCTTCTCGTTTGAATATTTTACATTAATATAGAGATCCTATTGTCACACAGCTCCTTCCTCCTACACTAATTTCACTGTGATGTCTCCTGGCCTTAAGCTGGCCTTGCAACTTGTCTCCAAGGTGAGCTATTTTCATGTTTCTGGACTCACTTGCGAAAAAATAGGGGCCGAGTTCTGCCGTCAGCTGTGTTTTTCCTGAGAGAGAGAGCAACCCTCTACTTTCTGTCTGTTACTTCATGTTTTTGATTGCGATGACAACAAAGAATGAAAGAACAAAAGGAACATCTGTGACAGAGAAGAGAGGCTGACTCTGAAGTGAATACAAAATAGCAGCTACGCCCAGCAGACTCCTCAAAGTTGTAGTACACAGAAAACAATTTCATGGTGATGTATAACACAAGATACAATTGCTGAGCTCCTACTGAAGTTGTGTACATAGGCTCTGGTTCACTGAGGTGCTTAACTTTAAGCATGTGAATAATTCTATTTAGATCAATGGGGCTACTTGCTTGCCCAAGGCTAGACACACGCTGAAGCACCTTGCTACATTCAAGCTGTATGTCTGAGAACAAAATGTAGCTCAAAATGTTTGCAAGTTTATTTAACAGAACCTTGGGGTCATTTTTGTGAATGTGGCTCCCATGGACACTACTCTTCTCAAAGGACCTGTGGTACTTGCCAGCAACTTTAACTTGCCAGCAAATTAAAGTATGGGTTGGATGAACGGACTATATGATGGATAGAAAGCTGTCTGGATCATTGGGCTCAATAGGTAGTGATCAACAGCTCGACGTCTAGTTGGCAGCCAGTAACAAGCAGCATGCCCCAGGGTTTGGTCCGGGGGCCAGTTTTGTTCATCATCTTCATTAATGATCTGGAAGATGGAATGGACTTCATCCTCAGCAAGTTTGCAGATGACCCTAAGCTGCAGGGAGTGGTACATACACTGGATGGTAGGGAAAGGATACTAGACAAATTGGAGGATTGAGCCAAAAGAAATCTGATATGGTTCAGCAAGGACAAGTGCATAGTCCTGCACTTATGATGAAAGAATCCCATTCACTGCTACAGACTGGGATCAACTGGTGAGGCAGTAGTTCTGCAGAAAATGACTTGTGAGTTACTGTGGACAAAAATCTGGGTATGAATCAACGGTGTGCTTTTATTGCCAAGAAGGCTAACGGCATATTGGGCTGCATTAGTGGGAGTATTGCCAGCAGATTGAGGGAAGTGATTGCTGTATCATTGGTGAGGCTGCATTAGAGTATTGTGTCCAGTTCTGGGCTCCTCACTACAGGAAGGATAATGGTTAGGGGAGTGGAGCATATGACTTGTGCAAAAAGGCTGAGGGAATTAGGCATGTTTAGTTTGCAAAAGAGTCGGGGGATTTGATAGCAGCCTTCAACTACTTGAAAGAGGGGTCCAGGGAGGATGGAAATAGGCTATTCTCAGTGGTGGTAGAAGAAGAACAAGGAGCAATGGTCTCAAGTTGCAGTGGAGGAGATCTAGGTTGGTTATTAAGAAAAACTTTTTCACTAGGAAGGTGATGAAGTGCTGGAATGGGTTACCTAGGGAGATGGTGGAATCGCCATCCTTAGAGAGTTTTTAAGGCCTGACTTGACAAAGCCCTGGCTGAAATAATTTAGTTGGGTTTGACCCTGCTTTGAGCAGGGGTTGGAATAAATGACCTCTCGAGGTCCCTTCCAACCCTAATCTCCCATGGTTCTTTTCAGATTCTTAGCTTTGCCCGAATGTTCCTTGCAGCTCCACCATCCCAGTTCAAGAAAACTTCCATCCCAACACAACTATATAGCAAAGAATTTTGGGACTTCTGAGAAGATTCCAACACTTTGAAGACAGCTGGATTTTGACTGTCTGGGTAATATAGGGGTCTATTTGCTTTCCCAGATGTGACACTGCTATAGGGGAGAAGCATCTCCACTCCTCATTCCACATCTCCCGCATTAATTATGTGAAACCTCCCCGCCAACTCATCCCCTGCTTCATCATTTAATAAATTTTCTGTCTCCCCAGCCTTATGCTCTGGCTCCAGCCCCAGCAATGCATCCTTTCCTCCATTAGTCCAGCCTCTGCCATTCACACCTTCCAATCTACCCACTGACCCTTATCTCATAATCTCAGTCCCAAATTAATTAATTCTCTGTCTCAATGCAAGGCTTCCCATTGACCTGACTTGATTTCTCACCCAACATGAGCTCCAAGTCAGTTCTCTTTCCCTCTGCTTCCCCCAGCTGCTCTCTGACTGCCAATCCTTCCTTCATCCCTCCTGGTTGAACAATCCATGCTCTGAACCTCTCACAGCCATCCCCCTAGCCACACCCCTACCCAGTCTGCCCTCTGTGCCCCTCCTAGCCATGTCCCCACCCAGACCGCCCTCCATGCCACTCCTAACATTCTCCTCTACCCAGTCCATCTCTGTCTTTCCCCTACTCCCATACACTCAATGCATCCTCTGATCTGCAAATCAGTCCAACCTCTCCTAGCCCTGCTCCTCCCTCACACTCTAGCTATTTCACCCTCTACTCCCCACACTCACTCCTGCTAACATGATCCTTCATCCAAGAGTGCCCCAGAAGCCAATCCTCCCTCCCCCCCACCTGCAGCCCCCTCTGTTCTAAGGAGACACCTTTCTCCTCTGGTCAGTCTGGAAGGTGTGACTGCACAAAGCCCTTCTATTCTGGTCTATGCCGTCTTATAGGCTCACTCCAGCAGGGTCAACAGATCACTCCTCTGAAGGTTCCCTGGGAGTCTAGGTCAGTCTCTGCACCTTGCCTAGGTGTGCAGTCACAGCTTTTCTCCCTATGCAGTAAGGCAGCAGGTGGCCAGCAGGGGGTGCTGTCTCCACTGACAGACAGTAGACTTGAGGTGAAAGTGTGGGTTTGTAGCTGTGTGCTGGAAGACTGGCATCCCTAGCAAGGCAGAGTTCAGGTTGTGCTGCATGGTCTGTGGGGTTCAGTACTTATAGCAAGGGTAAAGCATTTGCTTAAGGATAGAGAAGTACAGCAGTGAATTGTTATGGAAAAAATGCCAAAGACATGTGCATTAGGGAACACTGAGATATATGCAGCCAGGATGAAACTCCTCACAGAAAGATGTCATGCAGTCCCTACCCAATTTGAGTCATTATGAGTACTGTGTGAGTTAAAACATGGAGATCCTTCAGCTTCACTAAAGGAAGGTGGCCACCCACGCCCACTTGGCCAGTCCATTCAGTCTCTGCCTTGGATGACCTTTCCTGTGTACTAAATGCAGGGCATAAGGGGTAAATATGGCAGTGTTTGTTAAGCAAGGAAACTTGTGTGAGGCCCTGGAAAGAGACAGAAGTACAAAACAGCTGCCTCTGGGAATAGGACAGAGGTGAGCTGAGTTTTCTGCAAGGGGGAATTGCCTCTGTACCATTTCTTACCTCCCTGCTGCCAGGAATGGGACTCAGGTACGTTTTCTTAAAAAAAACAATTACAGCATCACCAGTTCCTACACCCAATTGGGAAACTGACATGCTGGTCCCTGAATTCAGCTATTGCCTAATGAAGAGGAAACACTGTGTACTGGCAATGAGCTTAGCTTTCCTTTTCTTTGCATTTGTGGGTTTGTGTCACAGGGTGACTGGTTTCTTTGTGGGGAAACAGATCAAGCCTCACCTGTAACTCATCAGCTGCCTCACAGCTGATGCTGTGGAGCTAAGGTCAGGTGGTAATCTGAGTAGCAACTGGTCCTTATAAAAAACAGCAAGTGGTCATTTGAGCTGGAGGGCTGTAGATAGATTCTACAGCAGTGTTTCTCACCTGGTGTTCCATGGAACAGAGGTGCTCAGTAGACATAGTGAAGGTGTTCTGCAACTGACCCCAACCTGTTGGAGTGGGGGACTCACTGGGGAGAGGGGAAAGAACAATGTGGCAAGGTGATGCATGCCTGGGAGATTTAAAATGCCCCTGCTGCAGCAAAGTTTCCAGGTGTGCATTGGCATCCTTTGCCACCTTGTTCCTTTGCTGGGGCATTTTAAATGTCCCACCACTGTTACCATTGGCGTCAAAATCACTTGGACATAACTTCCACTGTAAGAATTTCTTTGATGAACCTTATTACAAGAATAGATGAATTTTGTTTGAATGTGCAGACCCAAATTTCCCATTAAAACTAGAACTATACCATTTTCAGTTGTGTGTATAATCATTATGTATCTATTTTTTTAGAAATAAACATATTGCATTTGTAGAATTGCATTTAATTTAGTTTCTTGGTGGCCTATTGCAGGAGTGGGTGGGTGAGGTCTTGAGGCCTGCATTTTGCAGGAGGTCAGACTAGATGATTGTACTGGTCCCTTCTGACCTTAAAGTCTATGAGTCTATGAATGCATAGTATGCAGATATTACAAACATAACTGGTATATACCAACCTTTTTGAGAGAGTTTTCATCAGGTGTTCTGTGGAGAATAATTAATACCTTTAAGTGTTCCCTGGTCCATGAAGAGTTGAGAAATGCTGTTCTACAGTTCAGGGCCTGTAGGAGGGCCTGGGTGATGGGGAGTGAAAACTATAGGGAGTAGAAAGGCTTTTGTAGGTGTTGCTTGGTCAAGGTGCTGGATGAGAGAGGTGAAGGATAGCCTCTGGAGACTGAAACCCATGTGGTGCAGAGGGATTACTTTATTTTGGTATCTTGTCTAAGTTTTTGTTTAACCAATAAACTGTTTCCTGAGGTAAGGACCAGAAGCAGACAGTGGTGAGGCACAGAACCTTCCTGAGATAGTTAGCTGGTGCAGGGCTTGCAGTGTTATATCTGTAGCAAACCTAACTGTTTTTAAATTGTATAAAAGCATAAGGGTGTGCAGAAACACACTTGCCAGTGCTCCAAGAAAGGGCTTTACAGCTAATAAACTGCTTTTAAGTTGACTGTACTTTATAAGTTCCATTGTCATAGGAGTGACCTATTTTCTCTTCTCTTGTGAATTCTCCACTGATGTGGTGGCTTGCGATGGGAGTGGCATACTAGGCACATACACAGACTGTTTGAAGCATAATCTCAGGGTGAATCATGACCGGTTGCCAAAGATGGAGGGTTTGGAGTGGAAAAAAAGAGCCCAAACTGTCACTCAGTGGTTTCTCACCTCTTCTAAACTTTTAAAGCAGAGGACTTCTAGAAATTGATTCAAATTTAATCTAGGATTAAATCTAGAGAAATGTTCATCACCATCCTGGTCTAGCCTAAACAACTGAGTGCAGTTATTGGGATCAGCAATATTTGTCAACTATTTTCTCAATAGAAAGAGCAAGGGTTAGAATAAATCTTGGAAGGAACTACACAAAATGACTAAAGCTAAATTCAGTATTACCGAATTGCTGTAACCACATGACGTTTAGTTCCCACTAAATGCACTTTCTTTTCTGGTTGACAAAATTTAACTCGCATTAAAAGATTAAGGATTCAATTAAAAAAATTAATCTGATGAGGGTCAATGAGGAGTCCTGCACTTTGGATGGAAGAATCCCCTCTCTCCCCCCACCCCCATGTACTGCTATAGACTGGGGACCAACTAGCGAAGCAGCAGTTCTGCAGAAAGAATCTGGAGGTTACAGTGGACAACAAGCTGGATATGAGTCAACTCTAATTGCCAAGAATGCCAACGCATATTGGGCTGCACTAGTAGGAGTATTGCCAGCAGATTGAGGGAAATGATTGTTTCCCTCTATTCTGTATTGGTGAGGCTACATTTGAGTACTCTGTCCAGTTTTGGGCTCCCCACTACAGGAAAGATGCAGACAGATTAGAAAGAGTTCAGTGGAGGGCAAGGAACATGATTAGAGGGCTGGAGGACATGACTTATGAGGAGAGGCGAAGATAGCTAGACTTGTTTAGTCTGCAGAAGAGAAGAGTGGGGGGATTTGATAGCAGCCTTCAGCTAGCTGAAAGGGAGTTCTAGGCAGTGGCACTACTGTGTTTTTTTAAAAAAAAAATCTGGGGCACCATCCTGGCCGGGAGGTGGGGTTGGTCACTTGAGCACCACTCCGTGACCAGCAAGGGTGGCGCTCAGGGGCAGGTAGGTCAGTATTGCAGGGCGGCGTATCACAGGACTGGCCCAGCCCAAAGATGGGGCAGATGGGTGGTGTGGGGTGATGCAGGCTGACACTGCTCTAGACCGGTGAGGCCCCCCTTAGCCTAAAGTCCTGTGCTGCAAGGTAGAGGCTGCTGCTCAGTCTCTGGGCTAAGAGGGACCCCGCCGACCAAAGCATTGCCAGGCTGCCCACCCCAAAATGCCAGTTTGCCCCACCCTTGGGTTGGGACAGTCACATAATGTGCTGGCCTGCCCCCAGTGCCAGCCCCACATCCCCACTGGGGACAGAATGGCTGATGGAGTGGCCAGCCCTGCTTCTGGCCTGCCCCACCCTGCTGTGTCCCCCTGCTGGGGATGGAATGGCGCCTGAGTGGCCAGCCCCACCCTTCTGCCCACTCCTCTTTTCTGGGGACAGAGTGACTACCTGAGTGGCCAGCCCCACCCTCTGCTGAGGATGGCCTGGGAGATGATGGAGCCAGCATGGCAGCAAAAGGGGGCAGGGGGCGAACAGAACAAGTTGCTTCTCTGGGCTCAGGGCATGTGCTCCATGGGCCAGTGCCCAGCAACACCACTGGGAAGATGTAGCTAGTCTGTTCTCAGTGGTGGCAGACTACCTAACAAGCAGCAGTGGTCTCAAGTTGGAGATGTAGGTTGGACATTAGGAAAACTATTTTCACTAGGAGGGTAGTGAAGCACTGGAATGGGTTACCTGGAGAGGTGGTGGAATCTCCATTCTTTAGAGGTTTTTAAGGTGCCAAAGCCCTGGCTGAAATGATTTAGTTGGGGTTGATCCTACTTTGAGTAGAGGGTTGGACTCGATGACCTCTTAAGGTCTCTTCCAGCCCTAATCTTCTATGAAAAAAGCTGTTCATGCACACTCCCTACTATAAAGTATGTTTAAGCCAGAAAATGAGATGTTATGAAGTGGTGGTAGGACATGGCAGAGGCCTATCTCCATATCTCTCCCAGTTACAATGCACGCTGCAATATACACCTTCTACACACTTGTTAGTCTGCAAAAGAAGAGCTCCTCTGGGACTGCTTAACATCAACTGGAATAAGATTCCCTTTATCTGGCCAGATCCCTTCTAAGCTGGCTCCCACAAACCAGATTTTCAAAAGAGCTCAGCTATCCAGGAGCTCGAATTTTCACTCTTAACCGAAGCAACATCAAGGAGGATCATGGTACCTGCTGGAAATTTCAGTTTGGAATCTGGACATTTTAACAATGTTCTGAGAATGTGTTCAAGGTTGTTTTGTTCAAGAGTTAAAAAAAGTTTTGGGCTGGTCTGCCAGTCTGGGTAGTTTTCCTGGGACCAAGAAAGCTTAAATCTGTTACCCAGAAAATGTGCTTCTCTTGGCTTTGTGTCAGTTTTTCTCTTGTGGTCCTTTGCTTTATATTCTGCTCTTAAGTAGGGGACAAATGCGTGTCAAGCATAACATGTGAGCAGGGTGTTTGTTGAGCCTAAGTAACAATATATCCTTGATGGCATCTGCCTTCTCATTGGATTCTGTTTCTGCTGCACCTGACATAGAAGGTGGGGGGGAAAAAACTTCACCCAAACTGAGGATGGGAAAGAACTGGGCTTTGTCTCCTGACCCAGCTCCCCAGCCTTATAGAGACTCAATGAGACAAGAGTTATTCTGCCTGCTTGAGAAAGAAGCCAACTCCTGGCTGAAAGGGCAGGGCCGTCCTTGGGGGGGGGGGGGTGACCGAGGCGATTGCCCCGGGTCCTGTGGTTACAGGGGCCCCGCACTGTCCTGCTCCCAGCGAGGCAGTGTGGGGCCCACGCGTGCCGCAGCCCCTCCTCCCACAGCCACCCCACTGCCTTTGGCAGCGAGCTGAAGGCAGCGGGGCGGGGCAGCCAGGGAGGGCTAGGCCCGGGCCCTGGGCCGGCCCTCCCCACCTCCAAGGCGGAGCAGGCAGGCCCAGGGATGGAGCACGTGGGGCTGGCCTGCCTCACACAGCCAGCTCCCTGCCGCAGGCAGCCTCCGGGACCGGAGCCGGCTCCGCCCCCCCCCCCCAAGCGGCCTCAGACTCCCAGCTCAGGCCCAGCTCCCACCTGCTCCGGTTCCCCCCCGCAACAGGCGGCCTCTGGGGCCGGGGCCTGGACCGAAGCCAGCTTCCTGCACCGGCAGCCTCGGCCTCCCAGCCCAGAGCTCCCTGGGGGGCGGAGCGGGCAGTCGACGCTCCCCTCCAGCATGGGGGCGGGGCCCCGCTTCCCCCACAGGATGGCCCTGAGAAAGGGTCATAAGTATCAACACCCATCAACCATATGAGCCTCTTTTAATCCCTCTGTTTAGATGTAAAGCTGGGGAAACAAACTCAATACAACCAACTCTTTGTGAGTAAAGTGCAAATGTCAGTTGCAATTCAGATAACGTTTTCAGTGCTTAATAGAGGTTTAAAGAAAAATATTGGGTTTTGTAACTATTTCCCCCTTTATATTTTAAACAAATAAAAATAGATGGTTTAATATCACATGTGCTAATTAAGGAGTTAAAACCTTAGACCAGTGGTGTAGCTATGGGTAAGCCTGGGTAGGCCATGTCCCAACAATTTAGAAAGCAGGCCCACCCAATCAGATTTTAAGCAATTCATCCCACATTTTTATGAACCTCTCTTTTGCTTGTGCCCACCCATGTCAACCACAGGCCCTGCCAAAAAATCTCTTCTGTCTATGCCTCTGCTTTAGGCCATGAAAAAGAACCATACTGGTGTTATTACTAGCCATGGGATATGTTAAATGAGAACTAAGTGTCCTATATACAACAGTGGATAGTGTGATTTGGTGCTGCAATAGAATTACATGACCATGGTGAATTGACTGGATCCCTCATATTCTCATTGCCAGATGTTCTAAAATTTTTAGGGCTGATCTCCCTGGAAAAGTTACATCAACATAGGTTCATCTCTCAGAGGTATGAAAAATCCACATCCCAGACTGGAAAATTACCCCCATGTAAACAGTGGAACTAGCTACTGCCTCTAGGGAGGTGGATTTACTACAGGGATGGGGAGGGGTTCTCTCCCTCTCACTGTTGTAAGCGTCTTCTACACTGAAGTGCTACAGCTTTTAAATAGCCTTTTTAAATAACATTTTTCTTAAAATGTATTTTGGGGATGGAGCAGGAGGATGCTAGCTACTAAATGTTTGGAAGCTCCTCCCATGCCTCCTGATCCCATTCCTCATCCCATACTTCCCCCATCAATTATGTGACCTTCCCCAACTCATGCTCTGCTGCTTCATTCATTAATAAATCCTCCATCTCCCCAGCCTTGCTGATTGGTTATTGTCTGGCTCCGGCCCCAGAAATCCATTCTTTTCTCCATTAGTCTAACTTCTGTCATGGGCACCTTTCAATCCACCCTCTGACCCCAATCTCATAATCTCAGTCCCAAATTAATTAATTGTCTGCCTCACTGCAAAACATCCGATTGACTGACTCACTTTCTCACCCCACGTCCACTCCCAGTCAGTTCTCCTCCCTTCTGCTTCCCAGTCCATTCTCCATCCCTCAAGGTTGAATAATCCATGCACTGACCCCTCACACAAACTCCACCGAAACATACTTTCAGCTTTAGCTTTTTCTAACTGCTTGTGTGAGAGAGAGGAAGAGAGAAATTTAGCAATCAGGGAATCTTTGTGACTGATAGTAACTTTAAAATCTTATTTTGTGACTGTATTTTATAAAAATTTCTTAAAAACAAAAAACTACCCACTTCTGACAGTTTACCTGATGTGGGCATCGACCATCAAAATACAGGTCTCTATACAAGATGTAAATAGGCCAAACATTGAGTCCTTTCTCCAAAGAGTTTCTAAGGGCACAAAAGGCAGCTTACTAATAGCAATTGCGCTCATAATTGCTATCTCACCTACCTGTTCTCCAGGCACAAGTGAGGAAAATGCCAAGATACACAAAAGAACAATAATAGAGGATGAAATGCTTCCTGGAGCTGGAATGCTGTACAGGACAAGGGTGGCATTTTTTGAGGGACAGAAAGGGCAGCTCACAAATCTGGACTCAGAGGCTGTTACGGGTGTAAGACACCATAGGGTAGCAAAGAAGGGTGCAAAGTTGTGAGCAGGAAATCAAGAAGACCCTTTAAATCAGGCCCTTGTGTGCCATCATGCCATTTGCATAACTTCTGGCAACAGATTTGCAAATTCTTGCATATTTTTCTTTTCAGGCAGAAAAGGAACAGGCTGCGTTATAGATGAGAAGGGGAAGTCCGCTGTGTGTGTTAATTCTAACAGTTCCTCATTCTTTTCCCCTTCTCTCTCCTCACTGAGAAGTCAGCTGTTTGAGGATCCTGAGAGGTAACAAGTCGATGTGAAAAATCCTTGGTTTGAGTGAAGGGACATTAAGGAAGTGTACTGCAGCAGAAAAATAACTGAAGCAACTTCTCTTTGGTCAGGGAAATCTAATAATCCCCATCTTTAGTTCCCCGCTTCTCTTCTGCTTCTGGGAGGCGATTCCTGACCAAACAGTTTCTAAAATTAATCTAACTAAACAAAAGTTAATATGGAAAATACTTGCAATCGTGTGAACCCATGGGTGCCAGGTACATGACCCTCTCTCTTCTCACTCATCTGGCCTTCCTGTCACTAATTTCAACATCTGGACTGGATTCTCAGCTGCCCAGTTTTTGCTGTGAGAAGGCTAAAAGGCTTTCTTTTGCCTTTCTGCCATCCAGGGCTGCTATGGCACTACTGAACAGATAGTCCAATGCCTCCTCGGTAGGTGCTCCCTATGCTGGATCTAGCCTGGCAGTGGAGGCTGCAGGAGGCAATAGGAACAGCAGCAGGAAGGTAAGGTCTCAGGCTCCCTTACCAGCAGCTCCAGGCAAATAGCAAACACACACACCCCACCCTTCCTCAGCAAATGCATGTTCCAGAACCACTTATCTGCATGCACGCACTGAGCTTCAACCACATTTGTCACTTCAGATGATACCACCTATCCATCCTGCTACTTCTTGGATAGCCATCAGTTACCTCTCTGACATCTCCCCCTGCACCTTCCAGCTACCCTCAATGCTTCAGCAACCTCTAACAGGCCCAGCTACCTGCCAGCCACCTCTCACAGCTGAAACTGCCAAGCTTCTTGCTGCTCCACGTCCTCCCACATAACTGAACATTATGGTTACATGCAAATTATGTGCAAATATGCAAGGCATGTGATTAAATAATTTGCATCAAGTTGTCACACACGGAGCTGCACAAAATGTGGCAGCGTGTTGAGTCATTTTTATGTCGTGGGGTTGATACAGGCAGTGCTTAACTTTTGCCAGGGCTGAACCCCAGCAGCTCTGGACTTAGCAGTTCATAGCCCTGGCACATCTGGGACTCTTCTCATGACAGCTATGAAAGTAAAAAAATTGCTTGAGCCCTGGCACTTCTTTCATTACAAATTAAGCACTTGACACCTGTCCAGCAAGCCCTGCTAGGTAATGACTTTATGAAGCAGAGAACGGAAGTAATTATATTCCAAAGGGGTAGCCGTGTTAGTCTATTGTAGAAAGACAACAGAGTCCTGTGGCACTTTTAAAGACTAACAGATTTATTTATCGCATGAGCTTTTGTGGGAGAAAATCCCACTTCGTCAGATGCTTTGAAGATAGAAAGTTACAGAGTGGGAGGAAATTAAATGCAGGGGAGTGTATGACATAGCATCAGGTCAGGCTGTAACAGCAAATCAAAATAGGTGTTAGGATTCAAAACACTGGGGAACAGCACATAGAGGAGGGGGAGGTCAAATCACTTGTTGTAATGCGAGAAAAATCCATAGTCCCTGTTTAACCCCAAAACAACTGAGTCAAATTTGCATATAAGTTCGAGTTCTGCAGTCTCTCTTTGAAGCTGTGATTTGTTATGTATCTGTTTCAACACAGCTATTAACAAGTCGTCAAGGGAGTGAGCAGGGAGATTGAAGTGTTCCCCTACAGGTTTTGCAGTGTTGCAATTTCTGATGTCAGATTTGTGTCCATTGATTCTTTGGCGCAGAGACTGTCCTGTCTGTCCAATATATAAGGCAGAGGGGCATTTCCGGCACATGATGGCATAAATCACATTGGTGGATGAGCAGGTGAACGAACCCTTGATGGAGTAGGTGGCATGATTAGGCCCTGTGATGGTGTCATCAGTGTAGATATGAGGTCAAAGTTGGCAGCGTGGTCTGCTGCAGGGCTGTGTTCCTGCTTTAGTGTTTCTGTTCTGTGATCTGTAGTTGCTGGTAAGTATCCTTTTAAGATTAGGGGGCTGTCTGAAAGCAAGGAGAGGTCTGTCTCCTAAGGCTTGAGAGAGTGAGGGATCATCTTGTAAAATAGGTTGTAGATTTTTGATGATGTGTTGAAGAGGTCTGGCTTGGGGGTTGTAGGTGGTGACCAGTGGCGTTCTGTTGTTGTTTTTCATGGGCTTCTCCTGCAGTAGTTGACTTCTGGGTACCCGTCTGGCTCTGTCAATTTGTTTCTTCACTTCTGCGGGTTTGTACTGTAGTTTTAAGAATGCCTGGTAGAGATCCTGAAGGTGTCTGTCTCTGTCTAAAGGGTCAGAGCAAATGCGGTTATATCTTAGGGCTTGACTGTACACAATGGATCGTGTGGTGTGTCGAGGATGGAAGCTCGAGGGATGTAGGTAACTATACCGATCAGTAGGTTTGCGGTATAGGGAGGTCTTTATGTGCCCATCGCTAATTTGCACTGTAGTGTCCAGAAAGTGGATCTCTTGTGTGGAGTCTTCCAGGCTAAGTTTGATTGTGTTGTGGAAATTGTTGAAATCTCTATGGAAATCTTCAAGGGCATCTTTACCATGGGTCCAGATGATGAAGATGTCATCAATATAGCGTAGGTAAAGTAGAGGTGCTTTGGGATGAGACGTGAGGAAACGTTGTTCTAAATCGGCCATAAAGATGTTGGCATATTGTGGGGCCATGCGGGTACCCATGGCAGTGCCACTGACTTGAAGGTATAGATCATCTTCAAATCTGAAATGGTTGTGGGTGAGTACAAAGTCACAGAGGTCAGCCACAAGTTTAGCTGTGTCATCATCCTGGATGGTTCTTCTAATAGCTTGTAATCCATCCTTGTGGGGAATGTTAGTGTAAAGAGCCTCTACATCCATAGTGGCCAGGATGGTATTTTCTGGAAGACCATCAATGGATTGGATTTTTCTCAGGAAATCTGTAGTGTCTCTCAGATAGCTAGGTATGTTGATAGCATAGGGTCTTAGGAGAGAGTCCACATAGCCAGATAATCCTGCTGTAAGCGTGCCAATGCCTGAGATGATGGGGCGTCCAGGGTTTCCTCTTTTATGTATTTTTGGTAGTAGATAGAATATCCCTGGATGGGGTTCTGGCGGTGTCTCTGTCTTGATTTGTTCTTGTGCTGCTTTGGGGAGTTTCTTGAGTAGGTGTTGTAGTTCCTTCTGGTATTCCTCAGTGGGGTCAGAGAGGAGTGGTTTGTAGAACATTCCATTGGACAGCTGTTTATAAGCCTCCTGATCGTAATCCGATTTATTCGTGATGACGACGGCACCTCCCTTGTCAGCCTCCTTAATAATAATGTCAGAGTTGTTCTGAGGCTCTGGAGGGCATTACGCTCTGCATGGCATTTTTGGAAACTCTGGCTTTTTCAATTCAGCTTTCAAAGTGCTGTTTAAACTTCCTGAACTTTAAAAAAGGTTTTCTGCTTCTGCAAATGATCTCTTAGGTGGGCTCAAGAAGATATATACATTCAGGTCACATTTTCTCTCTGTCCCCCGACTTAACTCTCTCCAGACTCCGGCCTCCTGCCTCATCAGTTCAGCTTTACTGCTGCTGGTAAAGTCACTCTTGCAGGGTCTGGGGAAGGTCAGTGAACATCCACAAAACAGTGAAATTGACTGTGCACGAAGATCCTGATCTGAAGTTCCTTGAGATTAATGGAAAGACCCCCATTAAATCTCAGAATAGCCCACTGAGTCAGAGAGAGAGAGAATGAGAATGACTCTATAGATAGGGCATCTACCTGGGAGAGCAAGGGTCCAGTCTATTCCTCTGATTCTAATGACTGTTGAATTATTTAGCTGAAGTGGAAATGCTTCATCAGGAGAGACTGAGGGTCACCCACATCAGAATATCCTGGATCTCAGTGGATAGGGCATTCAGCCGAAAAGGAAGAAGACCCTATTCAGGTCCTTTTCTTTCATCAGGCAGGTGGGTGGGGGGGTGAAAGCTGGTTTCCCACAGCTCAACTGAGAGCTCTAGCCCCTGGGCTAAAATTATGAAGGATTCATCGTCTCCTCCTTTGGCCAAATTTTGTCCAGAGCCAATCTGAAGGGTGTGCTCTGAGCATGCCTACTGGATTAGGCCCTGCAGGCCAGATGGGTGGGACAGTGTCTAGCCTCCCCTGGTTTGAGGTTACCCCTGAAAGTCGGGCATGTTATTGGCATCTGGATGCCTAGAGTGAGGCCTCGAGCATTCATGGCCAGAAACGGGCAGCTAGGAAACTTTTAGGTACAAATTTAGGTTCTGAAGGATTTTAGATGCCTATGGAGTTAGGTGATAGACAAGTGGGCATGGGCAGCTGGTATACTATGCTTAAGCCTCCCCAAACTGCTGCTGTTGGAAGCTCCCACTCCACTTCTCCATCCCACCTATGCTCCACCCAGGCTCTGCTCCCACTTGTCCTCCTTCCCCAAGAGACATGAGCAGCAGGCAGGGGGTGATGTAATAAGTTGCGAACTCAAGGCTGGGGGGCCACAGGCAAGGGGTCCCAAAACCCTCTCATGAAAAGCACCCAGAGCCCAGCTTATACTCAGCCTTTGCGAGGACTGGAGCGGGCACTGAGGTGCCACAGAGCACTGGCTGGTGCACAGGACCAGAGGAACATCCTGCACACTAGAGCTGGAGGACGCTGGGTTGAGCAACTTCAGGAGCAGCAAAGTGCCCAGTCCCCACGTGGTGGCCCTGGGGTTCCAAGGGACCCCAGCACAGCCTGCTTACCAGGCAGCTGCAGCAGGAGAGACCTGAGAGTACAACAAAGAATCAGGATGAGTAAATGTTTGCAAATGGTGCTGAGGAAGGCTGCTCCCACAGCACCTTGGGTCAGGGTTCTCCTGGGACAGCGGAGAAAGCAAGGTTCACAGTGGTTTTGCTCCATTGCAACTGGGAGAAGGCACAGGCTGGGAACGTACGACCTGTCTCCAGCATGCAGTATGCTCCTCTGGTCTTGCACAGCTAGCCAGTGCCCTGTGACCCTCAATGCCCAGTGCCAGTCACCACAAAGAGCTGGTGCCTTTGGTGAGAGGGTCTCAGGACCCCCACTGCTCACACTTCTCAAGAGAGGGGGCCGAGCAAAGGGGAGCCTGGGGCAGAAGGGGGGCAGGGCTTCATGGGAGGGGATGGAGCAAGGGGGCAGGGCCACAGTCTGGAGCACTGGTGCACCCTCCCCAAAGCAGAAGTCATGTGCTGCCTATGCAAGCCGGGCTTTTGAAGATCTCAGTGGCACAAAATTTTAGACTTAGACATCTAAAGTGGGGTGTTAGATGTTTTTCGCCTTCCTCTGTAGCACAGGGCATGGTTCACCTACCGGTGAATTCTCTGTATCTTAAGTCCTTAAATCATGATTTAAGGAGGTAAATAACTCAGTCATAGGTTGGTGGCCTATTGCAGGAGTGGGTGGATGAGGTCTTGAGGCCTGCATTTTGCAGGAGGTCAGACTAGATGATCATACTGGTCCCTTCTGATCTTCTGAGTCTATGTCTAAATCCTATTGGGGATCTGGGTCAAAGTAAACAAATTGCAAGAAACACAGAGAATGTGCATTTCTTTCCAATCTTTCAGTTGTGGTAGTCTAAAGAGTCACTTGTGGCAATGGTAAGTTCCAAATTTTCAAGTGGTCTTTGCCGCCTTTTAGAGCTTAAAACAAAATAAATAATACTTTTAAAAAAAGAAATAGTAATTAAAAAATAGAGAGCTTAATTGATGGAACTATTCACAGATTCCGACCCAGTTCTTGCTAGGTGATATGCATGGGCTGACCCCTCTGCCTGTGATGGCTGAGGGTTATTGATAGGGCTCTGTGTCTTGCACACTACATTGTGTGGTTGGGGCTCAGGACATATCTACACTTCCTAGAACACTCAGAACAGCGAACCTCAGTGGGTCCACTGATGGGCTCAGTAGGCTCACTGTATGGGGCTAAAAACAGCAGTGTAGACATTCCCATTCGGGCTGAAGCATGGGCCCTCACTGGATTTCAGAGCCTGCTCTCTAGCTAGAGCAGGAAACATCTACAGTGCTATAAGTCCTGTAGCAGAAGCCCTGCAAATCTGAGTCAGTTGAACCAGCCCCTGAGACTCACTGCCACAGGTTCTTTTGGGAAGCATGGATGTACCCTTAGGGTATGTTAAACATCTGCTGCTGGCCTCGGTCAGCTGACTCAGGCTCACAGGGCTACAAATTAGAGTTCCAGCACCTATACAGCAGTGTTTAGCCCTGCAGCCAAGTCAGATGACCCAGGCCAGCCTCAGCCATTCTGCAGGTCTGTCAGTGACCACAGTCTTGAACATAGGTCTACAGGGCTCTTAGCCTGCCACCTCTCACCTGCTAACAGCCACTAGATTAGCAGCTGAACTCAATCAGAGGATGCCAGTCGAAGAATCTGATTGGTGGAACCCTGGGGCTCCTGATTGGTATCCAAGCACAGGAACAAGGGAAGCAGTTCATGCAACTGAGTTCTCCCTGCTTAGGACTGCTTCCCGTATAAAAGCTGCTCCTGCATCCTGACACTAAGTCTGCTGGACTCTGATATTCTGGTAACCTGACCCTGGTTGCCTCTTGATGCCTGATTCTCAGTTTGCCCACTAGCCCGTCTTGGACTCTGATCTCCTAGTATCTGACCTAGCCTAATTCCCGCTCCAGCCCTTAGGTCAGACTACCCATATTGTATTCATAACATCTTGCAGGGACTACTTAGGTCACAGGAGAGGTCCTCGTGGCAGCAGAATGAACCTGACTAATACTTTGGGAGCATTGGACATGCTCAAGTAGGCTGCCTGCCTTCAGGCAGACAATTAATTCTTGCAGGCCTGGGTTGTCCAGCTGTCTTTGAAGAACCAGCTCTTGAAGAAGCAAGTTACATGTTTGTGTCTGGAAAATGCCACTCCTCTTCTTCATCCCAGGATTCCTAGCATTAGAAGCTGACAGGCGGGGTAGCTGCCCACAATGCACACTCTCACTGGTGATAATCCAAAATACAGTGTGGATGCTCCTTTGCAATACAAGGTGTGCTGTGTGCATGCATGCAAGCAGTATATTTATAGTGCTTTTTTATCACCAGTACAACTAATATCGCAAAAACTCTCTAGTGTAGACATGGCCTCAATCTGTCTGTCTCTCTCCTGCCCAATGTTAAATTAAGGACATTGCTCAAACATCAATTTCAACAAGGTTTTAACTCAAACCGTAGCAAGGTTTAGCCCTACTCATAACAATACTATGTCCCTGAACTAGTTGAACCTCTAGCACCAGAGCTTTGCCTAGTTCTCCCATAATAATTTAATGTGCTAATTACCCATTAAAACTTTGGTCAGAACTACAGTATTCAAAGCACTTTAAATGGCAGCCTAATATGGCTTTAATTGCACATTGTTCAGGAAATTTATTCCCGTCTGTGCAGGCAAAGATAATGTGCATGATCACAGAAGGAAATGTTGGTTGATGCCGTTCTCTTTTAGTATTGTGCTGTTCAACACAAGGAGAAGCTTATCAGTACCTAGAACCTGTAAGTACATATTGAAGATTTAGGGAATCATTTTGGGAAGTACCTAATAGGATTGATATTGTGATATCTGATCCAATACCCATCGTGGAAGAATGGGGATAGATGAGAAAACATTCCTAGAATTCTTGCCTTCCAAGAGCAGTGAAGCAGCATTGGTTGCTGCAGGGATGTCAACTTACGGTCTTTGTAGTGTAATTTGTAGGAAGCACTACATTTGCAAATGGCATTAAAGATCAGGCAGTAGGCAGGAGCTACCAGAGTACCTGACATATCATCTTTGGTCCCTGGTCTACCACTAGGAGGGAAAAGTATTGCAAGAGTGGTTAGAAGGAGCAAGGGAAATTCAGGAGAGAACTGTATTAAGGGGGCTTTACTCTTGTTTGGACACTTTATGCATTCGCCTGCTGGTTGTTTATTGATTGCGTGGAAGTGCCCATCACCATAGCTTCATGACACTGGTTATGTACAATGCAACACTTCCCTAATTAAAGCACAATGCGATTCTCCTGCCCCCTCTCAATTAATATACCCTTTCTGAGGGACCAAGTTTAGGGGATAACCATCCAGAAGACCAGTTGTCTCCAAGAATTAGGAATAAGCAAGAGCAAGGAAGAAGTGCTTCATCCTGCCGTAAAAGTGACACGATTCTGATTCTGAGGGGGCCTCGTTAGGAGTGAATTTCAATGCTAAAGGAATTCCCTCTATTGAGAATGCCAAGCCCTCAAAATACAATAGGAGCAGGAGATAATTTAATTTTTGTTGTCAGCAAATGAAAACGTACATAAGCAAGCCAGGCTAACACTCATCATATGAAAGCTCTGTGAGAGAATTTACTATTTTTCTTGGTTATTTGCCTTTTTACTTCTGACGTACTTTTTAAACAACCACTTTTTTTTTTCAAAGGTACAGCAAGGTGATCGACATAGAAATGCTTGGAAACGCAGAGCATGCCTCACGTTGTACAAATGATTGATGTGTACAGTAATATTAACAAACCATTACATTGGGGTTAGGAAGTCAGTATAAGGTACACTAAATCAACTTGTCAATTTGTAAGGGCAGGCACACAAATGAGCCAACCTATACACAGAGGCTGGGATGGCACAAAAGTCATTGTTGTGTTTAGTGTGATATGTCTGTTTTGCTGAAAGCCTGAATCATTTTGTGTTGGAATTTTGATTGTGGAGATGTTCCCTTACGCTGCTGAGAGTGCTGAAAAGCAAAGGAAAAAGATCTCAAGACCCTGTTCAAAGCTGCATGTCTCACATGTCAGCTAAAAATGCTTTCTCTGCACACAAAAACACTCACCAGTAAAGGCTACAGACACACCAGAGAAATGAATGGAAAGCCTTATAAGAACTGGACATCTGTGGCACCTGGAACTGTAAAATGGTCCACTTGAGAAGCACAGCAACATCATTTTTGATTGTAGATAATCTAGTGATCTGTTCCCAACTTTGAAAGTGAGCAACTTTACAGCAAATTTACTGTGTAAACTGTGATCCAACTGAATGACATTGGTTATATGGTATACTCCCAACAGTGCTATTGCAATTAGGGATAATTTTACTTTCCAGTATTGTATGAAAAATGTTAAAAACAAAAAGGGTCTATCAGTCAAAGTTGCAAAGAGCAACTTTGTCTTTGACCATCCCATGATTTGCTTAGGCCTTGCACTGCATGCAAACGCTTGGCAGCAATGTTTACCAGTAGGGAAATAATGCTGCTGTTTTAGCTCTCAGTCATGCAGATCAAAAACTAAACTATCAACAGCCAATGGTCCTGCTAAGCACTTATTGCTGAGTGTTCATTCTCACCCACAACATCAACGGTATAAAGGAAATCTAGTGTGTAGTGAAAAAGATAATGAATAGCACATATAATTCAATTCAATTTTTTCGGGGGGAGGTGGAGGCAGATGTGGATAAGCTTTAGATATTCTTTATCCTGTAGTTCTTGTCCCAAACTGAATATTTTGATAATTTAGATATACAGAGGACCTTCTTATCATAATCCATCCCTTTTTTCATCTAATCTTGCAACTAGATCACAAAAAGCATCTGTGGTGTTAATTTCTGGAGGGGTAGCCGTGCTAGTCTGTGTACAGCAAAAACAGCGAGAGTCCTGTGGCACCTTAAAGACTAACCAATTTCTTCGGGCATTTCTTCATCGCATGCATCTGATGAAGTGGGTTGGAGCCCAAGAAAGTTTTTGCCCAAAGAAATTTGTTAGTTTTTAAGGTGCCACAGGACTCTCGTTGTTTTATCTGTGGTGTTGTTTACAGTGGCGGTTGTTTTCACTGTTTATCAATTATTTAGAAGTGCGTGCATGCGTGGATGCACACACAAGATAAGATCACATGGCCCTCGAGTGGCTACTATCTTAGGGTGTGTCTACACTTAGAAATTAAGTCGATTTAAGCTTACTTAAATCGACTTAATTTAATCCGCGTCTACACTACACTTTCCTTAAGTCGACTTAAGCCAGTGTAGACCTGGAGTAGCCCTAAGTCGACTTAAAGTCGACTTAGGGCTCTCCAGGACTCCCCCACTGCCCTCCTTGCCAGGGGGGTGGCACAGGGGGAACCTGGCATGCCCCCCCCAAAGGGCAGGGCAGAGCCTTGCACACCCTGCCCCTATGCCCTGCCAGGGTCCCTGTCCCCCTTTGCCTCATTGTACCCAGGAACAATGGGGCAAAGGCTGAGCCCTCTGGCACTGGGCAAGGGGTGCCCCCCTGCCACCGTGGACCTGCTCAAGGTCCCCTAGCCCCTACAAGTCGACCTAGGTGTCCAGTGTGAAGGCTCTAGGTTGACTTTGTAAGTTCCCCAAGTCGACTTTAAATTTGTGTGGACATAAGTCGAATTAACTAAGTCGACTTTAAGTTGACTTAGTTAAGTCGACTTAGCTAAAGTCGACTTAAAATTACAAGTGTAGACATAGCCTTAGACTTCATAGTAGCTCATGTGAACAGCCTATGTTGGATCTTATCTAGTGTAAGGCTTTAGGATTTTAAAAGGCAGATAGAGAGCAAACAAGATGCACTGGAAATATAGAGACAAGGTTAGAGACGGATTGCTTTCTACTTATATGAGAATTAGAAACTCAAGAATGTTGCTTTGTAAAATTTCCTCAGTGTCGTTTTCTCAGGAGTTTATTCCACATAGAATAAGCAGAGGGTTTAGCCTGCAAAACCAGTAGATCAGCTAAGGTCCAAGGAGGTCCTTGTGCTTCTCTGTTGACTTTTGGCTTTTTCTCACCACAGTCTATCAACATAAGCCAGAGTTCCAGGGAGCAGGGGAGTAGCCAGCCCCCATTTTCTGGCTGGGCCTCTGAATCTGCGGGGTGGGCCTTGTCAAGGGCAGCTTCTGGTCACGTGACTGGAATCTGCCTGAGACACTCCAGTTGCTAGGCAACAAGTGGAGCTATGGGAGGAGGAAAGGCAGCAGGATGAGGCCCGCCCACCGCAGTCCCTGGCAGCAGGGCAAACTTCGCTGCCACAGATGTGGGGCTGGCCAGCAGCTGGCGGCCGTGGCTGCGAGTGGACAGAGGCACTGGCACCTCTGCTCCGCTCAAAGCCGCAGCTGCCAGCTGCTGGGCATCTCCACAGCCTATGCAGTGAAGTTTTTGCACCACTGCTGGGCGCTGCGGTGGGCAGGCCTCATCTCCAAGTGGGTGGGCCCTTGCTCCCCCAGGCCTACCCATGGCTATGCCCCTGCAGGGAGATCCTCAGCCACTGACTTTGGTCCTCCTGTAACCGCTACCGTTGAGGTGTTTGCATCCTGTGCTATGGGAACTCGGCTAAGTTAATGCTCGCACAGTCAGCATTAACTTATCCAGAAAAAAACTGGAGAACTGAATAGGCACGACGCTGGTGGTGCAGTCCAAACCCAAAAGTTTAAGGCCTTCATTTTGCAATCTGGTGTGTGTGCAGATCCCACCTGGATTCAGTATGGACTATATGTGGGTGACAGATTTGGCATGTATGGATCAGGAGCTGAGTTTCTTCAGTTCAAGGGCTGGGTTCATGTTCCTGCGGAATAGGAATATAATTTTATCTGTACCAGTTTGTCCATCTTTATTCTATGTAACTACTTTTTGACTTATAAAATACTCCCAGTGCCACAGAGCTGCAGGAACGTGTATAACACTTGGTTTTAAAAGTTAACCTTTGAAAACAAAACCTAAAGAAAGAAAGAAAAGCCAAAAGAATTATCATCTGTTTCATTAATCATTGTAGTGGAAGGTCTAGATCCTGGAAATGAACTTTACTGCCTAGGGTACAGACTCTGTTTCTGATACCTGAGCTAAACATATAGCTGCTGTTCATTTTCTTTCGGATACGTTATGGAGACTATTGCTGCTGGCAGCAGCCGAAGCCTGAATACACACATTTTTAGTTCCTTTCCCCCCACAATTCTTGCCCAATATCCTGTAAGTATTATCGGGAGAGATGGTTTCTTTTTTGAGTGCAATGTTGAGCTAATAGAATCCACAAGAGGCTTTAGTCTGCAACCCTCTGCTGGGAAACAGAGGTTTAGCTCTTCTGTGCATGGATTCCTGAGCACATAAACAGGATCACCAAGGCTACAAGGGAGGTGAACCTGTGATTTTGCCAGACTGAAAGAGCAGTAGGCTCTCAGTTTTTCTGTCTTTATGAAAATATTGCAGAGTGGGATTCAGGTAAATGTCACAATCTGGGTATTTAATAAAGGACAGTACAGAATTCCAGGAGAAGCAAGGCATATTCGATACCAGTTGTCTCAGTACAATCTATTATTCTTGGAAGTGTCAATTGAGCTACACAGAGAGCATAATAGATCAAGGCACAATATGATACATTCTTTACAGACCTCAGTGCAGGCCTACCACAGCATTTAGGAGCCACAAAATTGCCCCTTGTCTCTCTGAAAAAATGCACATTGTGTAATTCCCTGAGATTAGAGTAACCTTGTTGCTAAAAAAACTTTACATCTCTAAGACAAATTGAAACAGTGCCTTCAAGTTGTATGTAATGTAATGACCAGTGACTTCTTTCCTAGCATTTTCTCAGGCATTCTTTGGTTGATTGTTTCTTAATTGTGTGTATTGTGGTGGTTTCCTTTTTATTTTATTTTTTTATGGTATCCTGGAATAAGATTTCATCTTGAGTGTCTACACTGTTTATAATTGGCCATGGAAGAAACTTTTCTTTCTGATGATTTTTTTATTCCTAACGGCACCATTTTTATTTCTAGGACCAAAACTTGAACTAAATCTCCTTGAACCTACATAGGTTTTTGGTGCTTGCATAAAATCCTTTTAAAATAGTGGTAGGCATACATAGCTTCCAGTGCTTGTGAAGACAAGGCTGTTATGTTAATTCTGATGGAATAAATGACCCCAGATAATCCAAGGGATAAATGTGGCCCTATTTTTATAACACTAACCAGCCAAACATGGTTTGGGGTTTTTAGTATGGAGACTTTGGCCTGCTTCATCTCATGGCAAACACACTAGAAAATCATGCCAAAGCTTGAAAAATTATTGATTAAGGTACACGAGATAGGGGAAAAAAAATTCAGAAATTGAGTGGTTATTTAAAACAAACTTAATCAAAATCTCTTTGATAGAGAGAGAGAGAGAGCAGTTAGAGACTCTTATTTTGTCAAGTGATCCTTCTTTAGTTCTGCTGTTGAATTTTGAGTTGGCAGCTGTGAATAGTAGTTTACTCTTCCTGCTTTTGAAAAAACAGACAAGCAAGAAAAAAGAAGAAATGGGGTGGAGGGAAACACAGCTTTTGTTGATTTTTATCATGTTACAAGGTTGCTGATAGATGGACGTTGTAAACTGGCAGATCAGCCATGACAGTTGTTGCTCAAGACCCAGGCTCTTTTCCTGGTCTAGGTTGTTATCTGCTATTATTTTAATAATCAAATTTATCACAGTTGTGCATAAGGGTCAGCTAAGAATGGGGCCCCATTTACAATTCAAATAGACAAGATAGACACAGGGTAGAAGAAGGGAATAACACACAAGCAGAATGAACAATATGATGATAACCAATGCCATGTTAGTTCCACTTTTAGTGTGTATGTGGGTGGGAGATGTTACTTAAGAAAAGAAAAGGTTTACGACAGGACAGAAGTAAAGAGGAACATGTGTGGAGTGAAGCTGAGGTGAGGAGACTGGCTGATTTAGTCTGGTCCCTTTCCTTCACTCAAGTCCTGAGTGAGTCTGTACAAAGCTGGATGAGCCATTTCATCCTGTCATGCTGGTGCCGTGCCATGCAGATGGTCTCACAATCTGGTAAAGAGCCAAAAGATAATGAAAGAGGAGAGGAAGCAGAGAGTGGGAAGAAAAAGGAACACAAGAGAAAAGGGAAAACAAAGCAGGATCTCTCACTGTTAGGCTGGAGTCCTTGCTGGTCTAGACATACTGATGTTCAAGGCTCACTAATGGAGGACAGAGTCTCGGGGGCAAAACAGAGGTCTGTTGAGCTATCCCCAAGGAAACCTCCACAACTCCATTCCACTCTGATACCTAGAGTCTGTTCCTCTGGGAAACCCAAAGGAGCAGATTGATGTTTGGAACAGCCTATCCTTTCATTTTGTTCACCAATTACACATTATTTCCAATTCCAAAGGGGTAGCCGTGTTAGTCTATTGTAGAAAGACAACAGAGTCCTGTGGCACTTTTAAAGGCTAACAGATTTATTTATCGCATGAGCTTTCGTGGAAAGCCCATGCGATAAATCAGTTAGTCTTTAAAAGTGCCACAGGACTCTGTTGACATTATTTCCAGCATGTCATTTTTGGTCCATTAATTTCTGATTCCAGTCTTGTTTATTGTTCTTGATCTTTACACAGTCCTTAGGTTGTCTCAATAGCCCTTTTCGAGTGCATGAATTCAGTTCTTTTGATACATTTCCACCAACAGTTATTATTATAGGTTATTATAACATTTTTTGGATTTTCTCCCACACTTTAACTATTGAGTTTACAATTTGGATAGGCTGAATATACCCTAGTTATTAAAACAATGATTTGGTAAAAGGAAAGAGACATGGAAGTTCATAGAATCATAGTATAATAGGGATGGAAGGGACCTCATGAGATCATCTAGTCCAACCCCCTGCTAAAAAGCAGGACCACTCCCACTAAATCACCCCAGCCAGGGTTTTGTCTAACCGGGCCTTAAAAATCTCCAAAGATGGAGATTCTACCACCTTCCTAGGTAGCCAATTCCAATGCTTCACCACCCTCCTAGTGAGAAAATTTTTCCTAATATCTAAACTTGACCTCCCCAGCTGTAATTTGAAACCATTACTCCTTGTTCTGTCCTCTGTTACCATCGAGAACAGCCTAGCTCCCTCCTCTTTGGAGCACCCATTCAAGTAGTTGAAGGTTGCTATCAAGTCTCCCCTCAGTTTTCTCTTCTGTAGACTAAATAAGCCTAGTTCCTTCAGTCTCTCCTCATAAGTCATGTGCCCCAGCCCCCTAATCATTTTTGTTGCCCTCCGCTGGACTCTTTCTAATTTGTCCACATCCTTTCTGTAGTGGGGAGCCCAAAACTGGACACAGTATTCCAGATGCGGCCTGACCAGTGTGGAATAGAGGGGAATTATCGCATCCCTTGATCTGCTGGCAATACTCCAACTGATGCAGCCTAATATGCCATTGGCCTTTATGGCAACAAGATCATACTGTTGACTCATATTCATCTTCCCGTCCACCATAACCCCCAGGTCCTTTTCTACAACGCTGCTACTTAGCCGATCGGTCCCCAGCCTGTAACAGTGCATGGGATTTTTCCGTCCTAAGTGCAGGACTTTACACTTATCTTTGTTGAACCTCATGAGGTTTCTTTCGGCCCAGTGTTCCAATTTGTCCAAGTCTCCCTCGATCTTGTCCCTGCCCTCCAGAGTATCTACCATTCCCCCCAGCTTAGTGTCATCCGTGAACTTACTAAGCACGTAGTCTATTCCATCATCAAGATCATTAATGAAGATGTTGAATAGAACCGGCCCCAGGACCGACCCCTGGGGCACTCCAGTTGTTACTGGTTGCCAACTAGACATTGAGCCATTGATTCCTACCTGCTGAGCCCATCAATCTAGCTAGTTTTGTATCCACCTTACAGTCCACCCGTCCAACCCATACTTTCTTAACTTGCCGACGAGAATGCTGTGGGAAACCGTATCAAAAGCCTTGCTAAAGTCGAGGTATACCACGTCAACGGCTCTTCCCGCATCCACAAATCCAGTCATCTCATTATAGAAGGAAATCAGGTTGGTCAGGCACGATTTGCCCTTGGTGAATCCATGTTGACTGTTCCTGATCACTCTAGTTTCCTCCAAGTGTTTCAGGATGGATTCTTTGAGGACCTGCTCCATGATTTTCCCAGGGATTGAGGTGAGGCTGACCGGTCTGTAGTACCCCGGATCCTCCTTTTTCCCTTTCTTGAAGAGAGGTACTATATTTGCCTTTTTCCAGTCCTCCGGGACCTCCCCCGTTCGCCACGAGTTCTCAAAGATAAGGGCCAGCAGCTCTGCAATCACTTCAGCCAACTCCCTCAGCACCCTCGGATGCAGTTCATCCAGCCTCATGGACTTGAGCACATCCAACCTCTTTAAGTAGTCCTTAACCTGACTTTCCATTACCGAGGGCCGCTCTTCTCTCCATTCCGCATTACCCCATTTAGTAGCCTGGGAGCTGGCCCTCCCTGTGAAGACTGAAGTAAAAAAAGCATTGAGTACTTCAGCCTTTTCCGCATCATCAACCACGAGGATGCCTGCCCCATTCAGTAAGGGACCTACACCACCCCTGATCCTTTTCTTGTTGCTGACATACTTATAGAACCCCTTTCTGTTGTCCTTCACATCTCTTGCTAGTTGCAACTCCAATTGTCCTTTAGCCTTTCTGATTTTATCCCTGCAGTCCTGAGCAATATCTTTATATGCCTCCCTTGTCATCTGTCCAAGCTTCCACTTCTTGTAAGCTTCCCTTTTATGTTTCAGCTCACCGCAGAGTTCTCTGCTAAGCCACGCTGGGCGCCGTCCACATTTGCTGTTCTTTCTGCACATCGGAATGTTATCTTCCTGTGCCTTTAACAGGGTTTCTTTAAAATACAGCCAGCTGTCTTGGACATCTCTCCCCTTCAGATCAGCGTCCCAAGGGATCCTGCCCATCAGCCCCCTAAGGGAGCCAAAATCTGCTTTTCTGAAGTCCAAGGTGTGTGTTCTGCTTCTTTCCTTCCTTCCATTGATCAGGATCCTGAACTCTACCATCTCATGATTGCTGCTGCCCAGGTTGCCATTTACTTCTACTTCCCCGATCAATTCTTCTCTGTTCGTGAGCAGTAGGTCTAGAGGTCCAAGGCCCCTAGTTGGTTCCTCCAGCATTTGTACTAGGAAGTTGTCCTCAATATTCTCCAAAAACTTCCTGGATTGCCTGTGCACTGCTGTATTACCTTCCCAGCAGATGTCAGGATAATTGAAATCACCCATAAGAACCAGGGCCTGCGATCTGGAAACTTCTGTTAATTGTCCATAGAACGCCTCATCCACCTCCTCCTTCTGGTCTGGCGGTCTGTAGCAGACACCCACCATGACACCCCCCTTGTTGCATTCTCCCCTAAACTTAACCCACAGACTTTCAACCAGCTTGTTTCCACTTTCATAGTGGAGCTCCAAGCAGTCATACAGCTCTTTTACATATAGTGCTACTCCCCCCCTTCTTCCCTGCCTGTCCTTATTGAACAATCAGCCCCCTTATTTGAGAAGTTATCTCTTCTCAAAAGAAAACACTGCATGTTGGGGCCCCAATACTGGAAGAGTGGGAGCAATGAGAAGAAAACAGTCACAGAGCCATCCTGAAAAGTGCTCTGGTACCTTCAGCAAACAACTGAACACTTTCCGTTCCCTTTGACTTCAAAGGACGCAACTAGCACTTAGGATTTCCAAGGATCAGACCTGTATTTTACAAAATAATTTTCAGAACTAGATTTTTCTATCACTTTCAATGCCAGTTTTCCTACACTGTTACTTCCCAGTTTCTTATTTGACCAGTCTCTGGGTGAGATTTCACTTCCCTTATTCGCTTGTAGTTGCTGCAGGTCCTTCATTAAGTAAAGGAACACGCTGGAGTACATTGCTTTTCTCCTAGAATTGATACCATTCTTTTTTCTCATTAATTCAACTGATGAAGCCTTCTCCAAACTCAACCAGACCTCAGTCCTTCTCAGAGTTTTGATTTTTTTTTAGAAGCACTTATTATATGTATCCAGTCTGAGGAAATGGCTTTTGTCTTTATAAATCAGGTTTGTACGTATTTTTCAAGAGGACAGGGTTATTTCTTATGCTTAATGTAAAGATTGGTATCTCTCTCTGGAGGGGTGGGGATGCCGCTGTGTGTTTGCATGCACATGTGCGCACTTGTTTGCTCTGAGCAAAATTACTTTGTTCCTTTGCTGACTGACCCTGCTGTTTGCCTGAAAAAGAACACCCACAAGGGGAAGTTCAAGTGAAATGATCTCTTTGCTTTAGAGAGTGGAAAGTTAGAATAGAGGTGTACATAGCGCACAATCATTTCTGAGAGCCAAATCATGCTTCTGCTTAAATAAACTGCACAATTCCTAATAATTTTCAATGAGATTGGAATTATGCCCTTTAGCTTTGTTTCATTTGGGGGTGTATTCTATCCTGGTGTCATGCTGTGCACTTACATTGAATGTAATGGTGAGTTGTACCTACTTACACCATGATTAACTTAAGCCCTGGTCCTGTAAGGTACTCCCTGCAGCTGAGCCCAGAGCCAGTCTGGAGCCCTGTTGAAGACAATAGGAGTTTGGGCGGGTAGAGGACTCCTTGCAGCATCATACCATTAGGAACCAAAGACAGGGCTATGTGAGAAATGGTTGGACCATATAGTGTGGATAAAACCACAATTAAAATTAGCAGCTATTCTCACTACACTAACACCAAATCTTTTCTTAAGTTAGAAAATCATTGGTATGTTGTGTCCCGTCCCCCCCCCCACCACCTGCCCCGTCCCCCGTCTTGTTATTTTATAGTTTCTGATTTGGATTGAAGGCTGAAAGGCCAAAATACTTCTAATTGTATTTCCTGCTAGAGCATAAACAGGAAGTGCAAGTAATAACCTAAGCTTTGGTCATGTGAGACTGTCTACTCCAACAGGTTTGAATAAGATGCACCCAAACATCTAGGTATTTATTCTAACCCAATCTCAAAGACTTTTCAAGTGCCCATATTACTAACTGCAACATACTGTTTGCAGCTTTCTGCACAGATGTGGGCACCACAATAGGCTACCATTGTCCCCTTTGCGATGACTGCTCTATGGTTAGGGGAAGAATGAAGAAGATTCTTTATCGGGCACAGTCCCCATAGAAATCCCAGTGCGCTACCTGGCCAGTCAAGGAGTGTACCAGGGGCCAGAATTTGGCCCTCAAGGTAGAAATACCAAGTAAGGCCTCTACAACTTGAAACTACAATTTTCTTTTTAAAAAAGGGGGGGGAGGGGTGATTTAACTAGACTGACCTCTCTCCTGATTCTTTTTCTGTTGTCCTGACTACTAAAAACAAATCAGAACGGACACATTGCAGACTGTGCCTCTTTGCTGCACATGCTCAGTCACTATCCTCTTTTCTCTTTGAAGAACTTGCATTCATGTATAAAGAGGGTAAGACATGCTTCCTGCTCAGAGCATGATGGAACTCCAGGGTAAAGTTAACAGATGAAAGGACCAATTATGCAAGGTGCTGAGTTCCTTCAACCTCTAATGAAGTTTGAAGGAGCTAGCCTTCACACCTTATGGCAGGAGCTCAATACTTCACAGGCCCATAGACTATTTAGCAAAATTATTGCAGTGCTTTCAGGGTATTCCCTTCCATTCTCAATTGATACTCGTGTTTAAGAGTTGGAATGAGGACCCAGATGCGTACCTAATTTTCTAAAGCATATATAAAGGGAAAGCTTTGTTAAATAATTGTGTACTGTGCTATTAAGTTTATTTGTTCTGAATGTATTGGTTTTTTGGTTCTTCTAGCTTTTGATACTTGTGAGTGGAAAAAATGATACTTGAGGTAATGAAGACATGTAGAGCTTGATTAAAAGCTTAGTGAAATCCATGAAAAGTCTCTCATTGACACCAGTGGGTGTTGGATGAGGCTGACAGTGCTCATATTCCAGTAGCCAGGTGTGAGGTAAATTATTTATTACATTTGAAAGCATATATAAAAGTCGGAAGTGCAGTTTATTACAAAGACAGAGAAGCCCACAAAGGGGATTAGCAAAGCACTGTGCTTAACAGAGTTCAACAACCTATGAGAGAACAAATTGTCTTGAATAATGTACACATAAATAATCTGAACAATTTAAATCAGATGGAATTTGGCAAATACTGTTAGCCTTCCACTGAAAACATCCTTTCACTGAAAATGTCTTACGGTAGGCAGAAGTATTCTAATCTTCCCCCTGAAACACTTGGCATTGGCTCCTGTCCCAGTAAAAGATGCTGGGTTCAGTAGACCTCTGACCAGTATGGTTGTTCTTACATTCTTATTTTCATTTACAAGGAGTTCATTCACAACAATTCAGCTCAGCCTCGGTTTGGTAGGATATAGATTATTTTTTTCACGTGGTTTGTCTTTTTAATGAACAATGGTCCAGAAAAGTTATTTCATCAAAACCTCAGATTTCAACAGAAAATCTTTACTTATTAGCAGACAGATTCCCACCATCTGTAAAAGGTAAGTAGTATTCTGTGAATGACTCATATCTGTAAACTTCACATTGCTATCATTAAACGTAGTATGAGCATTGGGATAAATATCAATGAATCCATGTGATCTAGCCAAACTAGTCACCAGCGGATGGAGGGACTAAGATGGCCATCTACATGTTTCTGAAGAATTCAAACATGCTGACGGCTAGGTTTTGAACATCTCTGATTGCTACTAGGATTCTGTCTTATGACATAAATATTAAAAAGTGTAGTCAGAGTGGAAGCTGGGGAGTCAGAACTCCTCAGTTCTGTTCCTGGCTTTGATGTTAATTTTCTTTTCCCATTGAGCAGATCAGTGCCTGTTGAAACTTTTAGTCTGGTAGGCCTTTGTGCATGTGTATACATGCCCATGCATGTTGGCAGTAGTTAGTTTAAATCTGATAGTATCTACAGTGAATGTGAACTTCCTCCTTTTCCTGCATAAGCAAGAGAGATGGGCAGAGGTAACAACTGGGTGTTATAAGAATGAAGTTTGTCTGTTTATATTCTTAAACAACACCCACATTAGTTAGCTTTCTATATTATTTAAGTGACTGCACAGTACAGTATATAAAAGTTTGGAATAATTAAATGCCTGATAAAATTAAGAAGATGGGGAAGCAAATGCAGAAAAACTAAATCCAGAAATACTTAGCTAGAATTATTTCTGGGTGGATAAACAGTTCATATAATTCACTGCAATAAACTGGTAGGCAAAAGTGGTGGATAACTGATTCATGGTATGTGGTGCATGTACTTTAGTTTATTATCAGAATTAAACAGAGTTAGCACATTGTGAACTCTAAATGGAATTTGTCTACTATCCAGCATTATTGAGAGCAAGAGAACAGACTGCACATAATTAACTCTTCTATCTCCTTCTAAAATTCCAAGTTTTGTTCAGCCCCTCCCCCAGCATGGAAGTTATTCTGTATTATACTGTACAATGATATTCCTTTGTTTGCAGACAACTCACAAATGACCTTCATTTTAGAATGATAAATGATACACTTTGTTTTGTCTGTGCATTTGATTATCATCATTTACTAGCTTAAAAGTTAATTTCCATTTAATATAATCTGCACATCTGCTCCCATATTTGCTGTAGCAACTGTCTGTAAGAGACAGTCTCTTCTGAGCCATTCTATCCAAAAGCATCCTTGATACAGACTTCTCAGAGTCTGAATCTTAACCCCAGTTCCAGGATCTGGGGTAGGAGCGGGCAGGACCGGCCTGACAATACGTGAACTAGGTGGTTGCCTGGGGCACCAGATTTTAAGGGGCACCAAATTAGATGGAAGTGACATTTTTTCTCTATTAAAAAAAAATATATTAATACATTATAATTTTTCTCTATATTGAATGTGGGGGGAGGGGCACCAAAGTCATAGTTCACCTAGGATGGCAAAAACCCTTGGCCCAGCCCTGGGAGTGGGAAGTTCACTCTTTGCTTCCCCTTTTCCCAGAATCCAACCATCAGCATAGTATGGCGTACTTGTGTCATGCATTTGCTGTCATTTTACATTTGAGGCTCGATCATGCCAGGTGCTGAGTAGAGTTGATAAAGAAACAATAAAGAAACAAAAAGTGGGCTTTTTTCTAATCAAAAGTGTTTACCAAAACAGAATGGTTTTGGTACACATGGGAAGGATTTCTGTTTGTTTTGCTTTTAATTTCTGGGGTCTTTTGTGTTTTTTTCTTTAATTCCAGTTTGGATTTACAGTTTTAAATATTTTTTTTTAAAAGAAACGCTTTTGTACCTTGGTTTTCTTCCCTCTTCTTCCCATCCCTCTTTTTCAGTGCCAAAATGGAAAAGAAAAAAACCAGAGAGTTCCAGTTAACACAAAATAATGGGCAAAATAACTCTATTATCCAGTCCACAAACCAGCTTACTTTGACTGGTGAGCCAAAATTTTATTTAGGGTTATTATTTACAAAGTTAAGGAGAGGTTTACATATAATGTGTCACTTCCAGATTCTGCATATAAAAAGAGAAGAAGAACAGAAATTGTAGTAACAACACAATAGCTACAGAACCAGTTGACAAAAAAAAAAAGTCTAAACTGAAAACTGTGAAAAATTGTTTAACCACGGCAAAGATACAACAAAACACTCAACTTCTTTAGCCATACAGGAAGATATGTTACAATATCTTCCCAACCAATCAGTAGTGCTGCAAGCCTCAGACCAGGAAACCCTTTAAAGTACTGTATATGTGAACATTGCAACTAAAACTTCTCACTTGCTGCTCTTTCTTTTTTGTGCTTTCTGGTTGTAGGCTGGCAAGGCAGATGTGAAGTCCCTCATGGCAAAATTTAACACTGGTGGTAATCCATCAGAGGACGTTTCGGTCAACAGTCATCCCTTCAAAGTCCCAGGACAGCCTTCTGCTCCAGGACTACAGGCAAGGAAAGCTGCACTTGAGAAATTAACCAGTCAAGGGAATGCCAGTCCTTCTTCAGGGTCCAGTGCCTTTCACAAGTCTGCATCACCTAAACCATCATTTGGAGTAAAACCTTCTACTGAGGATAAAACAGAAAAGGATCCAAAGCCTCCCTATGTGAAACATAACTCAGTGGCACATAAGATCGGGTCTCTGGCTCAACCAGCTAACAGAGAACCTGGATTCCCTAAGTATTTGGGTCCTAAACCTACCGAATTGACAAAAGAAGACCCAAAGCCTGTGTTTCCAAAACCTTCCGGAAACAAGTTCCTTAGCTCTGTCTCCCAGGAGAATGACCTCAAGCCATCAGGACCTAAGCCGAATTTTAATTCTGCACCACAAGAGAGTGAGACAAAGCCAGCATTCTCTAAAGTAGCTGGGGTTAAAGAAAAATTCATCGCTGCATCACAAGAAAATGACCCCAAGCCTCCTTTTTCTAAAACACTCCTTGGGCAGAAACCTTCTGTGAACACTGATGTCTCCCATCATGAAGATATTCCCAACAGATCTGCTTTTATGAATAAAGCTCAAGGCCCTCCATGCCCCAGACCAAAAATAAATTCATTTAAATTAGGACGGGAAGCTGCCGAAAACAGCAATAATGGAACAGATTCCCCAGCTAGTCATTTTCCTAATGTGACTCTGAAATCTACTGGTAATCGGAGCACCCCAGGACAGATCCCAAAAAATGTTGAGGAAAAGACTGAAGATAAGAGGTCAGGGGTTGCCAAGAATATTTTCCTCAGTAAAATTATTCAGGAAGATTCTGGTCCAACTCCTCCTAATTTCCCCAAGCCAAATGCCAAGTTTGCTACTGGAGGACCATTGAGCAGCTCCCATGCAAGAGGAGAGGAAGACAAGAACTCAGCAACCCCCAAGCGCCGGGCATTGCGTCCAGTATTTACACTGGGCCAGCCTCCTCAAAAGCCCAACAGGCCCCCAACTGTGGACCTGGAAAGATTCCGAAAAAATAGTGCAAGAAACGGTGAGTCTTTTATTTTATTTTATTTTATTTTATTTTATTTTATTTACTTCTTAATTCATTCAGGGTTAAATTCCCCACCATGTTCTGGGACAGTACAAGACCTGTGCGTCATCCAAATCTCACTTTAGCCTTTGATTTTGTGTGTGCGTTGTCCCCCATGCAGTGGGCAAAACCTCCTGAAAGCAAGAGAAAAATAGTTGCAAAATAAAAATCCTTTGATTCTTCAACTGTTACGAGACAGGGTGTCTTCCTTAATAGGTGTATTTGTTTCTGGGAAATGCTTATGTGTGGTCATGATGTGAATCAAATACTTCAAGTATTTCTTCTATGAGATTTTATTTTCTCTTTCCTTAAAATGAGGTATTGATGCATAATGTCCCTTTTTCATAAAGCAATTTCCTGGGTGGAGATAGGGGCCACATATATTACACTATGATTAGTCATTATAAATGACCAAAGGTTTGTGTGTTTACTAAAGGTCTGTGCAAGCCTGACAGAGTCTTTTTAAAGTATATTAAAATAAAGATGGACCCTAAGCCCTAATTAAACCTTGTAATCAAGAGTCCCCTAAATTTGGAGCTCTTTGAAATTCAGATCCAATCCCAGATTTTGCAAACAGCTTTGGGGCTCGTTTATCTGCTGGCGTAAATCATTGCATCTCTGTTAGCTTCAATAGAATTATGTTGATTTACATCAGCTAAGGACCTGGCTCACTTTTTTATGAGGAAGCAACACACTCTGAACTTTACAGCAGTTGTAATCCAGCTCTGAATTTTGAGGCTGGTGACCCACTCGACATCAATATTAAAACAGCTTTATACATAAGGCCTCTGCAAATGTGACTGTTGGATTTGTGAGTACTGCCTTTCATTGTCTGAAATATGGTGTTTTGGGCATGCAGTCATTGTCTTGTGCAAAATATGTAATGTTGGCCCTGTTAGTGCAAGGAGCTCTGCATAGACACTTTCACCATCACAGGGGCAGATACAGCATTAGGCAGATGCATATAAGTTGTTCTTTTTCACATAGAGTTAGTTGCTGGAGTCACATACAGACACGTGTGTCTGCCACTGTTGCAGGTTGGATTTTCTGAGACTCTTTGGAAAATATGTCATTACAAGTCTAAGGCCAAATATTTGAAACACGAGAACCTAAAAGTTAGGCTTCCAAATCCATATTAGACCCCCTACGCAGAAATAATCAGATTTTCAAACATGTTGAGCACCTTAGTTTCTACTGAAGTCACCCAACTTTGAAACTGTTGGTTTAAGGTCTCTTTCTGTATGATGACTGATTGTAAGCACTTTCCATCAATTTTAAATGGCGAGTTCAGATGGGCTTTTTCTGAACTAATCCTGTGCATCAGCGCTGCCAGTTCTCCTAGCGTATTAGAAATCTTGCAATACTGGTGTTCCTCTTAAAGTCACAACTCCTGGCACAATACAAATCATTAGGAACAATCTCAGTTTTCATTTTTAAAAAAGAGAAAGTTCCTATCCTTTCTGGATGCAGTGAGAAGCTAAAAAACTTGACCTACGTGTACTCTGAGAGCTTGGGAAGATAAATTAAAAAAAACCCCAAATGTATTATTATTTTTTTTAAATGATACTGAATTTTAATTCAATCTTATAATCTTTCTGGGCTTGTTTCATGATTTTTGAATGGTTGGTGTTAGTAATGGTGCTCTAGTGAGCTTTTGGGCTATGTCACACTGATAAATAATTTCAATAAGACTTTCAATTTCTCTAGCATTTTTTGGCTGAAGGCCTCAGCCTGTTTCACAAACAGTTAAAGCTCACAACATACAGTGCAAGGTGGTTAAGCTGGGTGAGTCTGTCTCTTTTTTCAACTTATGGTGTACATTGGTACAGCTACGTCAATGTAATTGTGCTGATGCCAAAAAGCCCATTGTAGCTCTATTGTTTTTGATACTTTCCTATTTAGAACAGAGCATTGCATGCTTTTTGCTATTTGTTTTTATCTATTGCTGAATAGGCATAAGCAAAATCCTATGCCCAGATGATGACTTTGTAGAGAAAAGAGTTCGGGGTGCTGAGGTGAGCCTCACTGATGACTAAAGCCATGCCATGAACACTGAGTTATGCTACAGCATTATTTTCAGCTATAAATTCCTTCAGTCTTGAGTTACTCGTTGAAGCTCAGCTAATTAAAGCACATAGTCTTATCAACAGCTGCATTCTGGTTTTCCTGTATAACTATATTGTTGAAGTGTTTTGGTGAATTCATTACACGGGCCAAATGCTCGTCTGGTGTAAATCAAGGTAGCTCCATTGACTTCAATAGAACTATGTTAATTTACAACATCTAAGGATCTGGACCATTGTTTTTAGAGTACTGGCCACTGTCAACTTATTTTGATGTCTGACAGTGTGGAAGTGGAGAGAACACATTTTAAGTTAGTGACACCATAAACTATGAAATGCATTCACCGAGATGAATCTAAAACAACGGCAGTATTGCTAACCAGTGTTAAAAAAAATTGGGACGTGGGCTGCAAAAAATCAAGGATTTTTTTTAAAGAATAATAGATTTGGAAGTCATTATGTTTGTCATTGTTCATTATATCTGTTTTCTGGAGCTGTTGGGATACTCTCAGGTCATGTTTTCAAGCTTCCTTCTGCAACCGCAGGGCTAGAAATCTAATTTTGAATAAATGAATTGGGTTCTCATCCTCCACTTGACTCCCTGTGGGTGCAAAGGTACAGCCATGCAGACCAAGTTGCATGATCAGGGCCTTCATTTGTAGACTTTTTGGTGCAGAGTCCATGGAACTGTATTAGTGCTGTGAAGTGTCTCAAACATACTGTAATAATAATAGTAATAGAAAATATGTAGAAGCAAAGTTCTTGGCTTCCAATAGATACCACTAATATCCCTGCAACTTACTTACCCTGCCTTGTACCTGAAGATGGATGGGTGGGTTATTAGCTATCTTAAATGAAAATAACTCCTGGAAAAAATTAGTTTTCAAGTGAACAGATCATTCACTGCTGTTGGACTTCTTGGGATAGTAGCTTTGTAACAATGTCACTCATAATTTTTACTTTCTCCATCCCATTGGCATCTTTTAGCTATGGAAAAACCAGACAGGAGAACAGAGGCATTTTTAAAAATTGTTTGTCACTTCAAAAAATCAAAGTTCAGCCTGAAAGATGCCACTCACTCAGCAAGAAGTTCGCTCTTCCCATTGCCTTGGTTCCAAGTCTGACCTAAAGAATAATAGGTACTCACTAAAGCACTTGCCTCTACAATTCTGGGTGCTGAGTAAGTGGAGAACGAGCAAACTTAAAACACTTTTAGTTGGCATGCTGGCAAACCACTGTGGTTATTATCCCCTAATCCCATTTCCACTCAGAGTGAAATACAATGCAATCTATTATCAGTTCAGTCCTAAATCACAGGCACTGGATGGGCTTTCCAGATGATGATGATGATAATAATAATAATAATTAATAATAATCAGGGTTTTTTCTGGTGGTACACACTGTACTGTGTTCCGGCATCTATTTTTCCCTGGCCGGCCCTGCTGCCCAGATGGGGGCCGGGGTCAGCAGGGCAGGTAAAGGAGTGGGTGTCCTTTCTCCTGCTGACCTCGGCCCCCAGCTGGGCAGCGGGCCTGGCAGGGGCCAAGAGCGGGGAGAAGGGAGCTAGGGGAGCAGCTGGGGGGGGAAAGGCGGGGCCTGGGAAGGCCGCTGGGAGCCGGTCGTGGTGGAGGGTCCTGACCCCTGCCCCACCCACCCTCCGCTCTGCTCCTGCCGGCATACTGGCACTTTTTTTTAAAAAAGGAAAAAAGCACTTATAATAATAATTAATAATTGATATAATTAATATTATCATTATTTTATTATTAGTGAGTAACCATAAGTGTGCTAGGATTTCACAGAAACAAGTAAAAACGTAGTCTTTGTCCTCAAACAATTGACAGCCTACATCTTCAACCCTGCAACTGATTGCACAGAGGAAGTCCTGCACCTGTGGCCCCATGTACACAGGTGGCTAGCCACAAGAAATCAGGTGCAGGATAAAATCCTAAATACCTCAGTGACCTTCCCTCTCTCTATCCTGTCAATGAAGAGCATTTGTGGTTTTGCACCTTAATTGCAGAACTGAAAGGCAATGGGTATGACTCAATTAGGATGGAGGGCAATAAAGGTATGTCTCCTATTTCCCCTTTTAATTTAAAGAAATATGGCTTCTCAGACGCGACGCTTTTTGAAGCAAATCACCTGAGAAGAAAAGAGGGATAAACAAAATGTTACAAAAATTGTTCTAATCACTATATATAACTACAGATGGAAATAAATAACTAAAAAGTGGCCATCATCATCATCGTTTTTGTTATAGGCCCAGTCAATATTGAGACATCATTGTGCTGGGTGTTGTACAAACACAGAGCAAGAGACAGTCAGCTGAGTTACTTGTGATTTACAGCGGAGTCACTGAGAGCAGAATTTGTCCCTTTGTTATTATGTGTGACTTGTAGTGGAAAGCAAGTTGTGGGAAGCTGGAAGTGACGGAGGAGGAAAAGGACCTGGGTGTACCGGTTGATCACAGGATGACTATGAGCCGCCAATGTGATATGACGGTGAAAAAAGCTAATGTGGTCCTAGGATGCATCAGATGAGGTATTTCCAGTAGAGACAGGGAGGTGTTAGTACCGTTATACAAGGTGCTGGTGAGACCTCATCTGGAATATTGTATGCAGTTCTGCTCCCCCATGTTTAAGAAAGATGATTTCAAACTGGAACAGGTGCAGAGAAGGGCTACAAGGATGATCTGTGGAGTGGAAAACCTGCCTTGAAGAGCTTAGCTTGTTTAGCCAATCCAAAAGAAGGCTGAGGGCAAATATGATTGCTCTCCATAAATACAATAGAGGGATAAATACCACGGAGAGAGAGGAATTATTTGAGTTCAGTGCCAATGTGGTCACAAAAACAAATAAATATAAACTGTCCATCAGGAAGTTTAAACTTGAAATTAGACACAGGTTTCTAACCATCAGAGCAGTTAAGTTGTGGAGTAGCCTACCAAGGGGAGCTGTAGGGGCCAAAAAACAAGCTGGCTTCAAAACCGAGCTTGATAAATTTATGAAGGGGGTGGTATGATGGGACAGCTAAGTTTGGCAACTGACTGAACTTTGACTATTGGTGGTAAATATGACAATGGCCTGTGATGGGATGTTAGATGGGGTGGATTCTGAATTATTACAGAGAATTCTTTCTTGGGTGTCTCTGGCTGGTAAGTCTTGACCACATGCTCAGGGTTTAAGAGATCACCATATTTGGGGTTGGGAAGGAATTTTCCCCCAGAGCAAATTGGCAAAGTCTCTGGGGGATTTTCACCTTCCTCTGTAGCATGGGTATAGCTCACTTGCTGGTGGATTCTCTATACCTTAAAGTTTTAAACCATGATTTGAGGACTTCAGTAATTCTGTCATAGACTAGAGGTTTATTACGGGAGTGGGTGGGTGAGGTTTTGTGGCCTGCGTTGTGCAACAGATCAGTCTAGATGATCATATTGGTCCTTTCTGCCCTTAAAGTCTATGAGTCTATGGTTATGTTAATGAGTGAAAGAATCCAAAGGATTCTGATACTAAATGTGTAATGGGCTATAACATTTTACATCTCTACGGACCAGGAGAATCAGATTTTGAAGCTTCTAGCAAAAGATGACTCATTTCAGAGCCATGTTATAAAACAGACTATGGTGTATATGGTACAATGGAAAGCTGTAGTCCCTTAAGCAATAAGAATGGAAAGAGGGTAGACTTTTTCCCCACATACTGTGTCATCATTCAGTTACTTTCTGAGAAAATTGATCCATACAAAGTTTCCATTTTACTTGCATCAAGGAAGACGGTTATTTAGAACTGCCTCAAATTACCAAACTGGAAGTTTTTGATGGTCTGAGCTAGAATTTGGATGAAGGGTCCCAAACTCATAACTTTTTAGTTCTAAGCCTCTGTGAGTATGATTACATTGCCATATAAAAGCACAATAAAGTTAATGTAACTGGTGGTTTAAATGGAAATATTAAAGTGATGAGCCTGTGCTCTTAGGATAAATTTGGTGCAGAATGAAATCCTGTAAGTATTGGTTGGGGGCCACTCTAACACCAGAACTATGGGGTCACACAAATAAATTTAGATGTATTCATGATAGAGGAAGCCAGAAGAAATTGTTTTACAAAAAATACAAATTAATCTGTGCAATCAACTACCAATTTTTGCAATAAAAGAAAAATTGTGAATATATCCAAGAGAGAGTTGGGCCAATTATTCAGTTCTGAGCCAGATTCTCAGCTGATGTAAATTGCCGCTGGCTCCATTGAGGTCAATGTACCTACACTAATCTACATTCACTCAGCCCTAACCCCAAATTGCTGACTGACATAACAGGATCTATATAATGTCAGTTTCAAGGTTATTTAGAGATGGTGCTGACTTCTTTCACAATTGCAGAATAAGTGCCCTGGGCAACAAATATTTGCTCTTCTCCAAATCCTTTCTGCTTTTTCTTCGTCCCAGAGTAGAAACTCAATTCACAGTGATAATAGATTATGTAGTTACAGTCATACTGTGTTTTCCACATAAATAGAGAGTATCCGGACGCTTTTACAACGAGAGGCCTGTGGTACGTTAGCGACTAACAAATTTCTTTGGGCATAAGTTTTCGTGGGCTGCACCCCACTTGGTTAGATACATTTGATGCATCTGTCGAAGTGGGTTGCAGCCCACAAAAGCGTATGTCTGAATAAATTGTTAGTCTTTAAGGTGCCACAGGACTCTCGTTGTTTTTGCTGTATACAGACTAACACGTCTACCCCCCAGAACTTGTCTGTATGCATTTAGTCTGATAGATTTACTTTTTAATTTTAGATTAAGGAAGAAAGTCTCCATGAGAGAGAGGACGAAGTGTGTCTTATTTTAATGATATTGGTGAAATCCTGGTCCCACTGAAGTAAACAGGAGGTTTGTCGTGGACTTCATGCTGGCCAGGATTTTACTGTATGCATCCACTCAATCTGTCTGCTGCCTTTTCAACCAAGGAGAATGCTGAGAGGTTTAAAGATTCATGGCCAAGCAGATCTTTCACTGGTGTGAGCTGGCAAAACTTCACTCTAATCAGTAGAATGACTTCAATTTACACCAGCTAAGGTTCTGTCCTGCAGTGTTTAAGCAATAAGCAAAATCATTACAGCCTTGAGATAAAAATATTCAACTAGACAAACAGATTAGGAAGACAAACCAGGAGAATATGTTTTTAAAATGGGTAAATCTAATTAACTTCACAAAGAAGAAAGTAAATTCCAGTATTTCCCATCAGAAGATTGCGTAAGATACTATATGCCACAATTGTAAATGTTCAAGAGGAAGCAAAAATACCACAAGATTGCTACAATGTAAAAATGTTGCAAATCTATATTCATACACATTGCACTCTGCCAACTACTTTCTTTTTGCTATGAGGTCTACAATGCTTTTTGGGGCAGGTGGGGGAGAACTCTTTTTAATCTGAGAGAGAAAAAAATATCTGTAAAAAATACTGATGGGCAGTCCCCAAGTGATGTGAATTATCATTACTCTGCCAATTGACAATTCACAGCAGCTGAAGATATTCCTAGGAATAGTTCCATATTCTTGTTTTTCTTTTGCTATCAAATATGTGGGACACCCTTTCATTCCATACAAGTTAGTCAATGAGAAACAAAATGCAAGATATGGATTATATAGATGAGTCCTAAACTATTGCAATATTATTGAGATTTGAGGTTATAATTTATGTGTAGGTTTTAGAGCTCAATCCTGCAGTTCTGATTCTGGAAATTTGCCTTAAAACTATTTAACTTTTGCCTGAGTTAAGATTTCAGATTTAGACTCTATATAATCTGTGTAAATATAGCTGTCAATGCTGTCAGAACTAACAAATAATATAAAATAAAAATACTGCAAGGGCCTCGTTGAATTTCTAAATGAATTCACTTCACCTGTGTTTGTTTTAGTTGTTTTAGTTTGCCTTTTGCATTTATTTTCTATTGACAGTATAGCAAATTAAAGTGAAGCACGTGCTTAAATATTTTGCTGAGTAGGAATGGACTTAAGTGATGGTATTTAGCCTGTGTTTTTGCTGAGTCAATCCATCTGTACACCAAACAGGGACTGTGCTAGCTGTGAGTAGATCAGTGCAGAAGGTGGGGTTGGGATTGAATTACATTTACATTAAGGACTGTTGAAAACACTAGTCAGAAAGGGGAAATAATGAAATCATAAGAACCATATGATTTAATTCTGAAAGGTCCGTAAGGATTCACAAAAGGGAGGTAAGAGGACATTGTACTAGTGAGAAAACTATAGTAAAAATAAAAGAACTGTTCATCAGGTATGTTTACTAAAAAGGATGGGTTTTCTTTCAGTTTTAAAATTATATTTATTATTTCCTCGGATATTTTGGCATTGGCCCATTAGAAATAGCGCTCGTCACACAGCTACACAAGTTCTGTTGAAAATCTAAATCTGCCACTGGTGTTATAAACCACTGCATTATAGTGCCTTCCACTAAAAAATAATATGAACACAAATAATATTAACACTGTTTTAAGTCAGTTGATAGAGCTTAAGAGGCATGCTGTGCCTATGTCAGATAGGTTCAGTTTTTAAACTCCAAGTACATCTTTTTCTGAAAATCTATTTTGTAATCAGTTATAGCAATACCTTGTGATGTGAATCCCAAAACCTCACATCATACCATATGCCTATGACAGCAACAGCTGGGAAAATATTTCTTCTTTCTCTAGCAATGAAAAATACCACAGACACAAAGTTCAGCTTAAGCAAGACATTTATTTTTAGCAATGTGTCTTGCCCTGCAATGGCCTAATATTCAGCTAGCTTCAAACTTCTCTCTAATTCTGTGTTCATAAATGCTGGGCCTGCACTCTTTGTGCATACAAACATGCACAAAATTATGACTGTTTAGCATACAATGGCTAATACCTTAAACCTCAAAGGAGTATAGAACCCCAATATAGAGCAAGTAACCAGAAGAGATTCAATATATTCATATAGAAAATTAATACATGTTTTCACTGTAACAAATAAAACTTTTTCTTACTGTTACTGTATTAGATAAGACATTTTGGCCCCCATTCAAGTTAATATGATTCTCACACACTTAAAGTTTGACATTTGCTGAAGCGCTTTGCAGAACTGGGGCATTTATTTCTATACACTTTATACTTTTAAAATAATGTTTAATGAATTTATTACATAGATAAAATTTATACAACATGTACAAGATTTATACATAAGATTATTATATAACAGTTGGGCCAGCGTACTCACATTTAGATGCCAAAAGTTAGGTGAATTCCAGTGAATGACACAGCCGCACAGCGAGTAAGAAAGTTTTTGATGAAATGATCGAATACCAAAGTCAGCCCCAGAACAGCAAAAGCAAAGAGACATTCTAGAAGAATAGACATCTGATAAGAGGAGGCATATGCCTGAAAACTAAATTTCGAATGTTGAAAACTTACATTTGGTCTGTGTGAAATTATGGCTGTGAAACATGGACACTCAAACAATCAATAATAAAGTAGCTAGAACCCTTTGAATTATGGCGGTGTAGAAGAATTCTGAAAATATTATGTTTAGACTACATAACCAACTTAAAAGTATTGGAGATGACTGGAACTCATCAAACGCTAGTCTGAGATCTTATGAAAAGAAAGATTCAATCTGCAGGGGCTATTTTAAGGAGTTTAGTAGGGTAATGATGCATGTTTATGGGCACTGGAAGGGAAAGCTGAGGGCAAAAAAATGTGAGGCAGAAAAAGATCTTGGCTGGACAATGGGTGAATGTAAAGGACTATTCTTCTAAAAAGAGATAAGCAGAGGATCATATAGAAAGGGCAGCTTTGGTGACAAACCTCTAGTAATGGAGATACCCCATAGAGAGAATAGTTAGGTTGCTAAGTAAGTGATTTTTCAGAACCTCTGACAAGTTCCAAAAGGGTAGCCATGTTAGTCAGAACAGCTGAGCACTTGCAGTTCCTATTGGGTTCAGGTTAATTTTTAATTCCTTCTTGGTAACTTTTCCAAAAAAGAAAATTGTCCTTTCTACATGAACATCCTCTGCTAAATAGTGGGAGTCTGTTTCCTGCACATCTATCTGATTGTTCACCTATTTATCTCTCTACGTGCTTTTGTGATCTGACTCTCTCTATGTCCAGATCTCCCCTAGGTATTTAACAATACAAATAAACACATTTCTTTTAATTTTTTTTTCTCTGTAGAAAAACTGAATTGAGTTTTGTATTTCAATCTGAAAGTAATAAAGTCCATGATCATTCCTCTTTCTTGCAAGAGTTTGTTCCACCATATATATTCTTCTCCTGCGAAAGTTCTGTCTCCCACAGTCACAAGCCTCCCTAATGATTGACCAATCCATTGTTCCAATAGACTAATTCTTAACCCCAAAATGATTGGTGGTCATGCACAAAAGGGAGATGTGACCTTTCAGGTAATTTCAACCAGTCCTATGGAGGTCTTTAAATATAGACCCCTGGAACTGGCCTCAGAAATCACCAGGGTGCCAATGCATGAAGTGGAGCACTTGGATGATGAATTCACCATGATCTGCATTGCTAAGTGGACAAGTTGCTTCATTTTGTAAAATGTGGACCTTTGTCAGGGTTTTTAGTTTCATTCTTAGGCATTAGCTACAGTGAATAAACCTGGAGATTATGAATGCAAGCATCATAATGGCCTGCTCCATGTTAAATAAGTTGAGTTGCAAATCTCTAGCAAGTCACACATGTAAATTTGTTGTCTTAATTGTTTGGGCATCCAATAGCATAGAGAAGTGAAAAAGGACCCAAAGGCTGCTAAACAACTAAAAAATTTGAGGGCAGATGTTCTTCATAGAAAAGGCAATCACTTTAACATTTATCTCTTCCTACCAGCATGGTCTAGTCTTGCCCGTGTTTCACTTAGGCCTGCTGATCTTCATGCTGATCTGATGTCAGCTAAGCAATAAGAATCCAGGAAAGCAGGGTAATAAGGAAGTTTACATTAATAAAGCTGGGAGTGGTCTGTGTATTGGTGACACTTCAGCCTGTGTTGTCTCACTAGCTCTCTTGGTGACTTCATATACAGTAGATGTTGAATGATGTGGGGGAGAGGATCAGGCTGTGTGGAACTTGACAGGTTGGGTCACTTGAGGTGGAGGAAGAATTGCACACAAGGATTCTCTGTGTTCTGTCTCAGAGGAAGGAACACGCCATTTCATGGCATTTCTGTTCATCCCTGCGGCAGAATGTTGCTGATAAGTGGTTTCAAATGTCACAGGGAGGCCCAGAAGGAGTGGTATGGATGTGCATCTCTTGTCTGTGGCCATGAGGAAGTCTTCCATTAGAGCAAGAAATGCTGAGTTTGTGCCATTCTCTGTCCTGAAGCCTGACTCAGAGGATCTATTACATTGGTCACTGACGGGTGATAGCAGAGACTGTTTTTGCAAACTGCTCGTCGCTCAAATTCAGGCAATAATTTGCAAGGTCTCTAGTGTCAAGTGATGGTTGCTTTAGTACTGGTTGTCCTACAGTATATTTTAGGGTGTAATATAGATCACCTTTGTCAACCTTTATTACTAGGGAGCCCAGATACTCTCTTAGCCTCCAGGAAAGTCCAAGTCAGAGTCACACATGGGTAGCCCTGATCCTGTCCGTGTGTCATTTTTTCTTCTGAAGGTCTTCAAATATGAAGTGTTACTATTTTTATTTCTTATTTATGCTGGGCCACAGGTGTGCCTAGAGTTTTCCAGACAAATAATGCTTTTAATTTTTGTTGAATGTCCAGCTCAGGGAGATAAAATACAAAACCCACAGAAAAAACAGTTCCAAATAAAAATAAAAGCTCAGTGCCTACATTCTTATGGCATATTCTGAAGAATATACATTTACATGGAAATGATAAATTAGTTGGGGCCAGTTTCTGTCCTCAGTTGTGCAGACAAGGCTACCATGGGAGTTACCTTAAAATGGCCTGATTTTCAAAATGTCCTGAGTACCTAGACACCTTTAACATATCGCAAGTTAGGCACCTACAAATTTCAGTATGAAAATTCGCTAGTCACTTTTGAAAACCCTGGCCTTCATTCCTAAATAAATATAACAACTGTCAAAATAAAATAAGAAAAGCTTTGGTCATTTGATGGTAAAGATAATAAGGGACTAATCAGACAAAATTCTTATTCTAAACTTTTCTTAATGATTTGGGGAAATATTTTATTCCAAATATTGTTTTTGTCCATTGAAAATTTGTGGCTATTTATAGTTTTTCACCAACCCCACATACTGTAAAGTGACACTTTTGGAACAACGATGCACCTTGTATGCTGCTCTTAAATGGAAACTATGCAAAGGAGCACCATTTGAATGCAAAGCCATGTGTTGTGTTTGACTACTTGTATGAGTGAAGCTTTGCATAGCTCATCAATGTATATAACCTTCTAATTAATTTTTAATTAAAATACCACTTATCTTCTCTAAACTCCTGTTGCTATTATGTGCCATATAAAAAGATCTGAATGCTTTTAAAATGGAATGATAGGTCTTTTATGATCTAAAGTGCCTCCAGTTTGCTGATTTGGGAAACATAGTAGACACCAAATTGTCATGTCAACAATTTGTGCCCATTCTATTAAATTCCCTCTCACGCACATGCACACTCACACACACACCCCTTTTCCTTTACCTGCCCTTTCTGAACTGAATCAATGGTTTATTAATGAGTTTTTAAGTTACCAGCATCTTATTAGAACAGACATATTCTATGTCTGAATAATTAAAGTTAGAATTTATTCTGGTGGCAAAAACAACAGAAATAAACCCATTTGGCGTGAAGATTAATTGGCTAATCTATGTAAATAATTTCATATCAATTATTAAGGATTTCTTCCAAACTATATGGAGTTTTGTCTGAGAACTTGGTGTTAATTAGTTATATGATTCCTTCATATGCAAGGGAGCAGATTTCTGCTCTCAGTTGTCTTACTGTAAATTTGAAGTAACTTCATTGACATCAATGAGTGCCGCATATCTGTAATGGCCACTTATATATGGCCGCTTAGATGCCAAAGGATTCAGTCATGCAGACACACAATGGGTAACTTTATTCATCAGAATAGTCCTACTGAAGGCTGTGGGTTTACTTGTATTACTAAACTTACTTATGTGCTGAAGGTGGTCCAATGTTGTTTTTCTTCTCCTAAATGAGTCTGGCTCTAATTATGGATTTAGGTGCTGAATTTAAGCACTTAAGCGTAAACACATTGTCCTTAAACACTCTGTGTGTCTGTTTGCATAGTTCAAAACCAGGACTGAAGGAAGATTAGTTCATGTTTGTACAGCATTTTGAAAATTAAGGCATGGGGTAGAAGCTAAGTATTTTAATAACTGTGCGTTACACTGTGTCGCCAGCTTTCAAACAAAATTTCCTATTGAGATCAATGTGAAGTTTTTGCTTAAAAACTGATTCTTCAGTCTGCCGTGTTCCCGTTGCAACCTTTTCATGGCTGAAGTCAACACAGAGCAGGTGGAGATTTGTACTGGAGAATTCCCTGTGGTAGGGGCGATTTCTCTTCGTACAAAGCAGGCAAAGGCAGCTTCATCATCTGAGGGGAGGAAGAGGAGACTGGGAAAGGAGGGGGATGTATGAAAGTTTGTGCAGCTGCAAGACGGGAGATGTGGGGGAGGAATGTATCAGAAAAAAGGAGGGGTAGGGATTGTGTTACACCAACCCACAATGCGGGGGCCAGAATGCGGCCCTGCAAAGAATGCTATCAGCTAGAATTGAGAAGCAGTCCCTCCCCTCTAGCTCCATGCCAGCCAGGAGCAGCGCCTCACCTCCACTCCAGCCCCATGCACTGCTCAGCCCAGGGCAGGAAATAGAAGCCATTTTCCCCAGCCAAGGCCCCACAGATCCAGAATTGGAAGTGGATCCCCATCCACTCACCTAGCTGCCAAGGAGAGTAGGCAAATGTGCTGGGAGGTTCAGTGGGGAAAGGACAGAGCGACCCCTCCTCCACCTCTGTAAATGAGGCAGGGGGTGAGGAGAGCTCTATGGCCATGGGCAGCAGAGAGACACATGAGTCACTTAACCAGTTACGCGTCCTTCCGCCACCTTTCCAAAACTCTTCACCCCCCCAACACCCACCCAAAAAAATGAAAGCCAGCAACTGTACCCCGCTCCCTACATCCAAAACTTGCTCACTGGCCACAGAGTGAGAATAAATTTGTAATGTGGCCCCTCCCAGTTGGACACCCCTGCATAGTTCTCAGTGCAGGCTCAAGGCCCTCACATTTAAAATTTCTGGACAGAAATATTTTTTTTTTAAGTTAAAGTTTGGAAAAACAGGTTTCCCATAACTAAAACTTCCTGCAGTCTTCATTTTTAGAAGACATTACCAGTGCCTGAAATAAATAACATCTTGGTGCCTCTACCATAGTAGCATAAATGATAGCAGTGTGATACTTATCAAAAAGATTCCAGTTTTAGTAATGCTCTTGGACCATAGTTGTTTATTTTGAGCAACTCTGAAACAATATTAGTGGGAAGCCTAGGCTGCTAATTGGGCTGTAGCTAAAGTAACATGCAAGATAGGGAAGCTGAGCTGAGAATAGTTTTCTGCAAAACACGAGTAAAAAAGGAAGTGGGTGCTCAGATATCACAAGCAGTATAGCAACTTCTTTGTTTTATAGCCGGAGCTAAAAGTAAGTTCTTTTTAAAACCCAAAATCCTCCCCTGGCTCTCAAGTAGAAGTGGTTAAATATGATTCTTTTGCTTTTTCAAAGGTTTTGTAGTAAAACTGAAAAATCTCGAGAAATTTACAAAAATTAATTTCACGGATTTTCTTAAAATATTTAAAGTATGCACAATTTTGAGACTGCAAATAATTTATAATGATTACTAAAATTCACAAAATTGAAATCAGTAAGATTGAATGTATTGTCGCCAAAAAAAACCCCAACATTGTTTTGTGAAATTCAGGAGAACTGCCACCCATGTTCCAACCTGCATTTCTTTGCTAATTTATCAACCAGTTGATGACATCCTGTCTCTGTTAGCATCTGTCTGTGTTCTTCTTGGTCCTCCTCATCATTATAGTCCTTAGCTCTTCCATGTATTCCTGGCTAATACACTTCTTGTATGTACATTTGAGGAAATGAAAGTTTGAAAGTTTTTATAGTACAGCATTTTTCTCTATGGAAGAATCAAAAGTCAGGGCGAAGAATCTGAATAAAGACATAACACTGTGAAGGGGAGCTGTTTGAAAACTTTTTCTTTCTTTTTTCTTTTTAATCTTTAATTTCAAAATGTAAAACCTTTTGGCCAGCAGTATAAATGGTAAGGGAAAAAAAGGAAAATGTTTTTTGCAAAAATGTCATAAAAATTGTCCCTAGCTTCACAAATTTTGAAATCAGCTGGTTCTGCTATTAGTAGGTGGGTGCTTTGTGGAAGGCACTGATTATCTTTATCTCTCATTTACACCAATAACAAAATAGAAGGCATTCAGTACTGATCAGGAGGTGTTTTACATTTCACAAGATCGGGTCTCAAAATTCAAGAGAATGTTTGTTTGGGGTGCTCCTGGAGGTCTCTGCTGTGAAGTGTACAAAATGAAGTAACACTTTTACTAGAACTATAGGGCGGCAGGAAAATTCTGGAAATAAGTAAAATTGGGATGAGATTAGTATAGTTTACATGGAGGCTTCTGAAATCAGTCAATTAAAAATAAAATGCAGACTTGATTGTTAAAGAAACAAGGGGGGTGAAGTGGTATCTTTTATTGCACCAACCTCTATTGCTGAGAAAGACTCTTCTTCAGGTCTGGGAAAGGTACTAAGAGTGTCACAGCTGAACAAAAGATCAAACAGATAATTTAACATAAGTAGTTAAATATTAGGACCATTCAAAGTGAAGTGGCCCATTAACACCCCTGTAGTCATAAGGCAAAAAGAGGGTCAGTGGGTTATAGATTGTTGTAATAAGCCATAAATCCAGTATCTTTATGAAAACCATGATTTTTAGCACCTAACAAAGTTATGAACTTAAGCTCTCCAGCTTGTCTTTTATAAGTGTTATGAAGGTTTCTTTGAGGATGAGGACTGATAGCTCAGATATAGATTGATCGCTTTGTGAAAAGCATTCACCCAGCGGGGTCAGGATTTTTTGTCTTTTACCATTTTTCTATGGAATACTTAGCGATTGTCTGATTTCACCCACATAGTTGTCATTGGAGCATTCAGCGCACTGGATGCAGTATACTACATGTTGTGATAAGCATGTGTAGGATCCATGGCTCCTGAAAGGTGTGTTAGGGGAGATAGAGTACTGATCATTGTGGCAGTGAAGATGTCTGCAGGTTTTGCATCTGTTTTTCTGGCAGGATCTGGTGCTGTTTTGAGTGCGTATATTCTGGGACGTGGTTAACTTGCTTCTGATAATGAGCTTGAAGGCTTGTCTCTCTCGCCAACAGAAGTTGGTCCAATAAAAGATATGACCTGATCCACCTTGTGTCTCTAATATCCAGGGACTGACATGTCTACAGCAATACTGCACAGAACCTCATCACTGTGTGGGTGCAGCAAACTATCACTCAGTATGGTAGGGCAGCTCAACTGCCTGGTATATAATGGGTTGACCCATCGTTCTGCTTTCTCCCCACCCTTCTGAGGTGCCAAGGATCATCCCCTGCAGCTACCAGAGTGCAGAGCAATAAGGTGTCACAGACATGAAAAAAACTAGTAGTTATTTACTGATCCCGTTCACCTGATATGTGTAAAGGGTTACAAAAGGTCAATCGATGTCCACTGATTGTAGTGACTATTGTTACACTGGGTCTGCAATTCTGCTTGGCTTTTATATGCAAGCTCTCCCCATGCAAACATGGAGTAAGGGCCAATCTACCCATGGGAGATACAGGACTTGTGAGCTGCATTTTGAATTATGGTGATTGTTTACATGATGTTGGGTGGAGTATGTCCTAGAATGCTAGCAGCAAAGGACTTGGACAAATGAGTACTGGTGTTCAGGCCTGTGTGAATTGTTGATGACCTTTTAAAAGAGCTAGTTAAATTACATTCACTGCCTTTTCACCATCCCTCCAAAAGTCTATGTTAAAACATTATGAAGAGCCAGATTCTCTTGTCTGTGACATTCATTAGTGTTAACGGGCTCTTCATTGGTATAATGTCACACATTCAAGTGGTGTAAGTCAGAGTGGCATTGCTAGATCTGGAAACCATAACTTGCTCCCTGGGCTCACCCAGCAGCCTGCATCTTTGGTAGGGGCAGGGCTGGATTATCACAGGGGCTAAAGGGGCTTAAGCCCTAGACCCGAGCTGAATGGGAGCTCTCCTGCCCTACCGGAGCTGTGGGGAGAGGGGGGCAGGGCCCTGGAGCCAGACCCTGGGCTCTGCGCTCCTGCCCCGCCCCTGGGCTGGCTCCTGGGGGTGGGGTGGGGTGATCCAGCACCTGCTCCGGTCTGGTGTAGCTCTCCAGGGCCCGGGGCCCTGGGGGTCTGCATCAGGGGCCGCTGCGTGCCAGCCGTCTCCCGGCTCCTGGGCAGACTGGCCAGAATGGAGCGAGGACAGGAACACCCTCTGGCCCCAGTGTTCCCCCACTGACAGGGGTGAGGGGGATGGGACCCAGCTCGATGGAGGGGGGGGTGGAGCCCCAGGTGAGGGGGCCTCAGGTATGGGGCAACCTGGGACCCCTGAGCCGGTTAATCCGGCCCTGGGTAGGGCTGAACTGAGCTCTAAGGATCTTGACAGAAAACAATTAAAAGGTCTATACCACTTATATTCTAGGGAGTGATCAAAAGACCCTCACTGAGTATATGTATTAAAGGAATCTTAACGATGGAATAACTGTCTTCTGTTGTTTTCTGTCAGGTATCTAACAACCTACGAGAGAGAGAAAAGAAAAAATAATATAAAGAGGCTGCTCTACAGACAGTGATGACTAATAGCCTAAATTCTTCAAAACCAAACATCTTTTTAATTAGAAAGATGCTTAATAATCTGTCAAATATTTACAATATATGTTTGAGTTGTTTATAACTAGAAGTGTTCAAACAGATTAATTTTATGCAAATTTTGTGAAAAATAGACACAGTGTTCATGAAAAACAGTCTAGCAGGCTATGCCATTTTAGGACCACCTTCAGCTATGATTTATACCTGATGCACAGAGGTTCACAATGTAAGTGAAAATTTTCCTTACTTACATTATACTGATGCTTAAGTGCTCTCCTGTACCAGATCCAGATGTATTATTTCAGAGTCTGATTCTGAAAGCATACTTACAATGAAGAGAAACTTGCAATATAAAAAGTACCACCAAAACCAATTTAACTACTTGCATAGGAAAGTGCTTTTACCATAAGTGTAAAGATAACAGAATTAGCCCCAGTGATTCTATTCTATTCTATTCTTTATAAGAATTAGATGAGCACATGGCAAACTTGGCTATTATTGGCCATGCTCCAGGTGTTCCTAAACCTTCAAGTACCAGAAGCTTGGACTGGTGAAAGGGGATAGAATCATACAATCATAGAGTAATAGGGTTGGAAGGGACCTCACGAGGTCATCCAGTCCAACCCCCTGCTAAAAAGCAGGACCTCTCCCCCTAAATCACCCCAGCCAGAGTTTTGTCTAACCGAGCCTTAAAAATCTCCAAAGATGGAGATTCTGCCGCCTCCCTAGATAGCCCATTCCAATGCTTCACCACCCTCCTAGTGAGAAAGTTTTTCCTAATATCCAACCTTGACCTCCCCAGCTGTAATTTCAAACCATTGCTCCTTGTTCTGTCCTCTGTTACCCTCGAGAACAGCCTAGCTCCCTACTCTTTGGAGCAACCCTTCAAGTAGTTGAAGGTTGCTATCAAATCTCCCCTCAGTCTTCTCTTCTGTAGACTAAATAAGCCTAGTTCCTTTAGTCTCTCCTCAGAAATCATGTGCCCCAGCCCCCTAATCATTTTTGTTGCCTCCGCTGGACTCTTTCTAATTTGTCCACATCCTTTCTGTAGTGGGGAGCCCAAAACTGGACGCAGTATTCCAGATGAGGCCTGACCAGTGTCAAATAGAGGGGAATTATCACATCCCTCGATCTGCTGGCAATACTCCTACTGATGCAGCCTAATATGCCATTGGCCTTTTTGTCAACAAGGGCACACTGTTGGCTCATATTCATCTTCCCGTCCACCATAACCCCCAGGTCCTTTTCTACAGCGCTGCTACTTAGCCGATCGGTCCCCAGCCTGTAGCAGTGCATGGGATTTTTCCGTCCTAAGTGCAGGACTTTGCACTTGTCTTTGTTGAACCTCATGAGGTTTCTTTCGGCCCAGTGTTCCAATTTGTCCAGGTCTCCCTGGATCCTGTCCCCCGCCTCCAGAGAATCTACCATTCCCCCCAACTTGGTGTCATCTGCAAACTTACTAAGCACGCAGTCTATTCCATCATCAAGATCATTAATGAAGATGTTGAATAGAACTGGCCCCAGGACCGACCCCTGGGGCACTCCACTCATTACCGGTTGCCAACCAGACAACGAGCCATTGATTCCTACCCGCTGAGCCCATTGATCTAACCAGTTTTCGATCCACCTTACAGTCCACTCGTCCAACCCATACTTCCTTAACTTGCCGATGAGAATGCTCTGGGAAACCGTATCAAAAGCCTTGCTAAAGTCAAGGTATACCACGTCAATGGCTCTTCCCGCATCCAGAAATCCAGTCATCTCATCATAGAAGGAAATCAGGTTGGTCAGGCACGATTTGCCCTTGGTGAATCCATGTTGACTGTTCCTGATCACTCTATTTTCCTCCAAGTGTTTCAGGATGGATTCCTTGAGGACCTGCTCCATGATTTTCCCAGGGATTGAGGTGAGGCTGACAGGTCTGTAGTTCCCCGGATCCTCCTTTTTCCCTTTCTTAAAGATAGGTACTATCACTATAGGTATGGATCACTTGAAATTGCCCTCAAATTCCAAAGGGGTAGCCGTGTTAGTCTATTGTAGAAAGACAACAGAGTCCAGTGGCACTTTTAAAGACTAACAGATTTATTTATCGCATGAGCTTTGGTGGGAGAAAATCCCACTTCATCAGATGTCAAAAGACAAACAAACAAGGAGTCCTGTGGCACTTTTAAAGACTAACAAATGTATTTATCGCATGAGCTTTCATGGGAGAAAATCCCACTTCGTCAGATGCTTGGCTGTGCAGAGAGCAGAGGACAGATGTGATGTGCTGTTACTGAGGAGCTGTGCTATAGAGTTCTATACCAGCTGGAATCTCCTAAATGCTGAAGATTTCATGCCAGGTATATCACATTGCTGTAATCTAGCCAAGAGGTGATGAAGTCATGAATAATTGTGATCAGGTCAGGGAAGACGGACCACATTGGTCTGACCCACTATGGTGGTTCTTATGTTTTTATTGATATAGGTTCCCATAAAGCACTCATCACCATAGTATCTGAGCACCTTCCACTAGTGCATTAATGTGACTTCACAGCTGTCACAAATTGTTTGAGAGAGATCTGTGATCTGTGGGCAGGCCAGGAAAGCCCTCTGGCCCCAGGTCCCCCCCCAGTGATGCAGTCAGGGGGGACCCAGGCAAGGGGGTCCCATGGTTGAGGGGGCACATGCGGGAGGCTCCCAATGGTGGGGGCAGCCTGGGGCCCCTGGGCTGGTTAATCTAACCCTGCCTCCATGACGTGCAGGGGACGGGGGTGCAAGAGGGTCTGAGTGGGAGAGGCGGGTGCTGCACAGTAGATAAGGGTAGGGGAAGTGGCAGCAGAGTTTGGCCACCGCAGGACTGCACCACTACCAGAAAGTCCCCACGGTGCAGGAGGAGGAGCATGGTATCTGTCCCTTCACCTTGCATGTACAGACCATCCCTTTCCCTGGGATAGCTCGGGGGCGGCACCATCCAGTGGAAGCCAGGGACCCCTCTTGGCCTGTGCAGTGGTGTGTGAGGCCCGGAGGGGAGGAGGTGGAAATAAAAGCATTGGCTTCAGGCGCTAAAGACTCATGATACGCCAATGGCAAACTCTTCAATGTTTTTCTGGGCCCTCAAACATCATCTCTGCCTTGGGTGCAGCTTCAGTGAGTTGTTTTTGAGCCATGAGTGTATCTTATCCAAGCACCGGGCCATCTTGGTGGTAGCAATGTGGTCAACTGTGGTCAAGGATAGCTACAGTTATGTGTCTCTTCCATAGTTCTGGCACCTGAGTCTATGTTGTATAACCAGTTCATCTAATGGCTGCATGTTGAAAAGAACTGGAGAGAAAATTGATCCTTGTGGCACTCCACAAGTGAAGGGTCTAGTCGTGAAGGTACAGTTTCACTTTGTCACGGGATGCACTCTGGGGTATGATCTGTGTAACTTTTCTGTTCACTTTTGCTAGCTAATTATGTAGTTCAGTGCAAAAAATGCTATGCAAGGTTCCTTTTTTGAATGTTCATAACATGCTTTGCATTATTGTTATGGTGTCATGTTTCCTGAAGCATCATGTATGTGTACAGGTGTGAAACATGTTCCCATGTATTTCACATGGCTCAGGGGTGAGGCAGACACTCAGAGCTGTCTCCTAGCACATAAACAGAAAGGATGCATCACAAAGGCTATGCAAACCACAGGTTTCAGCCAGAGAGGAAAAAGATCACCTCAGCCTAGGAAGGAGGGAGGCTGGGGGGGGTTGAAAAGGAGAAATAGTCTCACTTTGAACTGCTAGAAGTTTTTGGCCAGAAACTCCATCTTGAAACAATCCCAAGGGACTTAACCTATCTACATAGCCAGAAGGGCAAAGACTGGCAGTTGCCACCGCTGGCCAGGCATGTGGGTAAGATGAGATGAGAATGGACTACAACAGTAAACTTTAGGTTAGAATGCATCTTATATTTTAATTTGCTAGTGATTAACTCCTGGCTGCTTTATTAAATGATTGTGCATTGATTTGCTATATACTCACTTAAAAGCATGTTCTATTCAGTAAACTAGTGTTTGTTTTATTTAAAGCTGTGTGGATTTTAGAGAGGGTGAATGAGCAAAAGTTGGGTGCATTCCAGTTTCTTTGATAAACTGGTGAGCCAGAGTTTATGAGCTTGCAGTGATTTAGGAAGAGCCCTGACCCCTGCAAGACGTCAGTTACCAACATGGCAACTGGGGGCAGGGAGTGCTCACTGGGACACCGTCCCCTGAGTGGCTGGAGAGCACGCATCCACTGCCTGGGACCAATTATACACAGGAGGCTGGTGTGGACTGACCCAGGAGTGAGTGAATACCTGGCAAAGTGGGGTAAGTTGGGGTCCAGGTGTGAGTGATCAGGGAGGCACAGTGACACACCAGACCAGAGAGTGGGAGGGAAATGTTACACACTTTAATACTCATTGACTATCTCCCTCCATCAAGTACTCAAACCATTTTAGTGTATGACCCTAGATCCTTGCTACCTCTTTTAGGTGATACAGCAGTATCTAATGATCAGCAGTGTTGAATGCTGCCAAGAAGTCCAGGAGGATGAGTATGGATGTTTGAACTTTATCCTTTGATAGAAGGACATCATCCATCAATGCTACTAAAGTGATTTCAGTTCCATGTCCTGGCCTGAATCCAGACTATAATTGGTTTAGAATGTTAACTTCAATTAAATGAGCTTGTAATTGGCTTTTGGCCAGTTTCTCTATGAGTTTTCTCAGAAATAGGAGGTTTGACACTGGGGCAGTAGCTGTCTAGAGTTGGTGAGTCCTACGTGAGTTTCTCAAGTGTTGATCAGATTTTTGCCTGTTTGTAAGAGAAAAGGAAGGTTCTTTCCCTGAATGAGGAGTTGGCTCAATTAAGAATGGCACCAGTTGCTCATGACTCTATTTCACAAGCCAGGAAGGGCATGAATGGTATTTACAAATCTTGGATTGGGAGTCGTTTAATGGTGTCCAGAACTTCTTAATGCCTTAGTGTACTGACCCGTGGAAATTCAGATGTGCTGTTGGTTGGTGAGTGCAAGGAGAGTTGATCCATGCTGTTTGAGGAGGTTTCTCATTCCGACATGTGTGATCTTTTCTGCAAAGTAGGATGACAGTTCCTTGCAGAACTTGGTGTTTAGTTCTGTTGCAGATTGTAGGCCCTCAGGATTGCTAAAGCGATTTATGCTCTGAACAGCTCCTTGGAGTGGGATTTGGCAGCTCCAATGAAGGCTGAAAGGAAGGTTCCCTTGATTTGTAATATTCTTCAGCACAAGCTTTGAGGAATTTGTTATGTTTCATCCTATCTGTTTCAGTTTCGTTTTCAGTCATCAATGCTCAACTTTCCACCACTCTATCTTGAACCAGTGCAGGATATCTGAAAGCCAAAGAGATCATTAATGGAGAGGAAGAAGTCATTTGGAAAGAGTGTGCCAATGGTCAAGATTAGTGGACAATGATAATGTTTCACCTGGTCTTTGAACACCGTTGATTTGCATGTGCAGCTACAATGATATTTTCCATTAATTAGTCCCTTTAAATTCAATACTAGACTGGAAGCATTTTGTATTTACATTGTTTTCCGTTTCCAAAGGTATAGACTACACAAGGTGCAACATCTATATAACTAAACCACAGTTGTATATATGCACGGAGGGACATGGACGCAGCTCCTGCGCGCGCATATAATTGACACAGCTGTGCGCGTGCAGCAGCTGAATCCACGTCCATGCCGTGCATAAGCCTGTGGATTACTGCCGCCACCCGAACCCCTGGACTGAACTGGGGGGCCGCCTCCGCTTCGAGCCGGCCCCCCAGCTCAGTTCCCGGGCTCCGGTTGTCAACAGGAGCGGGGGCGCTGAAGTGCCGCCGCTCCTGCTGACAGCAGGAACAGCTGGGGAATCGGGGGGCGGCAGAAGCTCCGGCGGAGCTTCTGCCACCACCCGAACCCCTGGACTGAGCTGTGGTTTTTAATTTGCATAATTTTACCCTTTGAACTCCAATGTTTTTCTTACTTATGAGTTCAGAAACTCAGGACACTCCACCCTCCATCATTTCTCATCCCTGAAAAGTTTGGAGTAAACACTAAGTGATTACCATTCTTCAATTTGCGATTCTTTAGAGAATCGGGGGTTTACTGGTAGGAGATAATGAGGCCTAGAGAGGGGGGTAAAAAGAAACATTGTTATACTTCATATGATTATTATTTAGTGTTTGTTAAGTGCCAGCACTGTGCTTGTACAAATCCCAAAGAGTCAGATTTACATCTCTTACTCTCAATGCTGAGCACATAGATCCATCAGAAGTTAATGAAGAAGAGGAGAAAAAAAGGTGATCATGTAATTAAAGAATACACAAAAGGACAAATTAAGATTGCACAGGGTAAAATAGTAGAAAAAATCATATGGGATTTAATTAATAAAGAATTACAGGACAGGACTATAATTAATGCCAGTTAATGTGATTTTATGGAAAATAGGTCTTGCCAGACAAAATTGATTTCATTCATTGATGAGATACGAGTTTGACTGACAACGGTAACTGCATAAATAATATACTTAGACCGTTGTAATTTATTGTTGTATACTTAGACTGTTGTGATTTAATACTGCATGAAATTCTGATTAAAAAATTAGTACTACACAATATCAATAAAGCATAATTCGTACCTTCACAGGGAAAAAATATTGAGTACTGAAAAGGTCTCTAATATAGCAGAGAAAAGCATAACAAGAACCTATAGCTGGAAGCTAAAGCCAGACAAATTGAAATTAGAAATTAAAGGTTTTTTAACAGTAAGAGTAATTAACTATTGAAACAAACTACCAAAGGAAGTAATGAATTATCCATCTCTTGATGTCGTTAGCTCAAGACTGTGAGCATGTGTGAACTGGGATTATTCAGAGGTTTATAACTTGGCCAAATTTAGGTGGATTTTCACAAGGACAGAAAAGAACACATCCGTAACGCCATTTCTCCCTTCCCCAATCCCGAGCACAAATGCACTCTTCCAAATTTGAAGTCCCTGCTCCAATGATAATGGCAGAGCTTTTCAGTGAAAAAATCATAAGTCTTTTTATCACAAGCAACACAATATATTTTCTCTAATTTCATTCTTAGAAACAGATGAACTCATTGTTGCTAAAACCCTCCAAAAAATTCAGTCTGAGGCAGATGCCTAGTATGGGAAATTTCCACCCAAAGGGTTAAAGCTTGGCAAAGTTATAAGCAAATGAAAACGGTCTTAACATGGAAAAAAAATTGGCAACGTTAATTTTGGGCTTCGCCGCCAACAATATAGATCATAACTGTACCATATTAATTGATGTGCTGATACCACTGTTTATCATGTTGACTAGTAGTGTTTGTTTCCTTGTAGTAATTGTTTCCTTGTACTACCCCCTCTGTGTGTGGTCTCTTATTTTACACTTAGACTGTACATTCTTTGAAGTAGGACTGTCTCTTTGTTTGGGGTGTACAGCACCTAGCACAATGTGATCCATAGCTGGGGCTCTTAAGTGCTTTGATCATGCAAATAATATCTGTCTCTATATGTATTATAAGGCACCTTGCACGTCAACGATATTTAAATAACATAGATTTTGGGGGTTTTGTCCAATTAATATTTTATATCTAGAGTTTATCTAAACAATGTTTTGTCTTTGGTTCATCTTGAGTTATTAACTAGGTAAATTGTCTTTATTTTGATGGTTTTAGGCTCTAACAAAGAAGCCGTTAAACAGATGATCTCAGCGTCCTCCCCACTGCAACCTCCACCCTCCCATTCTGCTACACAGACAGCACCTCCTCCTCCTCCTCCTTCAGCTTCTCACCCATCAACACAAGCACCACCACTTCCAAGCCTACCTCCCAGAAACGTCAAACCCAGCTCTGATCCCTTGTAAGTAAACATCAATGTTTACATTTTGCTATTACTTACCAATTCATGTATATTATGGGAGATCAACACGCTCAGGCAGTGGCTCTTTAAGGCCAGGTCCCATATACCTGGAGATCCAAGCCCGCACACCACACTGAGTCTGCTACTAAGGTGACTGAATATCTTTATGGATTATAGAGGAACTTGGATTGGGCCCTAACTGATGAGACCCTCAGCTCAGCTGTTTGTTGGGTCCCTGAAAATATGCTATCAAATTCCTTCCTTCCTCTCTTCAAGTTAGGATAGGTGAAAACTCCTTCTACATCCCATATCAGAGAGTTTTAAGAACAGGTGCTCTGTTCTCTCCCCATCTTACATGTAAGGAGTAAGTAGTTTCTGCTGCTGCTTCTAGTCAGCAGCAGCTGAGAACATTACTCTAGCACTCTGGGCCCAGGGCAGTGTTGGGAAGGGACAAAGAAGTCAGTGGCCACCAGTCAAGCGTAAAGGGCGTTAGTCAGTGAGGTTGCACACATGTGAGAGGAACTTGGCTCATAATTTTAAATTTTGGAGCATCTGTTCTCCATTATGGCGCTATTTTCATACTCTTCTCAAATTTGGCTTGTGAAATGGGACCCTGTTGGCAGCCAAAGGGTTAAAGGCATGTGTTTCTAAAATGAAAAGTCAGATGGAAGCAGATTCAGTATTCAGAATGAGCAATTTTGTGGTAAACAACTTGTTGCACACATAGAGAATCTATCAGACATATGAGGTTTCTGTCTTACCACACAGCACACTGTACTGATGATGTGAAAACACTGTCTAAAGATGCTGCTGCTCTTGAACTTGAGAAATGTTTGAAGATAATTTTAGAGGGGTAGCTGTGTCAGACTTGAACTGGCTTTCTCATTACAATAAGTGACTTTCCCCTATCTCTACCTCCCCACCTTCTAATATGTTGCTTCACACTGTTTGAATCTAAACAACAGCTTTGATTTGCTGAAATAGTCTGACCTGATCCTATGACTTACGCTTCCCTGCATTGTGTTTCCTCCCTCTCTGTAAGTTCTCCATCTTCAAGAGTCTGATGAAATGAGATTTCTCCCACGAAAGCTCATGCATTAAATAAAGTTTTTAGTCTTTGAAAGTGCCACAGGACTCCTTGTTTGATCTGAAGTTAGAAAATTCTCAAGAACACAAATGAATAATTACTGAGTGTGAACTGCACTGAGTGCTCCATCTAGTGGTCAGAGAACAACTAGACTGCAGCTGGTCCCATTAGCTCTATAAAAGCATTCCTGGACATTCTCCTTCTTGGATCCTTAAGATTCAAGCATCTCCTCTTTGCTTGCAACTAAAGATCTATGCAAAATGCAAAAGTATGTTGTTCTCCTTATGCATCCGCAGAGATTGTTAGTGTTCCAAAAACCCCAAACAGATTTCAGACTATTCAGTTGGTTGGGCGATCTACCAAAGTTCAGTTTTTATATCACACTTGTATAAGAGTGCCTTTGGTTCATTTATTTTCTATTTTTATACTTAGAGTTAAGATGCCACCATGTAAAAAATCATGCTTACTCCATTATGGGAATCTCAACAGTACTTAAATGCAGATCTAAGTTTTATATTGTTTAGGGCTGAACAAACTATCTAGTCAGTGTCCCCAAAACTTGACACATGCAACAGATCAAAGCGAAATGAAGTTGTATTTATAGAAACTATCTTCTCTTTTTTCACATTTCCTTTCATATTCACAGAAGTCCAGATAATGAACAGAGTTACGATGATGTTGAATTTGATTCAGATGGTAAGAAGAGTACGTTTTAATTAATAGCAGTCATTTGAGAATTAAGCATGTTGTGTTTATAATATAAGTGACTGGCATAATTATTTAGGGTATTCCTGCACTGCAAGTCACATTCTGGAGTTATGCAAGTTCTGTAACAGGCAGTAACCACTCCCTAATCAGCCTTGAGGGCAATTTCTGTTAGAAAGCCTTGTTTTAGCGCCATGTAACTTTTGCTTGGAAGATTTGCTGAGCCTAATCATTTTCATGTCACGTTGGCATCTGCCCTGAGCAAGGGCCAGCACCTGGTTGAGTTGTACAGGAGTAGCCCAACAAGCAAGCAGATTGTGATTTTTCTCTCCTAATCTCCCCAGGAAGAAAGTAAACAGTAGCAGGCCTATATCAGCCACAGTGTACATCACTCAGCACAGCTGCATAGCATGTAGTCGGGGGGGAGATGAAGCTCTGCCAGTCCATCCCCTGCCACACAGCTTGGGGAAATCAGCAACAATGCCTAGTCTTCTCTTTGTGTACTGCAAGCCATTCTACAGCTAACATGCACTAGAGAACACAGGCTTCATGCCTCCATGCTGCCTTCCATGGCTATGGAAGGCTTCTGGTGCACTAGCCCTATAGGATCAGTGTAAGATTTTATGTCCTTAACTATTCATTTCCATGCTTGTTTGTAAGTGGTTGGATTTTGCAAACTGATATGATGGGCAAGGACACTGTTGTCTCTGAGGAAGCTTTAAAATGAACATTTTGGCTTGTGGAGCATGTTATATAAAACACACTATGGCTGATGAAGTGAAAATGCTTAACTCAGAAACTGCTAAAAGTTTATACAATACTAGCACTAGGAAGCTCTGCTCCTCCCAATTAGTCTGCATTCCTATCCTCATTAAAACAGATAAGATTAATTATAGATCTGTGTTTGGCACTAGTTAAGATAGATCTGGGTATGTGTCCACATCCACATATTAACACTAGCATGAGGCATTTTCTCTACAAAAGAAAGTAACAGTCTGTTTGTATTTTTGGTTATTCAGGTCATGGAAATACAGATGGGGTAAGTATTATCCTTTATAATACATTGAAAACATATTCTTTCCATTTCCTCCCATTCAGTAAATTTCCGATCTTCAAAGCGTCTGACAAAGTGGGATTTTCTCCCACGAAAGCTCATGTGATAACAAATCTGTTAGTCTTTAAAAGTGCCACAGGACTCTGTTTATATTCTTTCCAATATATCATTGCATTAGAAAAGCCAGTTTGTTGGAGAAAAGACCCAATATATTACCAGTAATTTGCAGAACTGGAGAGGGCAACAATGACAGTGGCTGAACCCAGAACTAAAGTGGAACTAACTATAAAGCTGGCCAGAAACCAAAACGTTCACAAAATCATCCATTTCCACTTTCCACTGATATTTCAGTTTTATTGACATTTTCCAGAGATATAGTCCTATTTCATCAAGGTACTCCATCATGAGTCTAATTTTAAGGACATGCGTATCCCCATTGATTTCAGTGGGACTGCTCATGTGCTTAAAATTAGGCATGTGATTAAGTACTTTGCTGAACCAGGGCCTCAATGGCTTGCCCTGGAGTTATACAGTAAGTCTCTGACAGCACCAGGAACACAACCCTAATCTGAGCTCTACTCCAATACTTTAAATATCTTTGCCTTCTTCAGTGCATCATCCCCCATGATGAGTTTTGAAACCTGTGGCCCCTTTCAAGACAATGCCATCTTTCGCATGCAGTATAACTAAAGTTACAGCATAGAGATTCACTTCAGAATAAACTATCAATATGTGCATGTGTGATAGAAAGGGAACCGGGTTTGATTTTATATATATGTATAAAGCAAGGTCAGAACAGAAGAAACATATTTGAACAATTTAATAATTTGGGTTTGGAAAGATTAAATGTATTTTGTTAATTATATTTCTGCTTTAATATATATCTGTTTGTATCTAGCTATAAAACTGAACTGGTGCCCCATTTTCTCTATGCAACTCCAGTGTATTTAGGCCATTGGAGACTGAACCTTCTTAATTTTTCTTATAGGGTCAAGACAGTGAGGGAGAGATGTATGAAGATATCAATGATATCAGGTATCAAATCTAATGTATACAGCTACAATCCATTGTGTCTTTCTTACTGGATAAATAAACACATTGCTATATTTCATCTGGCCCAGAAGCCTGACTGCACTGCTGTTCCTCTTGGGCTCTGCCTTACCCATCTTTCCAAGAGAAAGCGTATCAGGTAGTTCATAGGTTCACTCCCACCTAATACCTAATGTAGCATGGGGTAGAGACGCTTCCTGAAATGAAGTTCTGTGATTATTTTGATTTGGCTAGCAAAAGAGCATGTTCTTCATCACTTTGGAACATGTCTGAGCTGCTGCACAGAGTTACTGAAATGAGAATGAAATACAGCCCCTCAATACTAGTTGAATCATTTTGTTAATGTTGTTCTCAAGGTGAATTTTTATAGAGCTCGTGAAACTATTGGATTGACATTCCCAGGGGTCTGAAACTCTCTGTGTATCCACAGAGCAGAGGCGGAACAGACAGCAGAAGGGCAAGCTTCCCTCCCACTGAATTGGCACAGTGCCTCTTACCTGAAGGGACCCCAGTGGCCTACCTCACAACCTCTAAGGCATGCCTGGGAAGTAGACTGTGTCAGAGACCCAAAATGACCCAACCCCTCTTACCACCCCCCCCAACTCCCAAAATAATTCATTCAGGAAAGCACTGTGGGATGCTTTTATTTGGAGTAAATAACTTCCTATAACTCTATTTTTATGATTCTTTATCTCTAATGGAGCTGTCCGGCATACAGGAGCAGGGCCTTGCCTCTCACTCAGATGTGTCCTCTCAGGGGGTGCAACTACACTTACAAGTTAGGTCGACTTAAGGAGGCTTTAAATCGACCTAACTTACTCCCTGTCCACACTGGGCTTTTATTAAGTCGACTTAAGCTGTTCTTTAAGGAAAGCTTAAGTTGACTTAATAACACCTAGTTAGGAAGGAACACCCCGCTGGGGCTCCGGCCCTCACCACCCTGGTTGGTGGCGAGGGAATCCCTGCCACCCCAGTCAGGGCTCCAGTGGTGAGGGAATCCCCTGCTGGAGTCCCAGCTGGGGCGCCAGGGATTCCCTCCCTGCTGGAGCCCTGGCTGGGGAGCCCTGGCAGCTCCCTTTTCCCCAGGAAGCTGCTCACAGCTTGTCCCGGGTAGAACCAGCTGCACAGGGCTGGCTCTCCCCGAGACCAGGACAAGCCACTCACGGCTTCCCAGTCTCGGGGAGAGCCAGCCCTGCGCAGCTGGCTCTCCCTGGGGAAGCCGCCTCTCCTTTCTGGCAGGGAGCCACGGCTCCCCTTGTCCCTGGGAGCTGTGGCTCCCCTAGTCTAGGGAGCTGAGGCTCCTTTGGAGCCGAGGCTCTCCCTCAACCTATCCAGTCGACTTAGAGAGTCTTGTGTAGACTTAATAAGGTTGACTTAAAGTCGACTTAATAAAGTCGACTTAACTTTCTGAGTGTAGACATAACCAGGGTCCCTACACTGTAATAAAAAGCCATGGCTGGCCTGTGCCAACTGATTCAGGCTAATGGGCTCTTTAACTGTGGTATAGACATTTGGGCTCGGGCTGGAGCCCAGACTCTAGGACTGTGCAAGGTGGGAAGGTCCCAGGGCACAGGCTGCAATCTGAGTCTGAACGTCTGTACTGCAATTAAACAATCCCTTAGCCTAAGCCTCATGAGCTCTAATCAACTGACATGGGCCAGCCACAGATGTCTAATGACACAGTAGATAACCCTCTGGGACTACTATCGCTTTGGACCTTTCCAGCATAGCCATCAAAATTATGGTTGCATCCTGTACAGATGGCTTTCAGGGGAAGGATTGATAAATACCCTCTCCCATATGTAGCCCCATCCATACAGGACCAATCACCACAGGCTTCAGACAGTGTTTCCATGATTTTATTAAGGGAAGTCTCATCCTAGGTGCTCTTCCTGCTCATGGAAGAGAAAGCTTTAGTGAGTTCCTACCCACTTCTGCCCACTCACTTCTACATTCATCCCCTTAACTGTGAAATAATATGTTTTCATTGTTCAGAGCCACATCCAAAGAACAAGAAAAGAAAAGAGAGAAGGAAGAAAAGAGAAGATTGGACCAAGAGAAGAAGGAACAAAGGGAAAAAGAAAAGAAAGAGCAAGAAATCCGAAAGAGGTTCAAAGTAAGGTTTTAGCAGGCTACACACAGATGTGGATCAGTCATTATTTAGCCTTGTGCAGTTTAAAACATACATGAGAGTGCAAGGCCACAGTCCAGCTGAAAAGCTGCATGGTAATGCTATTTCATTCAGCATTTTCGGTGAACTTTTGTCCCTGGACAAAGTGTGAGTACGGGCTTGATCCTGGAAGGAGGTGAGTTCTCTGGTTCAGTAAAGAATTTAAACCTATGCTTAAATTTAAGCATGGAAAATTTCCCTTTGAAGTCACAAGTATTTCAGTGCTTGTAGGGCCTCATTCTCATTTCTATAAAGTCTCCCATATGTGCACTGATAGTGTAAAAGCGCCTTAAGATATATACAACTGTACTTTGCAGTTTACAGCCCTTTTATTTGCCAAGTCAGTATAGAAGGGCCTTCGTAAAAATGAGAATGGGGTCCATAGTGTTCACATGCTTAAAGTTAAACACATGCTTTGTTCAGCTAGAACAGAGCACCTTACAGGATTGGGCTCATACAAGACCTTTACATGGAGGAACAACACCTGGGACAGAGATAGGAAATCTCAACACAGAGGTTGAGAATGGCTCAGCTGCACGGTGCTTCAAACTCCTTGCTAAAGCCAAAGGACTCTAGTAGAGAGTCCAATTCACTATGCCCTGAGGTGTGTCAATGCAACAGCACCTCCCTCTGGACAGTTGTGGCACAGCCCCTGGGCTCAGGTACCCAGTGGGTTGTCAGTTCACTCTTAGTGTTCTGGAGTCTGAAGAGTTTCCTCCACTCACCACTCCTTTAGGGACTGCAGGGGAACTCAGGCCTTCCCATTCCACTGAGTTCCAGCTCAGGGCCCTCAAATTAAGTAAACAGGGTCTGAGATGTTCCAATCCTGCCAGTGCCCGGAGCTACTTCTGACCTTCCTCTTGGGTCTCTGCAGTCTTTCTAGTCTTCTGGTCCGATCGTCCCTGTCCTTGGGTGCTGTTTCTGGACAGCTTTCTGGTAGCCTGCTGACAGAACTTCCTTCCTCCAGCCTGCTAAATCTCTTTTGTTGGCTGCTCCACCCCTCTGCTGCCCAGCCCTTTTATCTTCCAGGCTGTTGGGAGACTCCACATCAGTAGTGTCTGGCAGAGTCTGTTTTAACACCTTAGTCACTGAGACAGCATAGTGTATATATACTGCATGACATGCCTCAAATCATCTTATGCCTAGTTTGTATCTAGTAGATCCATACAATCTGCAACCCACTGGTCATTCTCCATTATCCTTCTTGTCTGCCCACAACCCCCTGCCTTTTTCCTGCAGAGAAACCAAAGTGATTCTTCTATGTCTAGAGCATTCCACCATGCCGGAAAGGCTAAGATTTGGCACTTTGGATAGTAAATGGTGGACACCATAACAATATATCTGGGATCTAGCCCCAAATCCCTTTCTCACACCAAATCATTAACATGCTGAGGTGTGCTTAGAGGCTACAGAGCATCCTATCCTGATGGCTAAAATATAGTATTATCCATAAATGCAAATGCACAAATAAACAGGTTTGTGTGTTCGTCTAAACAGATGTCTTTTCTTTTTTTCCCCCTAATGTATGGAATACCCTTCCTGAGCTGCTCCATATGGTCATTATCCAATCCACAATCCACATGGTCATTATCCACTACAAGACACTTCTTTCATGATGCCTGAATTCAAGAAACTGGCTGATTATGGCCAGCTTGTGGATGCTTGGGATCATCTGTACAGCATCTTTAAAAAAGATCATTATGAGTTGGTTGACACTTACTCACATGAATAGTCCTACTGAAGTACATGAAACTGCTCTTGTGAGTAAATAAATGCTCACCTATGTGAATAAGGGCTACATAATCTAGCCCTATGTGATTAATATGTTAATTGTATTATCAGAATAGGGCCAGTTACTACCTCAGCTGCTTTAATTATACAACGTATCCCTCGCCTTTGTTTGTTTGTCTTTACAGTGTAAGCTGCTTGGATCAGAGACTGTGCCTTTGAGTTTGGTTTGCAAAGTGCCTAGACCATTCGGGTGATACTAAAAACAAATTATTATTGTTTTGTATTTTATCCAAATGTTTGTACATGTGTTTGATTTCTCATGTTGCTTTTTCTGTGCAGTTATCAGGACCCATCCAAGTCATTCATCAGGCACGAGCTAGCATGGACTACAAGGGAGGGAAGAATGATCTGACTGTCAAACAGGGTGATAAAATTGAAATCATCCGTATTACAGACACACCTGAAGGAAAGTGGCTGGGCAGGACAACAAAAGGATCTTGTACGTTCTGATTCTCCACTTTCCCCCTGAATCTTTTCCTTGCCAAATACTGATTGCATGAGTAGCATTACATCCATGGGAGAATAATATTAATTAGGCTGGCAACATAAGCTAGGACATTTAACATTATCTGCCACAGCTCATTCTGCTGTGCTTATCTGATGAAGAGAGCAGCTAGGCCAGTGAAATTATGTACAATAGCGTGTCAAGATTAGGGATTCTAGGGTTAGTTAAGGACAATGAGCCTGATCCTCAGTGGAGCTATACCAATTTACACCCACTAAGGATATGGCTCAGTGGCTATGTCTACACTAGAAAAGTTAAGTCGACTTTATTAAGTCGACTTAAAGTTGACCTTATTAAGTCGACTAGTTTAGTTTAGTTTACTTTAAGTTGACTTAAAGTTGACCTTATTAAGTCGACTTAACAAAAGTCCACTTAACTTTTCTAGTGTAGACATAGCCCCTTTTCGACCTTATTAAGTTGTCTTAACGCTTTAAGTCGACTTAATAAGGTCGATTTAGGCGCTAATCCCCATCCACACTGGCTTAAGTCGACCTAAAACGAGGTGTTATTAGGTCGACTTAACTTTTCCTTAAGTTGACTTAAGGAAATGCTTAAGTCAACTTAAGGAAAGCCCAGAGTGGACACGGAGTAGTTTAAGTCGACTTAAGCCTCCTTAAATTGACTTAATTTGTAAGTGTAGACGCATCCAGTGTGTCTGCCTTAGAATCAGTACTGGAGCTTGACTCTCTAGAAGTGCAAATCAAAAGGATGCAGGTTCCAGTCCTCAGCTAAGCTAGGTTGCTTTGTACTGCTGCTTCAGTCAGGATAGCCAGCAGCAGGAGATCATCTCACTGTAGGCTGAATCTCCAGTGGCAAAGGGCCAGCACGGTGACTCCTACGGACTCTCTATCAGATGATAGCATAAGAAGTGTGGCTATAATGTTCCTGCATCACAATTCTCTACCTGTCTGGACCATAGATTGCTCTAAATTAGGCTGGAGCACTGGCCATTTGCACAGTAGCCTGAGGATTAGGTGAGAAAAGGTATCTTAATGCAACTATGGCACTTCACTCCCAACCAGCTGCACTGCAGACTCCTCTGATACAGCTGAGCACCAGGACCAGGACTGCTAGTGGATATCTTGGTAGTTGATTATGTAGGTGTTATTGATTGATTATCACTGTAGCTGATTGTAGGTGTTAACTCATCTTTATAATGAAGGGTTATATTTCCAAGACAAAGGGCTTAATTCTCCTATGACCTAAGTGTGTCTAAATCCACTGAATTCAATGAAGTTACATCTAACTTGTGCAGGGCAAATTGAAAGAAAGTAAGACCCAACATGCTTAGAGTCAGGAATTTCTATAAAGCTATTCAGCCACACAACGCAACTAAATAAGGAGTCTTCTGGCAAATTTAAAAAATTTATTAAAACATAAAATCTCATGGGTTACAACCCACTTCTTCAGATGTACAAAATGAAAACTGCATTATGCTAGGTATGTATACACATGATGAGTGAGGTAACAAGGTCAATTCAATTCAGACAGTATAAATGTGGCCCGTTAACAACAATTAATTAGAAGGTGAGAATGTTTAAAGAGAGAAAATTACCTTTTGTAGTGAGCTAGCCTCTCCCAATCTCTATTCAAACCCAGTCTGATATTGTCAAGTTTGCATGTGAATTCCAGCTCTGCAGTTTCATGCTGAAGTCTGTTTGCCTCCAGCTTTCATCTGACTAGAATCATGCAGCTAGAATCATCTGAGGTGTAGGCCTTCTATTAAAGTCATTCTTTAGCTGTTGAGTTTTCAAATAAAACTATTGCTGCTTGATCATAAATTTTCGTTGTTTTAGATGGATACATTAAAATAACCGTGGTGGAGATTGACTATGATTCTTTAAAAAGAAAACAAAAACCTTCCATGCGTGCTTCAGTGAGGCATGTAGACAGTGAGCAAGAAGTGTATGATGATGTTGGAGAGCAAGACGAAATCAGCAGGTATGTAAGAATACACTCAAGGAAGTTGATGTCATGCAGTTTGTTTGTTTAACCCAACCAACCCAAACGAGGAAATCTACAACAGAAGAACAAAGCATTTTTAATTTCAAAAAGTATAAATTTTGCTGACACAAAACATTATATTTAATTAAATTACATGGAGCACAGTGTAAAAAATCAGCATATACTGGTCTGAGGCATTTGAATTTACTGCAATATTTCCAGTACTTAAATAGGAAATAATACAAATTCCATGATGAAGTCTACTACCATGGCACATTAAATGCTGCGTCTTTAATGATGCCCATTATATGAAATGAAGGCAATATGGGATTTCCTTCCAGGCATTCTGTAACTTTAAGTTTCCATACCTAAATTAATCCATTCAGTATGCCTGTTTTAGTCAATATGTTCAATTTCAGAAGCCATCTTTGTTGTTTAATCAGGCATTCAAATCATTGCATAATTATTTTCTAGATTCAGAGCTTCAGATTCTCAATATAATTGGGAAAATACTGTCAAATCTCACATAAAGAGTTAAGATGTATGAAAGAAAACCACATCCTACCTCTTTTAACTAATTTCATTCTTTGTGAGAAGAAAATGACTTTGAATTGCAAACCCCAGATTAAATCTGTAAATTCTTTTTCAGTAGTTACATTGCCCTTGTTTAGGCAAAACTTCCACTGACCTCGCAAGGATTTCCGGATTTGGCCCAATGAGATGCATACTAGGCTGTGAGCAGAGAAGTTGTTCTCTGTTTACCACAATTTATGACACCACTCAGCTTTTTGCAAATATAAAACAGACTTGTAGCAAATGAAAAACAGCTAATCATATAAGAAAAATATAACTGGCTTAAAAAAGAGTGAAGTAATGAGAGAAGCAAGAATGAAAAAAGGAATCAAGCGTCTCATAGACTTCTAGACTATCAGGTCAGAAGGGACCATTATGATCATCTAGTCTGGCCTCCTGCACAATACAGGCCACAGAAACTCATGCACCCATTCTTGTAATAGATCTCTAATCTATGACTGAATTATTGAAGTCCTAAAATCATGGTTTAAAGACTTCAGTGTAGAGAGAATACACCAGCAAGTGACCCATGCCCTGTGAAGGTGAAAAACTCAAGACCTCTGCAAATCTGCCCTTGAGGAAAATTCCTTTCTGGTCCCAATTATGGCAATCAGCTAAACCCTGAGCATGTGGGTAAGACTCACCAGCCAGACATCCAGGAAAGAATTCTGTGTAGTCAGGGCCATCTGGGGGGGGGGGGTGGTGATTGCCCCAGGCCCACGGTTACCTGGGCCCCGCGCTGCCCCGCTCCCAGTGGGGCAGTGTGGGCGGGACCCACGCCATGGCCCCCCCATGGCCATGCTTTCCCCTGCTGCCTTCGGCAGCGAGCCGAAGGCAGTAGGACGGGCCAGGAGCACTTCCCCTAGCCCCTGGGCCGGCCCTCCTCCCCACCCCCAAGGCAGAGCAGGCAGGCCAAGGTCGGGAAGGGTTCCCAGCTGCGGCCACGGCTGGCCCTCGCCAGCAGTGCGGCCTTGGCCGGGACCGGCTCCTGGCAGCGGCCTCAGGTCCCTGGCTGGGGTGCCAGCCGCAGCAGCCTGGGGTCCCAGCTGCAGCTGAGGCGGCGGCAGCCTCAGCCAGGGCCAGCTCACAGCTGCAGCTGGGGCCGGCTCCTCCCGGCAGGCAGCCTTGGCTCCCCAGCCCGGGGCAACGGCCTCGGCTCCCCACCACCCGGGCTGCGACCTTGGCTCCCCGCCACCTGGCAGACAGCCTCGGCTTCCAGGGCTGGGGCCAGCTTCCCAGGGGACGACCAGGGTTCCTGGGGGGCGGAGCAGGCTGGCCCACCGCGCTTCCCACCAGCATGGGGGGTGGGGGCCCCACCTAGGCCGATTGGCCCTGGGCCCCACTCCCCACAAGGGATGGCCCTGTGTGTAGTAACTCAGAACCCATCCCATCACAGGCTATTGGGCATAATTACCACTAGTAAAAGCATTTATGCATAATGAAGGATGGTAATAGAGGCAATGGAGAAAATACTATCAGAGCTACGTAGAAGGCAATGAGATGAAATGCAGGACTCCTACAGATGAAGCACAAAACAGATCACAGAACAAATAACACAGTTCTCTCCTTAAAGTCACTGCTGCCCTTTCTTACCTACAGATATAAAAGGTCCTAAAAGCAAAAAGTCCTTTCTGCTCTTGGGTGGAGGGATGTTTGGAGGGGTGACTGGAATAGACCTTCGTAGGGACCAGTGGTTAATGTAGTTGACCTCACAGCCTCAACAAATGCGATATCGAGGCTGTGGAGGATTTCTCTTGTGGAGGAGAACCCTAAAGTAGCATATAGCCATCATATTAGTATGCAGAACACTGACAACTAGACTTCAAGTAACTGTTGTCAGGATAGTATTTTCTCCCTATTTTAAGCAGGGAACCAAATGAAGCACCTGGAGCTGAGAGCACAGTGTTTTCTTAAAGGTACTTTCCTCAGCTGCACAGCAGACCTGCACCAAACACAGCTTTACCAGACCAGGGAATCAAGCTATACTCACTATTCTAGGTCAGAGTCAATTCCAGCATTAAGTACCTCATTTTTAGACCTCTCCTTTCCGTGATGGACATTACAATCATCCGTCTCATTGAGATGGTCTCGGCTTACTGCTTTCAATAGTCAATAAGGATGAATGCATATTTATTTATTAAACTAGATTATTTACACAATAGTAGACTATGTATCTATGTTTAAGTACAAACAACTAGAGTCGTGTGCCACCTTAAAGACTAACAAATTTCTTCAGGCATAAGCTTTCATGGGCTGAAACCCATTTTATAAGTGGGTTGCAGCCCATGAAAGCTTATGCCCGAAGAAATTTGCTAGCCTTTAAGGTGCCACAGGACTCTAGTTGGTTTTACTGTATACATACTAACAAAAATACCCCTCTGGAACTGTGTTTAAGTACAATTCCTTATACTTTTGTATGCTATTAATAACCGTAAAAGGCTGTAGAGTGAATAAATGGCTGGGATTCACTTTTAGAGCCCTGTAATTCATTAAACCTTTCAAGCTATATTCTGGAATTTTTATCTTCTCTACTGATTTATAACCTTGTATTCAGTTCATGAGCCTGAATTATCCTGCATATATCAAAATATCTGACATATGCACCAATATGTTTTGAGACCAACATAAGATCCACATAATAAAAAACTCATTGACCAAAACATTATTGTAACTAGTAATGTGTCATTGGTAATGACTCCAACTTTTAATAAAAGCCTAAGACTGCTGAAGTTCATGATTTACTGAAATTGGGTGGCATGAGGCATTTTAAAGAAAATTTTAGTTTAACATATGTTTTTACATATGGTTTTGATTTGAAAGTAGGAATGCTTAATTTGATATAACCCTGCTATTGCTTACATTGAATCACAGAAAAAGGGGCTCATACCAATGTATATAGCACCTGGAATATTAACATAGAATTTGGAGAACGAAGGCATCACTTGTTCATATCTAATTAAGGTGTATTGTCATTAGTTCATTTATTTACCCTTTTGTTTTATGAAGATGGCATCATCAAGGATGCAATCTAATTTCTACATCAGTGGTTCCCAACCTGTGGTCTGTGGACCACTGGTGGTTCGTGAGGGTACTGCAGGTGGTCCATGGGGAAGGAGGGGGAAGATAATTACTGCAGGTAAATGTACTGTGATGAGTGCAATATGTTTGTGAGTGGGCATAATAAATTATTAGAAATAGCTGCATTTTAATACCCCTTGTTATATAAGTTTGACTCCCATCAGCCATAGGCTATGTTAAAAATATTTTAAATGGCTTGCTTACATGGTGGTCCGCAAAAGCTTTCAATGACAATGTAGTGGTCCGCATAAAGGAAAAGGTTGGGAACCGCTGCTATACATACATTGTACTGAAGTTTTGAGATCGGGTTATGCCACCCTTCCTTACAATAAATAGTACCATTTTCCATTAATAGTCTCAGTGTTGTTAACAGGAACATAAAGTACAACCTAAATACAACCTGATGACTGCTATAGAAATACCTATAAATATAAATACATTATATCACTTCTTTCTGAAATAAAATTAAAATATGTTTTGTTGGAGGTAGTTAACCTATAAAAGAGCTAGGAGCAAATTTTCTGCTCAGGTAAATTGACATAGCTTAATTGTCTTCAATGAATCTGTATCAATTTATACACATACAGAGCTTGAGCCTAACTTATAATAAAAATCTTGATTTTGAATTCTCCCCCCCCCCCTTTTTTTATATATATATTGAACACTGAGTTAGAGATAATTATCCCAAATTTCTTCTACTTTATAATAATCCTGAGTGCCTCTTTTTTGGGATGAGCTATTCTAGGAAAAGAGGGTAGAGTCAGGAATTAATGGAAATTAACAAAATATATTTTGACATATTTAAATCTATTTAAGGTTCATCTCTCTTCATGTTAAAACCTGTTCACTTGTGAATGAAATGAGGTACTCTAGTGCATCAATGAGAGAGCAACCAACTTTTCATTATGGGTGCCTAATGGGCATTATATACCATAGACTCACAGGCTATGTCTACACTTGTTAATTTAAGTCGATTTAGCATGTCTATACTCAAAAATTAAGTCGACTTAAAGGGGACCCTGCCAAATCGAGTTAGAGCATCCACACTGGACGCCTAAGTTGACTTGGAGGGGCTAGGTGGACCTGGGACTAGTCCACGGTGGCAGGGGGGCACCCCTTGCCAAGTGCCAGGGGGCTCAGCATTTGTCCCATTGTACCTGGGTACAATGGGGGTTGAGCAGGACATGGATAGGGGCAGGGTATAGGAGTGGGGTGGGCAGGTCTGTGTCCTGCCCTGTGGGTGGGCACGTCAGGCTCTGCCTGTGCCAGCCATCATGGCAGGGAGGGCAGTGGGGGAGCCCTGGAGCCCTTTAAGTCAACTTAAAGTCGATTTAGGGCTAATCTGCATCTACACTGGCTAAGTCGACTTAATAAAGTTGACTTAGCCAGTAAAGTCGACGTTAAAGTAGGTTTTATAAAGTCGACTTTAATTTTCCTGCTGCTTATGTCGACTGAAAGAAAATGTAGTGTAGACGCAGATTAAATTAAGTTGACTTATTTAATTAATTAAGTTAAGTTGACTTAATTTGTAAGTGTAGATGCACCCATAGACTTTAAGGTCAGAAGGGACCAGGACGATCATCTAGTCTGATCTCCTGCAAAATGCAGGCCTCAAGACCTCACCCAGCCACTGCAGCAATAGGCCTCCAACCTATGACTGAGTTAGTGATGAGAACGGTGAGGGAAGACAGAGAGAGAGAGAAAGAATTGATACATTTGGGCTATTATAAGATCAGCATTTAGGCCTATAAAATGGACATTTACTTTCCTGAGTGCCTGTCTGAGCACCTAGATATAGGATTTGGATGTATCCGACCACATGGATCCATATGTACTGAAGTATACTACATTTAGAACACATGTCAAGAAAACTAGTGGAGTTGTTGTTTTCTTTTTCCAATAAATGAAAATTTTTATCCTAAAAGTTCTTTAATATTTGTTCTTCCAGCCAGAGTGGTGGTCGAAGTGGAACTGGAAGTAAGTTCTATCTTTATTACAGCTATTTTTTGGCTGGGTTTGTTTAGTGCTTACCTAAAGATGCAGACCTTTGTGATTTCAAGATAATGAGGTAATCACCCACAAGTATGCAAATGTTATTTAGCAATGGTAAAATATGTGATAACATTGTTTAATGCAGTTGCTTTTCATCTGTGGAAATGTGGGTGAATCAGCAATTTCAACTCTGGATACAGTGAATCTGAAGTACGATCATGAGATTGAGTCTCATTACAGATGTTAGTCTATGCCACAAAAACACCATGCAGTATGGCAAAAGTTCAGAAGAAACCAAACACGGGGATAGCTAGGTATACTAGCAGTCAAAATTGTGGTTCACTGGCAGAGCAAAGAGGGAAGTCTGGTTCCAATCACATTTTATAGGTCTAGTCAGTGCTACTATAATAATTCCTCCTTGTCAAAAGCATCAAAACTGATCCACATTAAAAAACATGCTTGCAAGTTTGATCAATGCATATATTTCTTCATTCATCGTAAAGACTCAGATCAACCCGTCTGCTTAGCTGAGGAGTACTTGTCATGAATGGAACTCCCTTTGGTAATGCAGAAGGAAGATCCCACCCAACTAAGTATTGTTCTCAGTTGACCATGTGACTCACTGACTGGCCTGGACACAGAGATTGAACTACCCTTACACTTAATCAGGTGGTGCCCATAGGTCAGAACTGAGGCATATGTGGGGGAGGGAGGGACGGAGGCCAATGTGGGGAAGCTTGCATTGCTACTGCCTCTGATTCTCTTCTTCTGTACATGAATAGAGGATGCTGAACTTTAAGAATGTTGGTCTGGCATCTTTACATTCATCTGGCACTTTTCACCTACACGAAAGTCACGCACAAAAATAACATTAAAAACTTGCATGTCCTGTTACTGAGTTAGTCAAAAGCATAATAGCTGTCCAGTTTCCATCAATCACTTATTTGTTTTCAGTGTTCAACTTATTATTATTGGCATTATTTTATGTACATACTATAGGACAGTCCCAAGTTGATGAAAATCAGAAGAGCTTCATTAATAAAGGAACTCTGTTAATTTACATCAGTTGAGGACCTAGCCCTGTACATTTAGCATTACAAGGGCATCAGAGAAACAGCAGTCTATATAAAATCACTTATTTATGTCCCACTGTAACAGAATCAGACCATTCATGGATTATTTCACTTTTCCATCTATTAAAGCGATTTTCCCACCTCCTCCCCCGGATGAAGAAATTTATGATGGAATTGATGATGAAGATGTTAATGCTGGGTAAGTATTTATATCATTTATGATTGTTGCCTATTTGAACTCAGTCCCATCACTTTTTATTTTAATATTTTAAATTTGGGTTAATAATTAACAAGTATTTGACTAAATCTTCAGCTGGTGTAACCATGTATGGTTCCATTGACTTCACAAAGACCCACGGAATGTCACCAAACTATTCCAGCGGTGAACAGACTCTAAACAAGAAGGCATGAGATGAAGCTTAGAACTGAATTCTGTGGAGAGATTCTTTTTTTAAATGATAGGTTAGTTAATGTGTGGAATGGATTCATAAAAGCAGCAAAAGGAACTGCATCCATGAACGTACTGAAAAAAGCAACTGCACAGAACAATCCTTAGAGGAAAGAGAAGAAATATTCAGGGCTAGCCTGCTAAATGATAGCATACAAACATTAAATTGGTATGTGAACAGAACTAAAAGAGCTGGAACATTTTCTTCCGGTCCAGGCCATTACTCATTATAGATGCCTAAAACAGGGGATACTTTTTTACTCCTTCCACCTTCCTCCTTCTGTATAGAACTCTGCACTGTTTGGAAGGTTTCCAATGCAGAGTTGTACATAACACTTTCTACTTTTCTGTAAGTACATTACAGTATGCCAGATCTTGTGTGTTTGTATTATATAACCCCAATCTGCATCTAGCACCTCTTAAGGAGACCTTTGCAAATGAGCCAGTTACAGGATTGGGACCTTGGACTCTGATCATACTGCACATCCCTATCTATATTCATCTGTCTAGAATTATTGAGCTGAATAAAACTATGCAACAGTTGGGCATGTGGTTATGTATTTCTAGGATCAGAGCCTTAGGCTATGTTTACACTTCTTCAAATAAGTCGACTTAGCGTGTCCACACTGGAAATTTAGGTCAACTTAAAGTCGACCTTGCCAAATCAACTTAGAGCATCCACACTGGATTCCTAAGTCGACTTGTAGAGGCTAGGTGGACCTGGGAGTGGTGCATGGTGGGAAGGGGGGCACCCAAAAGGTGCTCCCCTTCCCCGGGCATCCTTTCAAAAGTGCCAGGGAGCTCAGCATTTTCCCCATTGTACCAAAGTACATGGGGGCTGAGCAACACAGGGACAGGGGCAGGGTATAGGAGTGGAGTGGGCAGGGCTGTGTCCTGCTCTGTGGGTGGGCACGCCAGGCTCTGGCTGTGCCAGGCACCCTGGGAGTGAGATCAGTGGGGGAGCCCTGGGGACCCTTCAAGTCGACTTAGGGCTACTCTGCGTCCACACTGACTTAAGTTGACTTAATAAAGTCAACTTAGCCAGTAAGTTGACTTAAAACTAGGTTTTATTAAGTCAATTTAAAATTTCCTTAAGTCGACTTAAGGAAACTGTAGTGTAGATGCAGAGTAAATTAAGTCAACTTAAACAGGCTTAAGTTGACTTAATGTACAAGTGTAGATGCACCCTTAGTTAGCCACTAGCTATTGTGTGACTCTTGTTCGAATAACATTTTTAGTTCTATATTTTTTAAGTACTAACACTTTAGAAAATAAGTTACTAGGTGTCTATTCTCACTTCATGGCATGCCCCTACTTCTCACTAATGAGAATGATGTGCATCAACCAAGAACTGAAAATGGCCCTTTTGAGTGAGAATGTCCCATTCTGCATTGTGATAATTGCATGCATACTCCAAAGGTCTGTACCACAGGAAGAAGATAAGAATGACTCCAGATCCTGGGGGCTTTTGAAGATATTAAAGGCAAAAGATGACAAAAAGAAAAGTGTACGAGAGAAAACAACCAAAGTCAATGAGGCAGAAGATAATAAAGATTCCTTGTAAGAGTCTGCCGTGAAAACACAGCGCACTACACTAATGCTAATACAGAGTTGATTGTGTGCTACTAACACATTCTCATAGCAACCTAATCAATCACGAATTAAACTGCTCACAGATAAACAGATTTTGAAATAATATCGCTCTCCATTCCTGCTGTAAGCATATCCTTTTCCATGCTCCGCTATCTTCTTTATTAATGACAGAAATTGACTTCAGAATCAAAGAGAATAGATGTCCCAGTTCAGCATCGCATGTATGCACATGATTAAGTCCTCCTCTGTTCAGTAAAACATTGATTTCAGTGGGATTTAAGAATGTGCTTAAAGCTAAACATGGGTTTAAATCCTTTGCTGAATAGGGATGGACTGCTGAATGGGTCCAAAACGCTTACTAATTGAGTTCTGCAAGCCTATCACATGAAATCATCCTTCAAAATGGTCTTAGAATATTTCAGTTGTATAATATAAGCATTCTTGTGTTAACAAAATGTTTTTATTGACCCAAAGAACTCAATCACAGAATTAAAATATTATTTTTGCTTTGAAAAACAAAGGACTTAATCGTCAGAACATCCCAACTACTTTGTACCTCCCTGGTGATACGAATTTGTTATAAAATTAGCAGAAGTTACTTTTATTTGTACCACCAGTGTGGCACTAGTCAGCTGGTGTATACTGATGAATCCACCCCTATGAATCAAAAATATGAATTACATGCAAAACAGAAGAATTGCAAAGATGGTCTCCTCTTCTTACCAGCCCCTTCAGCTGTTCAGAAACCTCTTCTATTCTCGTAAGCAGTTCTCCAAAATTTCTGATTCCAAATACTCTATGAAGCCACAAGTCACATGCTCTCTGTCTAGAAAAAGAGAATGAAATATGGAGAAACACTAAAAACAAAATCACAACAGAACTCCTCTCTTTTGTTCTATCCTGCTGCCATTGGCTTTGTCCACAATTCCCACAACCGTTATCTCCTAAAACTGACATAGGACTGGTGGATCTAGTGTTACCCAGTGATAGGGAGAAATATAATAGACCTGTTGTTGGCATTTTTTTTTACCACCTACGCTAGAGCAGTGCTGAACAGGTTTATCTGATACACTGGTAAAAAACACAGTGGCCAGTCTAAGACCATTTCTGGTGTTGGTGGAGTGTCACAGACTTATCTATAGGTAATGTGCATCACCTGTGTTATAAATTAGCTATCAGTGGTTAAAATTAGGAGAAAGTCTATTCATGTGATTATAATTATTTAATGAAGATTGTATTTTTTTTTCAGCGTGAATCTATCAAGAAAGCTGTTCGGGAAAGGTAAGCAATAACCCATTGTGAATTTTCAGTTTTATTTTTATATTAATTCTTGCAGCATAATATAATTAACACCAACACTGCAGTTTTCTTCTGCATATACTATTCTGAGCTAGTCACAAAAAAAAAATTGATCCAAAAACTTTTCCCATTTATTATTCAGGGTCCAGAAAACAAAATTTGAAATGCTTTAGCTGACTTACAAAAGTAATGTTGGTTCTGTAAAAGGCACTAAACCTTTAATAAAGTGTCACAAAATCTTTCCTATGAATCTTCCACATCATATTTTATTAATCATACATAATCTACATCTATAATCATGCATCTATAAATAGAGGTAGTTAGAAAGAAACACTAAGGGTTTTTAAAGTGTACAGTTATAAAAAATGTGAATAGTTTTGGGGTTTTTTTAAATAACGCATTGTTTTTAAGGCTACAAACACTGGTAAATATCAACCCGCCTATGGAATATTAAGCAAATTCTTAAGAGTCTTGGTGTTATTGCCTAGAACCAGAACTTAAGCCTACCTTTCCTGTAATCACTTTTCTAATCACTTGATGTGTTTATCAACAATTAATACAGCACACATACAGGGCCAGTTTCAAAGTATAATTTTAGGGCCTGATACTCATTTAATCTAAAGCCTCTTCCCACTGCTCTGGCAGTATAAACTATAAAGTAGCCTTAAAGCTAATGAAAATTTGATTCCTGCCCACTCTAAGCCATCTTTACATTACCAGACTGGTGTAAAATAGCTTTAGAGTAAATGGAAAGCAAGCCCTAAAAACACTTTTTGAGGCAGCACTGTGGGAAATGACCTAATTAAATTGAAGATTAAAGTCCACTGCATTAGCCAACATGTGCTAAAACTTGTTTCATCTTAAACGGATTAAAATATCAGCAAATACCCATTATTAATCAAAATAATTGGCTGCTTTTAGGGTAAATTTGCCTTGCATGGTAAGACGGTTTGAAATGAAAAGCTGCCTGTTATCTATAAATATATGCATCCACTTCATGCTGCAATTTAGTGTCCTCTTGAACATACATTTTGTTACAGCCTCAGACTACCTCTACTACCTAAGGACTGCACACTAACCTTTTATCGTTTTGAACTCTGCTGTTTCAGATGCAGGAGACGAAGTTTATGATGATGTAGAATCATCTGAATTCCCTCCTCCACCAATAGAAATTGGGTAAGTGAAAATAAAAGCTATACCTCTGGGAAAAGATTGTATATGCTGTGACACGTTTTTGAAGTATTTTCTAATGACAAATTATTACATTACTCAGCTGTTTGCTGCTGCCAGCTCCTTTAGTTCTCTTTGCCTCAATGTTGAACTTGTAAGTTAAAAGTTCAACTCCTGCATTTGAGGCTAAAACCATAATGGAATTAGGCTTCTAGAATAAATAGGCTTTGCAACATTCCCTGAAATTCAACAGATTCCGGCTGTGATGTACCAAGGCGAGAAATGAATTCCAGAGTCTTGCTGTAAATGCCCTGCCTTCAGTCCCCTTTCTATTTAAACCTAGACACAGTTACATGGAGCACTACAGTTGATCTCAGCTGCTCCAGTCCCTAATTTAGCCAGGACCCAAACAATTTAGAGACTTATGTATTACATTAACACCTTGTTTTTCACCTGGAAATGAACTGGCAATCAGGATAGACATGTATTACATTGATATTATTTATTGTGGATCACCAATATATTATGCTGCCTCCTGAAAGGACAGTTAACTAAATAGGCTGTCTACACACTGCCCCTGCTGGATTTTCATCATAGTCTTCAGGCATAGCCCAAAGTACAGTGTGTTTCAATAACTCAGTCTGTAGGTGAAAAAGAGACGGAACACTAACAACCTCCACATGCAAAGGAAGGACTTGGCCCACCCATCTCTAGGCTATTCCCAACATCACCTCACCATCACCTGTGTACAGGTTCTGTGATTTTCAGCCAGAACAGAAAGCCAGAAAGTGGAGTCAAAGCTCAGTTTTCTAGATATAGAGGGATAGAGTGTGGTAAAGGAATTCGCTCTATGCCACAGACAATTTGACAGCATCACAGACATGAAAATAACAATGGCACGCTAGGTGGACCATGTGTTTATCTGTGTGGTGCAGATTCCCTGGAATACCGAGGTAATTTGTGGTCACATAGGCTTAAGGCTGCTACTTTGTAAGAGCCTAGGGTTACCCAGGCAGCTCCACAATGGGATATTCATCTATATTACTCAGCCTGTTTCACACCAGAAAACCACATCCTGCATAGGGTTCTAAAATGCTCTGTGCCACTTATCTAATCTATAGTAGGTAGATGGGATGTATCTTTTGAATAGTTTTTCTTATTCTGTGTGGGCAGTAGATAAATAACAGTCAGAATTCACATACACCTAATAAACATAGAAAAGAGAATATCTGTACTTTTTATGCTTCTGAAAAATCCTACTATTACTGTGTAATGATTCTCCATATTAGTACAATAGGTGTAAAATGACTTGATTTTCTAAAGACAAATGGAAGTGTAAATGCAATCTTACTGAAATGTCTGAAAGTTTATCATGTTCTATCAAATGTTGCTAATTGCGTTTTATCCCTAATCTTGTGGTTTAGATCAGCAAATATTAAATCCTTGAGCCTTGGAAGGGGTAGATCAGATGAGAAAGATACACGAAAGCTAAAAAAGATGGAGAAAGAGGAGAAAGAGTTCAGAAAAAAGTTTAAAGTAAGTTTTATCTGAATACATCTAAAAATGAAAATGCTTGCATAATTTATCATCCAATTTATAAATTATCCATTAATTTCTTTTGCCACGGCCACTGCCACTCATTTTTTAAGATCAGATGATCAGTTTTAATGGAATAATATCTATTCCACTCAATATTTTAAACATAGTTTTCAAAATTCCAATCATCAGTATTAATTTTTTCTCCTAAGCCTAAATGTTGATCTTGCAAACCTTTTCATAAGAAATCTCAATTATTTCAATCAGATTACTAGAGCAAGTAAGTATATTCTGCATGAATAAAGGTTTTCAGGCTTATCTCAGGTAAGTCAATACTTGATTAACAATTAAATAAAAAGAGACTGAAACAAAGCAGTTTTGAGATATACATAGACACAGAGTTAGTGAGAACTTGTAATAATTGACAGTTTACATCTCCATAGTGCTGACCAAAGTTATATAGTTGATCCTCACAACCACCTTTTGAAGTAGCAAAATATTGCTATCCCCACTTCTTTAGATGATGGACCTGCTCCAGTGAGGCTAAAACCACCATGAATTCAGAAGCAATGAGATCCTCAGTTTTTCTGAATTAATCAGAGTTATAGGTGCTCAGTACCCAGGAAATATTTTTCTCCAAATCTACAGGGCAAATCAATGTGAAAACTCAGATTGGGACTCCAAAGATTCTGTGGACAGTTCTTAAGTCAGGGAACGGACTGCGCTATGCTTTGGTTTTCATCCATCTGACAATCTTTCTGATAAAGTTCAGTTAAACTGCAGATATGATATTAATAAAAAAAATTCTATTTATCTTTTAATTATGTGTTCCTGGGGCAACTCTAGCTTTTTCAAATTACAGTTTAAAAACAAAGATTAGAGCTGTGAGGTAGACTTGTTTATGTTCAGACCCACTAGGTAAGGGTAGCACTTTTCAGTGGTGCTCAACCCAGTCCTAACTCTGCAGCCATTAAAATCAATGGCAAATTTAAGCCTGTGTTCAACAATTTAGAAATACTGTAATTTGCAGAAGATTAATTTATATTGTGAGGACTTCTGCTTTACTACTAACACTACCACAGTAGGCACAAATATGTAATAACAGTACAATTGACACAAACTCATCACTTACTGTATCATTTTAATTAAAAAGGATAATTTTTTGCTTTGTGGTATACAAAACATTAAACAGCTGGTGCAATTAATAACTGAAATAGGACTTAGGCATTTAAGCAATCTCAAAAGCTACATGATGCAAGTATGCTGTGAAGTAATAAAGATAGTTCCTCTTGTACAACAAGAACATAAGAACGGCCATACTGGGTCCGTCTAGCTCAGTATCTTGTTTTCCAACAGTGGGCAATGCCAGGTGCTTCAGAGGAAATAAACAGAACAGAGCAGTCCTTGAGTGATCCATCCCCTGTCATTCACTCCCAGCTTCAGGCAGTCAGAGGTTTAGGACATGTAGAGCAGGGGATTGCTTCACTGACTGTCTTGTCTAATAGCCATTATTTAATGGACCTATCCTCCATGGATTTATCTACTTCTTTTTTTAACCCAGTCTTACTTATGACCTTAATAACATCCCTGGCAATGAATTCCATAGGCTGACTGTGCACTGTGTGAAGAAACACTTCCTTATGTTTGTTATGAACCTGCTGCCTATTAATTTTATTGGGTCACCCCTGGTTCTTATGTAATGTAAGGGCTAATAACACTTCCTTAGTTACTTTGGCTATGTCTACACTTGTTAATTTAAGTCGACTTAGCATGTCCACACTCAAATTTTAAGTCGACTTAGAGGGGACCCTACCAAATCGACCTAGAGCGTCCACACTGGACGCCTAGGTCGACTTGTAGGGGCTAGGTGGACCTTGGACAGGTCCACGGTGGGGGGGCACCCCTTGCCAAGTGCCAGGGGGCTCAGCCTTTGCCCCATTGTACCTTGGGCAGTGGGGAAGCCCTGGAGCCCCCTAAGTTGACTAAGTTTACCAGCAAAGTCGACTTAAAACGAGGGTTTATAAAGTCAACTTAATTTTTCCTTAAGCAGCTTAAGTCGACTTAAGGAAAGTGTAGTGTAGACGCAGAGTAAATTAAGTTGACTTAAGCAAGCTTAAGTCAATTTAATTTACAAGTGTAGACACACCCTTTCTGCACACTATTTATAATTTTATAAACCTCTCTCATATCCCCCCTTAGTCATCTCTTTTCTAAACTGAACCGTCCCAGTCATTTTAATCTCTCCTCATATGGAAATTGTTCCATATCCCTAATAATTTTGTGGTCCTTCTCTATACTTTTCTAATATAGCTTTTTTGAGATGTGACAACCAGAACTGTCTGAAGTATTCGAAATGTGGGCAGACCATGGATTTATATAGTGGCATTATATTTTCTATATTATTGTCCATCCCATTCCTAATCATTTCTAACATAGCTGTTAGCTAACTGCCACACACCTGGAGCAGATGCTTTCCAAGAAATATCCACAATGACTCCAGGATCTCTCTCTTGTGTGGTTACAGCTAATTTAGACCCCTTCATTTTGTATGTATATTTGAGATTATGTTTTCCAATGTGTATTACTTTGCAATTATCAACATGGAATTTCCTCTGCCAATTTGTTGCCCAGTCACCCAGTTTGTAAGATTCCTTTGTACCTCTTCCCAGTCAGGTTTAGACTTAACTATCTTGAATAATTTTATGTCATTTGCAATTTTTGCCACCTCTTTTTACTCCCTTTTTTCAGATGATTTATGAATATCTGGAATAACATTGGTCCTAGTCCAGATCTTTTGAGGTCCCTCTATTTATCTTTCTCCACTGTGAAAACTGACTATTCCATAACTTTCAACTGGTTAATGATCCATGAGAGGGCCTTCCTCTTATTCCATGTCTTCTTACTTTGCTTAAGAGACTTTGTGAGGGAACTTGTCAAAGTCTTTCTGAAAGTCCAAGTACACTGTATCTGCTGATTGCCCTTTTTCACACGTTTGTTGACCCCCTCAAGGAATTCTAATATATTGAAGAGACGTGATTTCCCTTTACAAAAGCTATGGTGACTCTTCTCCAACATAGTGTGTTCATCAATGAGTCTGATAATTCTGTTCTTTACTATAGTTTAGACTAGACAACAGAGTCCAGTGGCACTTTTAAAGACTAACAGATTTATTTATCGCATGAGCTTTCGTGGGAGAACGAAGTGGGATTTTCTCCCACGAAAGCTCATGCGATAAATAAATCTGTTAGTCTTTAAAAGTGCCACTGGACTCTGTTGTCTTTCTACAATAGACTAACACGGCTACCCCTTTGGAATTTGACTATAGTTTAGACTAGTTTGCCTGGTATTGAATTTAGGCTTACAGCCCTGTAATTTCCCAGATTGCCTCTGAAGCCTTTTTTTAAAAACCAGCATTGCATTAGCTGTAGAACATAACATAATGTTTGCCTCCCTTGTGACATTCTTGCATTTCATTACTTTGTTTTTGCAGTTTGAAGGTGAAATAAGAGTTCTTTATTCTACTACCATTATTGTGGATCTGCCTTCTAAAAAATGGGGAGCAAAAGACTTACAAGTGAAACCAGGGGAGTCAGTTGAAGTTATGCACATCACAGATGATACCAAGGTCCTGTGTAGGAATGAAGAAGGAAAATGTAAGTTGTATAACACATGGTACAACATGACACATTATGGAACAAATTGACAAGGAGAGAATAATAATTTACTGCGTAACATCACTCATGCAACTAAAAAACCACAGCCTTGTTATGATCGAGCACTAACTGATGGTTGCTTTTTATGTTTGCTTTATAGATGATGGCATGTAGATTATTTATTATTATTATTATTATTATTATTATTATTCTGTTATTATTTACAGTAAGCCTAGTTTGTGCTAGTCACTACACAGATGCATGATAAGAGATTGTGCTTGTCCTAAAATGCTAACAAGCTAACAAGACCAGGGTGAGAGAAAGGCTACATTGTTATTTAATTAAATATTAGTTTGCATTTCCCATGGTTAACAAGATCACTCCATTTTTCATACTGAATACAAATAAAATTTCAGATAGAAATGTAGTGAAGCAGATGGGGTCAAATTCACACTCCCTGTACCTTCAGTTTCAGCTATCTTACAATTCACCCAGTGGGAGAACCAGTGATGGTGGTTCCACTTGTCTTCATGCTGGATTTCCATCGTATGGCAGGTGGGATTAATCATTGCAGCAGGTCCATGGCAGCACTGCTGTGGAGTTCTCCACTCTGCAGATCATAATCAAATGTCCTCCCTGGCCAGTGCTGCCTGTTGTTAGGGGTTTAGAAAGCAGCTACAACAAGACATCCTGGCAAAATGTCATAGCTTCTTGGAGCTGTTCAGCAGAAGCTAATATGTTCCTTGTGTAAATCTGGCTCATGTATTGATGATTTTGAATCCTCCATAGATTTTTAATTACCCTACTTTATAAAATTTACAAATCAGCATAAATCCATGTTGTGTGTGAAAAGATGCTGGGACAAAACACTGCTCTGCCAGCTGTCCTCCTCTTCCACTATTCCAGGCCATGCCATGAGCTAGAACAGTGACTTTCACCCTTATATATCTCCTATGTGGGTATTCTTGGTCACTGGATCCACATAAGCATGTATCTCTCTTCTGCCATGTCCGCTCTGTTCCCCCCACCAGCCTGTTCTGATCAGTAGCAGAGACTTCTCAAGAAACCCAGAGCCTGGGTGGATAGCTCACCTGCATGGCTGCACATGGATTTTCCAGTGTGAAGGGGCCACTGCCCGGGACCTTTCCCCAGTGGGTGACTTTCAATGTAGTGTTTCTTTAAGTAGATCATCAACAGGAAAACATAAAATAATCTGTGGTGTCAGGTTTCCCTACAGATTTCTTCAAAGCCCTTTGATGGTTTGAATAATGTCAGACGCTGCTACTCTGCTATGCACAAAAGAGTGAAACAAACATACAAAACCACCTTCACTGAAACCCCTGAACAAATCCTTATCAACTTCCACGTTAATTAGTGGCTGGAAGGCCTGATCCTAGTGTGCTGACTTCTGTAGCACTTTTGTGATTGACTGGATGGGAGTATCTTCATGCCTTTTAAAGTATAATTTTGCTTTAAGACAGAACAGTCTAAATACTGTGTCAATTCTATTGATTTCAGTGGAATTGGAGAGGATGTAAAGTACCACAGACTATGATCCAATCACTTTTTTGATATTACATGATTATGCTATATTGGGTTCATCTGTGAATTTCAAACGCAGATTTTAATACTTTGCTAATTTTCTAGACATTTGAACACTGAACTTGATTTTGATATGTCCTTGTTAATTAATTCACCACAGCTAAGAGCATTATGATACATAATGGGGAAGAAAGATGTTATGAAATCAAATTTGAATATAGCCAATACTGATAAGAATTCTCATGCAATGTAGTTGGTGTTTCTGACAGCAAGAATAAAATTATAGCCGTGCCCAGATGATAGCTTGACTATTGTGGCAGAGGGGACGGGCTATGAACCCACACCAGTTGAGAGCTCCAGCTGTCAGTGGTGGGGGAATACAGTGAGGTCAGCTTTATGCCCCAGGACTGGCCAAGCTCCCGCTGTCAATGTCCCACGATGCCTCTCTTCAGTCAGTGGAAATGCTCCTGGTGACGACACACAACACCTGCAGAAAGAGCAGGTGTAGACGTGAACCACCACTTTAATTAGCATATTGGTTGTATGTTGACTTAATTCAGTTGAATTATTTTGTAGTGTAGACAAGCCCTTAGTCTCCACTCAGATAGAGTCAAGAGCAGACAAAGATTTTAAAAGAAATCCTGTTTTATGTCAGTGACATCCTTAATAGTGAAAGCTGAGGAAAGAAAAATGGTAAAAATCTAAATAGACAGAGCTGCTTGTAATTGGAGGCAGTTTCAAGATTGAGTCCTTTTGCCCATTAACAAGATAGTTGTAGTTAAATATGTGAATGAACAAGTTACGATAAAGGTTAAATAAATAAATAACCACTCTGTGATTCTTAATATATTAATACAGGCAAGATTAAATGATATGCTCCCTAATGTTATCTTTAATCAAATATTAGGAACAAGAGTCATATTAATGATAGCAAGGTTTCATGTCCCTTTCTTAGAGCATTCCTGTTCAACCTTTAGTTCAAAAGGTCCAGGAACCTATATTAAATAAAAGAACTGATAATTTGGTTGCTAACTTCTTCACAAAGAAGCTGTCATTTGATAATTAATATAGAACTGGGACACTAACCTGTAGCCATTTAACTTTGGACATAACTATTTAATTAAGAAAAAGATTATTTTTAAATGTGATTGTATTCATTTAACTATTAGCAGTAAGAAATTCAGGTTAATACAGATCTCATAAATATAAATAGAAACTAAATAACTACTATTATATTAAATTAATGTAGATTGTCTTTAAAGGAATTTTCAACTTTAACTCTGGATATAAATCCTCTCTAAACAATGTTATATGATTTATGTATTATGGCTTTGACATAGCAAGTAAATAATTTGTTCTACAAAGACTACTAATTGCAAAAATTTTCATTACATGAGACAGGAAAGCAGAGTGGCATATGCTAGAGAGGAGCTCATTTCCCCTTGGGGATTATGGTAACTGGTGATATTTCCCCTAATTTAAGAGGGAAGCATGCTAACATGAAATGAATAACAGGAACTCTGGTTTCAAAGGCCCCAGGAGAGTAGTAAGATCAGGTCTTGAATTGTTGCCTTGGTGATATTTGCTGTTTGAATTGTAATTGAAAATAAAGGGGGAAGTGGGAGTATCTAATGTAGCAGTGCCAAATTTGTTCAGTAAAACTTGCTGAATTCCTTTTTAATTAGGAGATATATTTAAGGCTACATGTTTCCTTCATTCTATTGCTGGGCTCCCACTGATCTCAATGGTGGTTTGCACAAAAATCAAGGGTAGAATACAGCTTGAGGAGTATGCACCACTCAGAGCTATTCTTTCAGATGGTCTACAGTCTCAGACAAACCTCACCATATCAGCTGCACTTAGTTCACAACTATGAAAGCTTCCTTTTTTAATAGAAGCTGCAATTCTGTAGAATTTGAATATGGCTTGTTGGCCACACACATAAATCAGGTGGGCTCTATCCTTAGCAGACGCTGGATGACATCCGTGATTGAGAAGTTTCAGACTATAGGTACAATTTTGCTGAATTTTTTTTTTTTAATCTCTTGGCCTATCAGCACAATTTAGAGAACTTTGATCTCCAAGTTTAGTTGGGTCTGAACACCTCCTAAGCCAACCACGAAGTCAAAGGAATTCAAATTTGTTGAAAAGCCACCTTTGCCTTCCCTTGAGCCCTGGGCTGAGCAGAGTTTGGCCAGACCTGAGAATGTAGTCTTTCATATTTAAACTTCGTGTGAAATAAAAATACCAATTCTCTGTTATTTCATAATCAAATTGACTAATTACTTTCTAAAAGATATTTTTTCTATGATCTGTTTCTACTTCAACAATACCTGTAGAGGTTTATGATTTTTTAAAATTTGATTTTGCATTGACATAAATTTCTTCGCTATAGCAAAGAGGCATTTTTGCTACACTTAAGGTTTGAGAGTCACTTACTGTTTAAAGAATAACCTTTCTAAGTGGTCTAAAATCCACTTGCTTACTTGGATTGACTTATGCCTCATGGAAGTGCAAAGTGGAGTTAGTAGTTCAAATTTGGGTTCATTTGAGCAATGAGTTTCTAAGATACAGACTTTGTTAAGTCGACTTAGAGTGTCCACACTAAAAACTTAAGTTGACTGCCTATGACCATATTGGCAGTTGCTAGGTCAACCAAGGAGTGGTGCATTGTGGGTAGCTGTCCCACATTGCACCAGGGCCTGGCGGCCAATTAGGTCGACTTATGGGCACTCCCCGTCCACACTGGCTTAAGTCAACTTAATACGGTTGACTTAGGCGTTAAGTTGACCTTCAAAGGTGGAGTTATTAAATTGACTTAAGGAAGCGCCCAGTGTGGATGCAGTGTTCTTTAGGTCAACTTAAGCATCGTTAAGTCAACTTGAGGTGCAAGTGTAGACATAAGCTTAAAAACTAACAATTTTTTTTATCGCATAAGTTTTTGAGGGGGAAATCACACTTCGTCAGACACAAAAGCTCATGAGATAAATAAATTTGTTAGTCTTTAAAGATGCCAGAAGATTCCTACCCCTTTGGAATAAGAATCCTGGTTTGTGTTGCTGAACTTGACTAACACAACTAGTCTTTTTAAAACATCTGATAAAAGAAAATGCTATTTGTTTACATGTAAATTCTGTTAAAATTTGTGCAATCTGACAGTTTCCATATGTCCTAAGTAACAAAGAAATTAAAATGAAAAATAAGATTGGATCCTGTTCACCTTGTATTCTCCTCTGGTCCTCTTACCACTAGATGTGTGAGCAATGGAAATTCATTACAATGACATGAAAATTACAGTTTATGTGCATGTACAGTGTCTACCAAAATGGAGCCCTGATTTCTGATTGGGAGCTCCAGTACCATAATATTAATATATTAATATTAATAAATTAATTACTTTAAATTCTTTTTAATATGATGTATGTCAGTTCTCCATGACTATAACCTCTTTCTGTCTACTGTACCATGGATATAGATATAGATAGATATAGATGTTTCTATCTTATGTATTAAAAATGCTTTCTCTGGGAAAATAAGAAATATAATGTAAATGAAAATTTAAATTAAATTATATGTATATATATTTAATTTTACAGATGGCTATGTCCTGAGAAGCAATTTAGTAGAGAAGTAAGTACAAAATGAACTCCTGGAAACTTGTTATAACCTATTCAGTTTTGCTCTTAACTAAAAGTGAAAATAATTATGCCACTAAAAATTAAAATAAAATATTTTATTGTATGAATTTGGTGCTAAATTGGTTATGAAGCTTACCCTTCCCAAGAACTAACCACACTTACATTTATGTTTGAAATTATCTGGGGACCCACTCCTGAATTTTGCCCAAGAATGTAGGCCTGAGCATTGAAAAATTACACAAAACACCTCTTAATCCAAAATCTGAATAATATAATAACTATTATTTAATTGAACATTAATTTAATTTAAATCTTAGCAATTTCAAATGTTTAAATATACTGCACCAATATAACCTAAAGCAGAGTTTGGCTCAGTATTTCTACTTCCAATACTCAATCTAGTTGAACGGGGTTCAACATTTTGGATCTGATCCATTAAAGTCAATGGGAGTCTGTCCATTGACTTCAGTTGGATTTAGATCAGGCCCTTAAACACCAAATTAGATGGTAGACAGTGGCATCACGGGCACTGGGCACATAAAGCACATGCCCAGAGTCCCAGGGCTGGTGCCCTGAGTCTGATGGGGACCCCAGGCCTGGCCAACGGTAGCCACCTGATCCAGCCCAAACCACGGCTGGGCCCGGGGCCATTGGTGGCACAATCTAGTGCCGACCTGGACCCCAACCAGGAATGGGGGGTCCCACCAGCAGTGATGGCCCAATCCGGCCCCGACCCTGACTGGGGACCAGGGGGTCAGGCCACCTGCGGCAGAATCCAACCCCAGGACCCGGGTGCGGCCAGGCACCAGGGGCTGGGACCCCAGCAAGCAGGAAAATCCAGGAGCCTGATCTGGCCCAGGGATGGAGGGGGAGGGGAGGCGGGATTGGGCCCAGGGGTCAGGCCTTGGGCCTTGGGCTCAGGCCCAGTGAGTAGGTCCCGGGCCTTGGGCCCAGGCCCTGAACCATTTCTCAGGGCAGCAACATCCCTGATGATAGATTCAGATCTCAAACCTGCACACACTTATACATGTGCTTAACTTTAAACATGATGCAAGTAGTCCTGTTGAAGTCAATGGGACTATTCAATTACATAAATAAGTGCATAAGTAAATAATTTCTTTTGAAAATATACTCTTTGCAGAGCATGTATTATTTGTAGATGAACATTAGCTGAATATGTTGTCTAGCATTTGCTTTCTCCAGCCCCATTACTATATTACAGAGCATCTTTTGAGAAGTTTAGGGATATGCTGGTTCTCTCTTCTACTGTTTTCATTTACTGGTGAAAAAAATAGGAATAAAATTAATGACTGTTTCATTTACTGGTGAAAAAAATAGAAATAAAATTAATGACTGTTTCATTTTAAATAAACATTTTGTAAAAAATAGTCACAAAAATAATGATTTTTAAAGTCATTTTTCTTCAATTACTGTTTTTGAAAAAAGCTATATTCCAAAAAATATTTCCCCTGTCCATTCTTTATTTTCAAGTTCTTTGAACATCTATCATCTCCAACTGTTTTGATTTCAGAGTATCCCTTCCAAAAATGGAAATCTATGTGTAAAGATATTTCCTTAATCAAGTTTAATTACATGTCTAGACCATGCTACCTGATTTTGTATCTACTTGCACATAATAATATATACATTGTGAGGTTTTTTTAAAGATAAAACATTTTTCTCTTTCTAAATTTACAGTGATGGAGATATCTACGATGATATTGCTGATGGTATGTTGCACATTTCAAACAATATAGTAATTGTGAAATTTAATGTTGCTGAAATAAATAACTTTATAAAATCTATGCGAAGAGTAAATTACTAATATTTGCATTTTCTTTCCTATTCAGGTTGCATCTATGATAATGATTAATAAAATGTGAACTTCACTGGGGTAATATCTCCTTTGGATTTCCAATTGGCATAAAACATCACCAAAAGCAGATTAGTCACAAGTTAAGCAGTGATCACCCTTCTACATGTACCAAATATTGGTTAACCTATGTAGAACTTTAGATCTCTTGGACTTATTGCTTTGAATGGCATTTCCTTTTTGTCATGTATCAGCACAACTAAAATTTGGGTAATCTGGACTGAAATTAAATATGTCCTTTATGCCTCTGCCACAGTCCGCTAGTCCACATAAAAACAATTCATCAGGTAACTTCACGACCAGCAACGTCAATTCACTGCTATGAAGGATATGTGGGCCAATAGGCCCTGATGGCATAGACTGCACACTTTGTAGAAGACAACATCATGAAAAAAACGTAACCACCAATGGTGGGCATCATTGTTATGAAAGCAGGAAATAGAAGTGGGTGGCAGCAAAACCAATATATCTTTGACCCAGCATTCCAATTCTAATAGTGAGGGTTAGTGTACCACCACAAGTAAAGTTTTATAGTTTTAGATGATTGTTCTCTAAAATGATCATTAAATGTTTTGTCTGTTCTTTTTGAATAATTATTCAATAATAAACATAATTTATGGTATTTTTATGTATCTTATGTACAGTACTCTGAGATATTAGTCATAAAAGGCTCTACTTAACTATATAGCACATTGTTGTTCAGAAGATTTAATGGTGTTTATCCTAAAGTTTTACACTCTGTTTAGTTTAAAGAGAAATTGTCAAGTCATTATTGCATTGTGGACATGAAAATTTCTTCTTCTTATACATTTATCATCTGGTGGGAAATAGCCTCTGGATTTAACATATATAGATAGTCTCAAACTGCAACATTCTGATGCTGAGATTTTTCTTTTAAATATTGCTTTCATGCAATAGAGAAAATTAAATGAAGAAGCACAGCTTAACAAAACCTGTTTCTAAAACTGTTCCAGTTTAATGGATGATGCTATTATAAAAGTCAGAAAGTGTTTAACTAAAGGAAAATGAATCATATATAATAATGTTTCTTTGCACTTATTAGTATCAGGGCCCATTGAAGTTACAAGAATATTAACAATGAATCCCAAACATAGAAAAACAAAATGTGTAGAAAATGAGATTTCATTTGTAGCTTCTCACGTCTTGTCGACATTGGGAATTTCAGCCATCAGTAACCCCAGCTAACACCATATAGTAGGATTAGTGAAAGCTCTAGTGAAGACAGGCAAAACTGTTATAAACGTGACGTTCAATAGGGCAGTTCACCCCTGATTGAAACCAAAATAAGTAAAAGTTACTGTTTATAAGCAGTTTAGCCTGCATACATTGAGGTAAAATCTTGGCTCTACTGAATCAGTGGGAGTTTTGCCATTGACTTCAGTGGAGCCAAGATGTCATACTAAGGTTTGCACTAGAACAACTACAACAGTTATTATTCACTGATGGTTGAAACCACAATAAATCTCCAATGTAGACAAGGCGTAGGAGGATATCAAGTATAAAACTAAATAGAACACTTATAACAAAAAATGTTTAATAGCAAATATAAATGATTTAACATAGCATAACCACCTATGAGCAAATAATATTTAAAAATCCCAGATTTTTATACTCTGGAGCCCATTTTGACATTCTGCACCTGAATTAAAGCCTCCAGTTCTGTAGTTGGATGTTCAGGTCAGAGATAGGCACACAAATTTCTATTTTAGACATTTAAGCAGCACTGTTTGCACCCAAATTTGAAAGCTGCCTCTTTTAATTACCATGAATGCTTTCAGCTAGTTAGCAGCTGCTCTCTGTTTTATTTTTCAGAAGCGCGGCAAACAAGGTATCAAAGTAGGGATGTATCAGAGGACTCAGCTGGAATTCAGATATTGGAAGTGTAGGGCTACCTACCAGCTAGTAGAAAAATATTTTCATACCTAGCCACCCTTAATTATTCTCAATTTCACAAAAATGTGTGTGTTAAATTCCTGTGTAAATTCCCAGTGTTGCTCCTTTTACAGTCAATGGCATGACTTCTGTGGAGAACAGAATCAGATCCCAAATCTTTGTGTACACTTTACCTTGTGTAGAGGACCAGTACACGGGCTTTAGTAGGACTTGTGTGGTACATAGCTGTATTGCTCCCTCCTGCACAGGTAAGAATTGCACTCTTTGGCTATGTCTACACTTGTAAATTTAAGTCGACTTTAGCTAAGTCGACTTAACTAAACTAACTTAGTTAAGTCGACTTAGCATGTCCACACTTAAATTTTAAGTTGACTTTGGGGGGAACTTACAAAGTCGACCTAGAACATCCACACTGGATGCCTAGGTCGACTTCTAGGGGCTAGGGAGACCTTGGGCAGGTCCACGGTGGCAGGGGGGGCACCCCTTGCCCAGTGCCAGGGGGCTCAGCCTTTGCCCCATTGTACCTGGGTACAATGGGGCAAAGGGGGACAGGGACCCTGGCAGAGCATAGGGGCAGGGTGGGCAGGGCTCTGCCCTGCCCTGTGGGGGGGCATGCGAGGCTCCCCCTGTGCCCCCCCCAGCAGGGAGGGCAGTGGGGGAGTCCTAGAGTAGCCCTAAGTCGACTTAGGGCAACTCCAGGTCTACACTGGCCTAAGTCAACTTTAAAAAGTCGACTTTAGGCTTAAGTTGAACTAAAAGTAGGTTCAATAAAGTCGACTTAATTTTCATTGTCGACTTTATTTTCCTTAAGTCGACTTAAGCAGCTTGCTTAAGTCAACTTAAGGAAACTGTAGTGTAGACGCTGAGTAAATTAAGTCGACTTAAGCAAGCTTAAGTCGACTTAATTTACAAGTGTAGACGCACCTTTTTGGAGTAGGAAGGCATTTAGCAATACATTTTGAGTATTTCTTCCAATTTCCAAATAAACATAATATCTATCACAGCCATAATATAACAGATGTAGATTTATTATTTTATAGATCATAATGTAACATGATTGATTAAAAGTCTCATAATATACTTTCAGATCACTGGAGTAACTTATTTTCATTTTAATAATGCCATTCTCTGGATGCAATATTTTTTTCTTTCTTCTAAATGGAAGTATGCACTTCCAGTGAGAAATGTGGATGCACTGTCTTCTTCCAAAACAGAATAGCACTGTCTGAAAAGTAACTTCTGAAAATTGCCATTGAGCAGCTGACAGTATGAGCTTTGTTGTTATTATTGATGTGACAGCATACCACTACAGATATGACTTTTTTAGTAATGACTTTTTAAAATGTGAAAAGTAAGCAGGAAAACTTTCAGATAGAAAAGCCTATGCCTATATTATGGAACAGCAAATAAAGCTTGTATCTTGCTCTTTTTCTCTTATGTAGTCTTTTCTGCCATCTTTAAATTTTCTTGAGGAAAAGCAAAAGATACTGGTATTCGGTATTCCTACCTTCACAAGTCACAATCCCAAACTTTGTGTACAATCTTGGAGTAGCTGGGTATGTCTGCTAAACTACTCAACAGTAAGATAATTCATGAAGTGGGCATTAAAAAGGAGATAATGAGACTTCAGCATTAACATTCTGTTGTGTCAAATAGGGTCTGTTTGCACCTTTTTTAGGAGCAAACGTTGTTTCCTGTGCAATTATAATGTCGAGGGAAAAGGTTTAATACCAAGGAGTGCAAAGAGAAAAGTAATTCTCCTTCCAACTCAGGCCTTGTCTACACTAGAAACTATCCTGTTTTGCCAATAAAATAATACCACCAGTGTGAGAGGCATAGTGCCTTTTGCCCAAAGAGTCAGTGTGGACACTGATGTTGTTTTTTGTCACGTTAAACAGCCTTCGGAAATGTCCTACAATGCCAGTCCTGACCACTCTGGTCTTCCACTTGTACTCTGCTGCTCTGCAGTGACAAGCCCCTCCCATTTTTAGGTCCTGGGAATTTTTTAATTTTCTTGATTCCACTTCCTGTTTGCTCAGTGTGGAGAGGTAGCATCCCATGTTCCCAGGTGACAATGGAGGCTCCACACAGCAGACACTCTCCCGCCTGGATCTCAGCAGAGCTGCTGGAGCTGATCAGCATGTAGGGAGAGTCTGCTGTACTGAAGGAATTTTGATGATTACAGCCAGTTTTCTCGTGCCATGCTGGAGAAAGGCTATGAGAGGAAAACGCTGCAGTGCAGAGTCAAGGTGAAGGAGCTGTGGCAGAACTACCATAAAGCGAGCGAGACAAACCATCACTCTGACTCAGTGCTAAGTACCTGTCGCTTCTACAAAGAGCTGGAAGCGAGGTCCCCACATCCACCCTGAAGACACCTATAAACACCTCTGTGGCCCCGGAGCCACCTGATACTGAAATAAACCCTGATGATGAGGTGATTGATGAGGAAGTGGAGCTGGAGGATACCACAATGCGGGGAAGCAGTCAGGGCCATCTCTAGGGGGGAGCAGGGCTCAGGGCCAATTGGCCTGAATGGGCCGCACCCCACACTGGAGGGGGGAAGGGCGGGCCAAGCTCGCCCGTTCCACCCCTAGGGCCCCACCCAAGGCTGCAACATCAGCCCCTCCCCCCCGTTTGCTGCCAGCAGGAGCCAGCCCCAACTGAGGCTGCAGCCGTGAGCCGGCCCTGGCCGAGGTCGCCCCAGCCATGGCCGGGACCCCAGGCTGCTGCTGGGAGCTGCCTGGCCTTGGCCGGCTGAAACCGCGGCCCCGAGGCCACAGCCGGGAGCTGGCCCCAGCCAAGGCCGCTGCTACCAGCGCTCCAGCTGCGGCCTCCAGGCCAAGGTGCTCTGCGCTCTTCGCCCTTAATCCCAGACTTCATAGAGTTATTACATGATGGGAGGCATGGTGGAATAGCTGCCCACAATGCACTACTCTCACAGATGATAATACAGACTTTAGTATGGACTCTCCTTTGCAACAGAAGGCATGCCGTGTGAACGCACGCAAGCACTATACCCATAGCACTTTTCTTTTAGCACTATAACTTATTTTGCAAAACCTCTGTTATGTAGACATGGCCGTAGTGGTTTTGTAGCCTTTCTCTGCTTTTACTACAGGCTATGGATTGTACAGTAGCAATTGATTGTGAAGTCCTGAAGGGGGGAGAGACAGAATTATATTTTCAACCCGTATAACTGCATCTCCCCTAGCTACCCCCACACTATGTTAACAAACCACATCCTTAAAGGGAGTCATCTTGCATAACCCTTCCCATCACCCATGCACTAGAATCTTATAGGTCCCAGTGGTTTTAAGGCCTTCAGTAGAGATAAGGCAAATTTCCTCTTGGGAGCTATAGTTACAGTCTGTCTGTCTGCACTGTGTTAGTTCAAGTTCAAATGGGTGTATTTGCAATCAAAATTGTAAATGAAAACATATTCTGAAGGAGCTGATGGGACCATGAGAAGAGTGAGGCCTTTCTATAGTGTCTTAATCAAACTCCTAATACATGTTTATCAAAGCTCCAAACCATACTACAATTAAGGTTGTCTGTGCACCTTTAATTCTGCCCTGTTGTGGGTATGTATGTGTCTTATTGTCTTTAATTGTGCATATAGCCTGTAATTAATTACAAAACATTATTTAATTATATGACATTACATAATTATTTTCCCACACAATCCCTGCCACAATTCAGTGCACAAGATGAGACTGAAGGAACTAATCAGTCTTCATCATTCAGTTCTGCCTCATTTAGAGCACACTTTCCAAAACCTACACTGAATATAGAATCATCTCCCCCCCACACACACACTCCCCGGGTTTTTCTATGGTTCTCATCACAAAAAAAAATCTGAGATACTCATGAATATTAATGAAATTATCTTCACAAATATTACAATCCTTACTTCTGAGATGAGGAAAGGAGACAGACAAAGGAAGGCCAAAATAGTCAAAAGTGTTCATTAATTTTGAGTGGCGCCAATGTTAAATCACATGCTCAAGTGTTTCTGCTTGAGTGTTTTACTGAACTGGGGTCTGCTTTATGCAGACTAGCTACACAGCATATCTGTTTATGCTTTGGTGGCTGCAACTTTATAAAACAATTATATTTAAACAAAATCTTAGAATTTATAGGATATTATAGAATGCCGCAAAATTAGGGGGAAATCTTAACATTCTATAGTTTACACTCCCCTGGCCCATGATGACAACATAAGGTTGGTTGGTTGGTTGGTTGATTTTGAGGGGTTTGCTGCTGTTTAAATAAGACATTTCCAGTGTCCTTAGGTAGAGCAGCTGCCTGAAGGCACAGCAGTATTGCTAACTTGGTAATCACAAGTATTATGAGAAAGGAAAATAAAACCCCTCAAGCCTGGCTTTTTTATTTTTTCTAATTCTTTTTGTCCTGACTTCTGATTTTCAAACTCTTAGAAGGGAAAGCTCCCAGCTTCTCCCGTCTGTGTGCATGCATTTTTGGTGGGAAATGTTTACAAAATGTGCACACACACAAACTGAGAGCCCTGTCCCCTTTTCCTCCTGACTGATAGAAGGGTAACATTACTTAGCTCCCTATTCTGACAGCTCTCCAGGCACCCTTTGGGCACTCTCTCCATCTCTCTCTGCTGCTATGGATCAGGGCTAGATTAACCAGCCTGGGGGCCTGTGGCTGCCCCCTCCCCTGAGATCCCCCCCCCCCCCCCAAACTTTGTGCTGACAGTGTAAAGATAACCAGTTCTTATACTATACACTGATTCCAGTGAGCCTACTCAAGGTGTTCATTTCCACACAGCTATAAGATGTATAAGAATATTGGTATAAATATGTTTGCATTTTTCCAGTCACCACCCAAGCATATAATCAAAGGCTTCTGCATCTGTGACTACAACTTTCATAAGAAAAGGGTTAACATTTAAAAGAAAATTGTCTCTGCAGTCACTGAAGTTTTGAATCAGGTGATGTCCAATTTGAATGGGTAAAGATTCTCATTTATATATATATCTTCTGCTCTATGATGATTCTTTAAAGCTCATATCATAGTTTTGATTTGTAAAGGCTTTTGCCTCGGAGTAAATTTCCCTTATTAATATGTCAACCACAGGCAGACTGTTCTGCAGCTTTTCACATATTCAGTGGTGCAGAATGCCATGAATAATTTTACATGAATGGACCCTAAATGTATGGTTGCATTAAAGAACTGTTGACCAAACCACACAGTGAATTAGCAAAACCCATTGTATTTCTTGAAAAAGCTTTAATCAGTTCCTGTTTTTTTATTCTATATTGCATAGTGTATGTACATTTTTTCAATATTTTTCTGCACAACTGGGTAGTAAAGGAATACTCATATTTTAACCTGGCTGCAAGCAATTGTTCCTATTTTGAAGCTTGATAAACTTTTAAAGTGCTGTCTAGATACCTCATCCAATTAAGATTCTGCTGTTTTGCTGAATCTGAAGAATATCAGAAAATATTTACTCAGTTAAAATATGGTTAGGAATTGCTCTTTCCCAGCCAAGGGACCCTATTGTGTTGTCCTTACAATCCATATTCTTAAATAATAAAAAATGTTAAGTATAAGATACTTCTTCCTTAAGAATGGACTTAGGTCTTAGCAAGCACTGATAGGATTTACTTGAGGAAATCGCACAATGTTTCACACATGGCTATATGAGGGAAAAGTTGCCTTTTTCAACTGAGTTAACTTAACTTGATTGACCAATGGGCCCCCTTACCACAGGGTAGTGTAAACACAGTGTAAACGTAGTGTAACTTAACACCTTTAAGATCATTTGAGCTGATCATGTAGGTCTGAAAAAAGCACTGTGTTAAATCCACCAACTCCGCTACAGAAGCAAAACATAAATCTAGATGAAATCTTGTTTTGATTTTGGGCACCTGGATTCTATGAAATTGATATGCAGGATTTATCTACATAGGAAAGTTATACTGGTATATGCTAAGGTGGCCATTTGAACCAACATACCAACATAACTCTCTATGGGTGTGTCTACACTTACAAATTAAGTCAACTTAAACTACTCCATGTCCACACTGGGCTTTCCTTAAGTCAACTTAAGAAAAAGTTAAGTTGACTTAATAACACCTCAATTTAGGTCAGCTTAACGCTTAAATTGACCTTATTAGGTCGACTTAAGCCAGTGTGGACGGGGATTAGCACCTAAATCCACCTGATTAAGTCAACTTAAAGTGTTAAGTCAACTTAATAAGGTCGAAAAGGGGCTATGGCTACACTAGAAAAGTTGTCGATTTTTGTTAAGTCGACTTAATAAGGTCCACTTTATTAAGTCGACTTAATACAGTCGACTTTACTTTCTAAGGCCATGTACACACAATAATGTTATCGCGTGGTAACAGTCGTTACCGCGCAATAACAACAGAGTACACACATGCAACAAAACCACCTCGATGAGGGTGGTAGCAGTTAACATGGAACAGCTGTTCTGTGTTCTGACTCGTGTGTACACTTACCACGCTATGATTGGCCTCCGGAAGTGTCCCAGTATTCCAAACTCATCCTCTCTGGTCTTCCCCCCACCCACCCTCTGTAGCCATGACGAAACTGTCCCAGCCCTGTTTCGAGTTGCAGGATTTTTAAATTCATCCCCTGTTGTCACTTCCTGTTCTCTTGCTCATGGAGTACAGCTCTTTTCTCCACTAGCAATGACGGCTCAATGTGGCAGACACATGCCCGTGTGGACCCCAGCTGAGGTGCTGGACCTGATCAGCATCTGGGGAGAGTCTGCTGTGCAGGCACAGCTACATGGCAGCAGGCGAAATTTTGATATATATATAGCAGGATTTCTCGGGCCATGTCAGAGAGAGGCTATGATGGAGACACTGTACAGTGCAAGTCAAAGGTGAAGGAGCTCAGAATAAGCTATCACAGAGCGAAGGAGGCAAACTGCTGTTCGGGATCAATGCCTGTTACATGCAGGTATTACAAGGAGGTCGAAGCTATCCTCAGGGGGACCCCACAACCACTGCAAAGAGTCCTGTGGACACATCGGCACCCCATCATCCAATGAATGACAGAGCAGAGCAGGATGAGGACGTGATTGATGAGGAAGTGGAGATGGTGGATGACCTGGAGGCTGATAGTGCAGCGGCGGCTAGCCAGGAGCTCTTCTGCACCCCCACCGAGACATCCACCCAAGACATCAACTGCAGTCCGTCCTCTGAGGCGGCAGAGGGGGATTCAGGTAAGTGTCTCTTTCATGAAGCTATGGCTTCTGCTTAAATTAGGATCATTGTCTGGGGTGGGGGTGCTCGCTGTACTTCTATATCTGTCCCCACTGTGCACGGCATTTACTGTGCATTCATTAGAAGTGCATCAGCACAAGCAGTAATTGTCAAAAAATCCTCTGCATTTAGCTCACTAAAGGTTTCCTCAGTGTACCTCCAGAGCCTCCGACACAGTTTGGACGGGAGAGCGACTGTGTCTCCACTCCCGTAGAAGAACACTTGACCTCACCAGCTGCAAAGCACAGTGCTGGGAGCCATGGCTGCACACAATCCTGCAGCGTATGGTCCTGGCTTGCATCCAGTCGCATATGTAGGATATGTGTTCTAGCTGCCAGGGGCACTCTAAGGAGAGAGATAGCAGGTTCCATCTCTGTGTCCTGTACAGAATGTTAGCCCACAGTGATGTTACTATTAGGACTGCACTGTATGAGTTTTGCCTTCCAGACAACCCTTACCCAGTTCCCTTTCAGGAAGGGTGCCTTCATGGGTCGCATGGAGAACCAATGTACCTTGTCGGCTTCAGTGAACCAGAAGATGTAGAGCATCCTATACTTTTCAATGGAATGTGCAACTGGAAGGTTAAATTGCTTATCTAAGCACTGTGTTAACAATTGCTCTAATCAGGGGTTGGGTTTTTTTTAGAGTTGACCTTCACAAGGCCAGTGTCAACCCCAGCTGACCGAATGAGAATCAGTCGGCGGCGTGCTCAAAGAAACAGGGAGGATATGTTTCAAGAGCTCATTAAATCAATGGAGGCATCCACGAGGGAGAATCGAGCGTGGAGAGAGGAATACCAGCAGAGGAGGCAGAAACACAGGGATGAACTGATAAGTGTCATGAAGGAGCAAACAGAACTCCTTAAGAACCTGATTAATTGCCTGGGTCTACAAAGCAATGTACACGCTTCCCTCCAGACAGTTCAGCCATGTCTGCCTCCCACAGCCCGTAGTCCTTCCAAGCATTTCTTTGAAGGCCACCCTTCCCTCTGGTATACTGCAACATCCAGTCCTTCCCAGAGCTACTTTCTAGAGACCTGCAGTCACACACACCTGTAACCCCTCCCACAGTCCCACAACCGTCATGATAATTGAATCTGGACCCACACCTATTTCATTTCTTAATAAAAAGGGAACACAAATTGTGCAGAGTGTCTTTATTTGTACATAGTGAATATTTATGAGCTTAGTCCCTATGTTGCTTCATGTACATAGCACAAAACAGGTCTTAAATCTGCTGGTTTCAACTCTCTCAAGATGCACTTGATGCATCCATAATGTTAACTATTGGAGGGCACTATTGAAATGCTCCCTGAGTACCTTCCTTATGTGAGCAGCTCCACATTGTGCCCTCCTAATACTCCTAGTGGCTGGCTGTTCTTATGCTGCCTCGAGGCGCTCTGCCTCCAGAGCCCAGCCCAGGGAAAACTTCTCCCCTCTATTTTCACAAAGGTTATGAAGGACACAGCACGCTGCAATTATGGCAGGAATGTTGTCCTCGTTCAAGTCCAGCCTCCCTTACAAACAGCGCCAGCACCCTTTTAAATGGCCGAAGGCACATTCTACACTCATTCTGCACCTGCTCAATCTGTAATTGAACTGCTCCTTGCTGTGATCTAAGGGTGCTTTTACACTTACAAATTGAGTAGACTTAATCTTGCTTAAATTGACTTAATTTAATCTGCATCTACACTACATTTTCCTTAATTCGACTTAAGCTGCTCCTTAAGTCGAATTAAGGAAAAGTTAGTTCGAATTAATAACACCTTGTTTTAATTTGAACTAGTGCTTAAGTCGACTTTATTAAGTTGACTTAAGCCAGTGTAGACGCGGATCAGCCCTAAATCAACTTTAAGTCAACTTAAAGGGCTTCAGGGCTCTCCCACTGCACTCCCTGCCAGGGTGTTTGGCACAGGCAGAGCCTAGTGTGCCCCCCCACAGGGCAGGACAGAGCCTTGCCCACCCTGCTCCTATGCCCTGCCAGTGTCCCTGTCCTGCTCAGCCACCATTGTACTCAGGTACAATGGGGCAAATGCTGAGCCCCCTGGCACTTGGCCAAGGGTGCCCCCCGCCACCATGGACCAGTCCCAGGTCCACGTAGTCCCTACAGGTTGACTTAGGCATCCAGCGTGGACGCTCTAAGTCAATTTGTCAGGGTCCCCTTTAAGTCGACTTAATTTTTGAGTGTAGACATGCTAAGTTGACTTAAATTAACAAGTGTAGACATAGCCTATGTTCCCAGTGTGAAGCCATGGCATCAGTGGGTATGCTGGGTCTCCAAGGATCACTATCGGCATCTCCACATCCCCCACAGTAATTTTTTTATCTGGGAAGAAGGTCCCCCCTTGCAGCTTCCGGTACAGCCCCGTGTTCCTGAAAATGCGCGCATCATGCACCTTTCCTGACCCCCCAGCATTGATGTCTGTAAAACGCCCCCCGTGATCCACAAGTGCTTGCAGGACCATGGAGAAGTAACCCTTCCGGTTTATATTCTCGGTCGCGAGATGGTCTGGAGCCAAAATAGGGATATGTGTGCCGTCTATTGCTCTCCCACGGTTAGGGAATCCCATGGCAGCAAAGCCATCCACAATCTCACGAACATTGCCCAATGTCACCGTCCTCCATAGCAGAACGCGATTGATGGCTCGGACACTTGTGAGAGGGATAATCCGATGGTGGATCTGCCAACTCCAAACTGATTTGCAACTGACCGGTAGCAGGCAGGAGTTGCCATCTTCCACACAACTATTGCAACGTGCTTCTCCACAGCTAGACGGACCACATGTTGGTGTCCTTGCATAGCACGGCAGGGGCCAGCTCTGAACACAGTTCCAAAAAGGTTGTTTTCCTCATTTGAAAGTTCTGTACCCACTGCTCGTCATCCCACAGCTGCATAACAATGCGATCCCATCACTCGGTGCTCGTCTCTCATGACCAGAAACAGCAGTGCACCGTGTGCAGATGATCTGTGAAGGAGCTGAGCAATACAGTGCCGTTTCTCTGCAGGGCATCCAGCAGCCCCTGGTCCTCTGCGTCCTCGTCTGATTCGGAGCTGATTGCATACTGAGGAACCAGCCGAGATGTATTCAGGATGCTGAAGGCGACAGTGGAGATTAGAGCTGGATCCATGCTGTCGCAAATGTGGTTGCTGGGAAGTAATGCAGCACTGCACTGTTGAAAATAGGCACGAGTTGCTATTAGTGATGAGGAAGATGCAAGGGGAACACAGTGCACCATGGGAAACAGAGAGTTTACCCATGGTGCTTTGTGCTCCTTTCCTTCATCCCAGGATTCAAAGCGCCGAATCACGGAAAAGGGAACTATGGGATAGGTGCCCAGAATTCATTGCGCTACACCACAAAATTGCAAAGAGCACGGTGCAGCCTACATTCCGTTACAAGGGGCGACGTGTGTACGTGCTCACCCGCAATAAAGGTCACCTGATTTTTAAAGCACAATTGCCTTGTCCTGCTGTAATCTTGTCGTGTGTACATAGCCTAAGTGTAGACATAGCCTCAGTGAAAGTGTCTTTTATTGAATTTGGTTATGTCTCCTTGAAAGGGGCTTAAACTAAACCAAAAAAGAAAGCCAGTCTTATTCTGGCATAAGAGTATCCACATGGGGTGTTATACCTGTATAATGATAGCAGTTTAACTATATTGGTATAATTATACTTGTTTAACAGGTAAAACTTACTCATGTACACAAGCCCTCGGATCAAAGTCATCATTTTCTCTTCTGCATTAATTTTTCCCCTCAAAATGAGAAAATTATAGCTTTTCCTTCAAATATTTCCCTTCCCTTTATGCTTAGGAGCATATCATCATGAGTGGCAATTTGCTTGTAAAAATGTGCAGAACATTTGACAAGTAAACAATCTTTGTCATTTTACAACTATATGGGCATGATGCTTCCTTCAAGTGCTACTGATGGAGGGGACAGAAGTATGAGAAGAGTGGGCAGTACAGAAGGATCCACATTGTGCTGTTCCCAAGCTTGAGAAAGCTGCTCTTCCTAGGGCATGAGTGTCACAAGTCATTGGATTAGGGAGCAAACTCATTCTGCAGTATGCTTCTGTGAAGATGTGGCAAATATCCAAGTGGAAGATAATACTAAATTTCCTTATTTACTCTCTTTGTGATAATTTAAGCCTGAAAATAAAACCTCAACCTTTCTTTTATGTGGCAAACATTGATTTTTTTCTCCGTCTTCTATAGAGTTGAAATGAATACAGTCATTGATTATGACACTGCTTTGTACGTCATCATGACAGGTGATTTCAGTTTTTGTTAGCATAGCTCTGGGGTGTAGTTTATTGGTTAAACTGTGTTCCCTCTGGTGGCTGACTGACTTGTTCTGCAACAAAGCAAAACATCCTACATTTAAAAAAAACAATTTTTTTTTTAGTTAGTCCTATTTTGGGATGAATAGTGGTGGAGTTCTTTTGAATACAAGTGAGTGAGTACCTCTATGGCACTAGATAACAGGTTCAAATATGGTGCTGGAACCCTTTTTATACTGGGGGTGCTGAAAGCAAAAACTATTTGGTTATTGCTACTTCAAGCCAGAGGTTGTGGCCACATCTCCCAGCACTCCTAACTCCAGCACCCGTGGGTTCAAATGCAAAGAGATTAGTAATGACTAAATGCCATTACATGCTGTTTAATGGCCCATGTGAAATTATGAAATGACTTAATACTGGCACATTTCCTAGTAATCAGAATTCTATATCATGAAACCATTATCACAAACTACATTCTTTTTTGCCACTTTCAGAAAGGCTGGGGATAGGCTAGAGGTGGAAATAGAAATAACCATCTTTGGAGAATGAGGTATCCATAGTATTTTTTATAAATAGTATATGTCCCTCAGCTCAGGGGTTAAAGTAAGGAGGAACACAGTTCCGGGGCCCACAAATTTGAGGGACCAGAGTTCCGGGGCCCCTAAAAATAGAAAAATCCAGCTAAATGCATGTTCCGCCCTACCCTGGCTGCTGGCAGGTCCTACGCCCCACCGTTGTTAATCACAATACTTATTGTGTGATGCAGTGTTTGCTAGTTTGTGACAATAATTGCTATAGACATAAACACCATATAAAATTATAAATATTTTTATGGAGCGATAACCGATGCATGTGGTACTGAGAAGTGGCATCAAATGCCTACCTGGGCTGGGCCTACACATGCATGAAGGGGGCCCGGATATTAGGAGGGTTCCAGGGCCCGTCAAATTATACTTTAACCACTGCCTCAGCTTATCTGTTTGATATTAACTTGCCTGTAGTTCATAAATTTAATCAATGGAAGCTGTAACGGGGGAACCCACAAGAACCAAAACAATGGCAAAGATAAAGCTCCTTAAGGAAACAAAGGCAGGGGAAACTAATAGGGAATATCTGTAGATACTGGATTTCTAGACTGGATTACTCTTCCAAAAGCTGAACCTAGGATCAAGGAAGGAAAAAAAGCTATGCATATGGGCCTTTTATTGGTTTTACCCTTTGCTGTGTGTGTTTTATAGCTTTGAGGAATGAATAAATAATGCTTTATTTTGAAGATGTTACTTCTGTATAACTGCAAAATTATAGTATCACACACTTCTGAAGGTGCTAAAATCAAGTTGGGCCTGTGTTGTTAATATGGTTGGAAATGGTTGGTTGTTGGGGCTGCAGCCAAGATATCCCATCTCAAGCCTCTGGACTGTGTCATTCCACCTATAATAAGGTGTGTAAACCAGTTCTGTCAGGGATGCACTCAAGAGGGAGTAAGGTTCAATTGATACTGTAACCTTGATGCCTTCTCTCACACCTACAGGCTGAAGTGTGAAGCATATTGGCAAAGCTGTATGGGGAAGTGAGAACTACATTGCATTACCCAGTTCTATGGAAAGATCATCAGACTGATATCCAGAGCTCTCAATCCCATTGCTTTCAAAATTATTACATTAATTTTTTAAAGGTAACAAAGAAAATGGAAGTCAATTTTAATGGTATAGTCAAATTTTGTTACAAACATGATTGCCAGAATCCCTTTAAAGACAAGATGATTTTCATAACAGTGCTCAGTTTATAAGGAGATGTTTTGAAAAAGATCTCCTAGTCGAGCAAGTTCCATCTAGGCTGAGAGAATTGGTCCTAGGTTCTTCCTATCTCATACCATTACCAATAATAAAGATACTGAAAGTTAAATTAGGCCTTCAGTTACATCTGTGCCACCTGCTGCTTTCCACTGATTTGCAAAGGTGTAACTAACTGAAATTCTGTAAATAATTCCGTTGATGATGTGTGAGTGGAATGCAATCTGTAGCTTATTCAATTTTAGTTGTGTTGGCTCTGCAAAGAGTAGTCAAAACTCACTTTAGTCTTTAAAGTTAGTAGTAGGAGATGCCAGCACTGGCTGAAGATCTGATTGAAAAAAGAGGAAGAGGATCTGTTGAGTAAAAAGGTGCCATTTTTATATAGTCACTTCTTAGAGTAAAACTGGACTTTTGAGAAGTGCAGCACTACTTGAGATTTGTGCTATTATACTAAATTTTCGCATTCATGCTTTAATGTTATGGTTTGTGTGCTAAGTTCTTTAAAACTCTTTTTTTGCATAATAAATGGTTATTTTTCATATTGTTTCACAAGTGGGTTGATTAAAAGTCAAATGTTTAAAATGTAGAGGATATTTCTACCAGATCATAATGTTAAGGTAAGTGAAATTGTGGATGTAAATTGCTTGACATTATTCTTTTAATAAATTATTTTGCTACAACCTCTGCAAATGTGATAGAAAAATATTTTACAGAAGCAATTTCTAGTTTTACACATATAATTTACATATATAAAATTAAACAATTCCAGGCTTTATGGGCCCACTCAACTCCATATGCATATTCATTGATTTCAATGGCTTTGAATCAGATTCTGCTGCTGTTTGAGATTAGTCAATTAAAAAAATTCACAGGAACAAGTTATATCATTGGTCCACTGATAACAGATTGATGGACTCTGGAGTTTTAGATAAATATTAAATGTCATTAGTATGGACTTCAGGGCTTTGTTAAATCACTTGTAAGATACTGTCTAGGGTAAATGAGATTGCTTGAGTGATTTCTTTCTTCTCTGTAAGATCTCAAAGGGAGGTATTGGGAAGTTGTTTATTGACCCAACTGCACTCTTTCTTAGGGTTCTTTCTTTAAAGCTGCATTGACATCCCTCCTTTTCAATGCGTATAATAGGTAAATTATGAAAAATGTTGTGTGGCAATGCTACTGGTATGCAACCTTGTTTATTTTTTGTCAAACCTGGATGATAACTGCTTTTGATTCTAGGTGCCCAGTGGAAAGCAAGGGAAGGATTAGAGGAAGGGAGTTAAGGAGGGAAACACGGTGTGATGGTGGATAAGCTAGTGTCTCTCCTGATATTAAAGGAGCATAGCTATCATTTGAGAAGTTCAGAATACAGGCCTCCAGCCTTCTAGTTGTTCCAGGGCTGCGTGGTGTGCTTCAGGTATGTAAGAATGTGGCTGGCAATCTGCTTAGTTAGTAGTGTCAGCTGCAAGAAACAAATAGCAACTGTTATTTGACTTATTTGGTTGTAGGTGCAGTTAAAGTTGCTTACCTTTATCTATACTACTATATATGGTTTGGATCCTGACTATGTGAGAAACCACCTTTTCTTCCCATTAGTGACCACAGCAGTTAACGTTACTTTAGGTAATAGACCATAGACTGAAATATAAGGGTATTGGTATTAATGTAAGTAGGGCTTTCCACTGAGAACTTACTGCATCTGTGGTCCTCCAAAAGCAGAGTTTCCTGATCTTCAGGGAATACTGTAAAGCACTTCTGCTTATTTAGGCTTTTGCTTGAATAGGGCAGGCATGAGGAGATGAAAAGTATGCAGTTTTTGTGGCGGGAGTCCATATAGTTAATGAATTAAGCACATATACAAATATTAAAGTTAATTCATTAACTATTAGCATTTTATAAAAAGCAATGTGAGAAATACATCAATAGATCATATTGGAGACATGCAGTCCATTATTGCATATAAAACCACAAGAGTACTGAGGAATTTCATTTTGTTCTTGCATTCTTCTCTTCTGAATTATTCCACATCATAAATGCAAATGCCCTGACCAGCATATCCCACACAGAGCCACTAGCTAT